>JAJPGS010001071.1:0-325736 GCA_028654335.1 Alnus rubra
TTGACGACGTACAGGAGCGGATGACACAGAGTTTGTCCACTGATCCTGCTGCCTCGGACCCCGTCTCATCAGATACGGTGCGTTGGGCACCTGGCGACGCGTACGAGCAAGCGGTTGGGCGACCCGAGTATGCGGGTAGGGTTCGGCAGGTTGGGCCGAACGTTACTCCTGTTCGCGGGACTTGTTTCTCGTATAGGGGCCGCACACGGGGGGGACCGGCCGAGGGCACGTCTCAGGATTGGGCTGCTCACAAAATTGCGGAGTTGGAGGGCATAGTGCGGGCCGAGAGAGAGCGGGCTGACAGCATGGAGCAGCGCATACGACAGATTGATGATATGGAGCAGCGCATGCGACATTTTGATGATATGGAGCAGCGCATACGACAGATTGATGATATGGAGCAGCGCATGCGACATTTTGATGATATGGAGCAGCGCATGCGACATTTTGAGGCCTTCATGTCCTCTACAGGATTATCGTTCGTATGCCCTGGTGCTCAGCAGTCTTCACCTGCACACGTCGGTAGTACGTCATCTGTTAGTAGTGCGCCTGCAGGTATGGTTCATATTATGTATACACTTAGGTTTATTTTTAATTTGGTCTCATTACTTGTTTAAATTTGCATATAATATTATGTAGGTTAATTATTTTTAGTACTTGCAGGTAATGCGACAACGGTTGGTCCGTTGTCGCCTTCTGGACAATTGCTGAACCAACAATCCCCTCTCGTGACTCCTTCGCCCGTTACACCATCTCTTGCGGGACAATCGACAGTTGGCGAGCTCACGCCCGGGACTGCACCTCGTGATCCGCAGAGACGTCCTCCAGATTTGTAGATATTTTGTGTATTTTTTTTTTTTTAGTACCGAATACCTTTATTAAATTAAGAATCTCAAATTTGTTGATATTGTTGTGTAAGTAGTTATATATAGTAATGAATATATTTATTAGTACATGGTATTCGAATTTTTAAAAAAAATTGTTTTGATTAATTTGTGCAATTTGATTTTGTGATATTTTTGGATAAAATAAATTTGGAGAATTTTAGTAAAAAATAAATATATATATATATATATATATATATATATATATATATATATATATATATATATATACTGCGGCCAACATCTGGCCGCGTGTATTAATGTACACGCGGCAAGATGTTGGCCGCGTGTACATTTACACGCGCTGCCATTTGGCAGCGTGTATAAATGTACACGCGGCAAACATCTTGCCGCGTGTACATTAATACACGCGGCCAACTGGCCGCGTGTATTATTATACAAGCGGCCAGATGGCCGCGTGTATTAATGTACACGCGGCCAGATGTTGGCCGCGTGTAGATTTACACACGCTGCCATTTGGCAGCGCGTATTAATGTACACGCGGCAATTTAGCTGCGTGTATTAAAATACACGCTGCCAAATGTGCAATTAGCATTGCCCAGGTCCACCGCGTGTATCTACGCGGCTAGTTACACGCGGCGAACTGTTTGCCACGTGTACAGTTACTGTACACGCGGCGAACTGCATGTGGCGATTTACAATTTTTTTTGTAGTGGTGGTTAATATAGTATAATTAGACCCAAATTCACAAGTTTAAGTTTTTGGGTTGAGTAGTTTCCCGATATGCTATATTGCGGTCTTGCTGAAAGACTCTTCAAGGTATCAATCTCTATAACAAGTGGTTTTCAGAGCTAATAGTGATATGCAATATAGTGGAGTAGCGCAGGTAGGAACAAGGATCCAAAGTAGGGACAAATGTACAAGGTGCGGGCATGGATGCGAGTCCTTAAATGAAGGGAAAAAGGTTCATGGCATGTGCACAAGCGATAGTCTTCAAAATAGAGATAAATGTGCAAGGTGTAAACATGAACGAGGTTCCCTAGAGTAAGGGGTAAAGATTCATGGTACATGCAATCCTTAGAATAAGGGTAAAGGTGAATGTCGCGCAAATAACCCCACATAACATACAAGTGATTTTGGAGATTGCTCATAAGATTGATAAAAGCTTTTGTTGTAAGGGGTAGCAATGTGGCTAATTATGGACTCACACGTTAGGGAGAGATTATTGAGTATACACGTATGAGTGTAAAAAGATTGAGTCGCACATTAGAAAAATGTCACAATTGTAACTGATTAATATATTATAGTTAGGCCTAAATCTATAGATTTAAGCTTTTGAGTTGAGTGTTATCCCAAATATGCTATATTACGGTCTCACTGAAAGACTCCTTAAAGTGTATATCTTCATAACAATAATAATATTATGCTCTTATTTCTCTTGATAAATTTGCAATATAAATGATTCCTATTAATAGGGATGTAAAGATAATACAAAAAGATATGGAAGAACAAGAAAATCAAATCAAATCAAAATTGAATGTATTTAATTCTGATTTGATTATAATCAATTACAATTAAATTGTATAATCTCATATATCCTCTTATCATATTCAATCACAATTATATTGAGAATATATTATCTAACATCGAAGTTTGGGACTATGTAAAATAGAACAAAATAGATAAAAGGGATAGAGATTTTCTTTAAGAGATATCATCATTTATTATCTAAATATACAAATTTTCACTACCTTATTTATATAGTAAACTGATCATTTACTTTATTTGTAAAATTACAAAAATATTTCTATATATAAAAAGACGGACTCCTCCTCGGATCCTTTGAAAGGAGGTTGGTCCCTTCCCACATGTTCTTTGTCTACCACAGTACCATACGACCTCTGAAATTGATAAAAGAGCCATGAATGAATAATGACAGGTCCAATCACTTACTCTTGTCTACCATATGCACGTCCATCTCTCGACATTTCTGATTTCTATCACGCTGCTAGGGCCTTTACTTGAGTAATTTCTTTTCTTCTTTATTTCTTTTTTTTGTTTTATTTTATTTTCTTTCTCAAAGCATGATCAAGGATATATGTGTAATTTTAAGAGTACATTAAGTGTTCATTAAGTGTCTGTCAAAAAATGAGGTGACTTTTAAAATTACCATTGAGCGTGTGATTGATCAAATAGTGATTTTAAAAGCCACCTCATTTTTTGATGAACACTTAAGCTTTGTTTGGTTCGCGGAATAGACCCCTGGAATGGAATGACTATTCCTATGGAATAGTCAATCTTTTGTTTGGTAGGGATCTATTCCTAGGAATAGGTATTCCAAATAGCTATTTCTTGGGGTAAATACTAAATACAACATTTTCCAAAAAAAAAAACATTTATTTTATATTTTATTATTATTATTTTTTTAAAAAAACAAACCCTTCATTGGCTGGCCGGCCACCCATTGCCAGCCAGTGTATGGAGCTGGGGGTGCTCGCATCACCCCCGGAACACCTCGCGATGGACCCCGGAGGTGTTCCGGGGGTGGTCGCCCACCCCCGGCTCTTTTGGGGTGGTCGGGTTGGCCACCCCCGACGAGTATTTGGGGGGTGGCCAGGCCACCCCGGACAGGCTTCAGGGGTGGCCGCGGCCACTCCCAGAGTCACTCGGGGGTGGCCGGCCACCCCCGGAGACCACTCCGGGGGTGGTTGCGGCCACCCCCGGCTCTTGGTGGGCGGCCGACCACCCCAATGGGTGGTCGGCCACCCATGGGTTTTCTTCTTCTTCTTCTTTTGTTTTGTTTTTTTAATAATTTGATTTTCTTTTTAATTTTTTTTTAAAAAAATATGGAGTTTTTTTAGTAATTTTGATTGAATTCCAATTAAAATATATGTGTTCTTACCAAACTAAAGATTGGAAATAGCCATTCCATTTCGCCACCTTTTATTTTCAGAAATAATTATTCATTTTCCTATTGAAATAGCAATCACTTTAACAACTCAAATTAATCAACTTCTGCAAAAATCGAGTTTAATCAAATGGGTCTCTCAAGAAATTAGAAGAAAAGCAAATTAAACCCAAAAAAAAAAAAAAAAACAAATCTCCGAAACCAACCCATACAGAGTCTAGATGAATCGGTCGTCCAAAATTCATCCAAGAACACCACAAAATCAATCTCCCAGATTACTCACAAATGAAATAGGACATATGTAGACCGTGTAACCCTTCATTGCCCACCACATTAGCACAAATTACTGATAGATATTGGGGCAAAAATAGTCAACACCCAGCGGACAAAGTAACCTCTGGAATGAATCACGCGAGGAACAGATTCAAAACGATGAAATAGCCCATGAAACTACACCGAGCAGATCTCGATCACCATGGTTATTGTCACCCATTCCTCTCCTTACATTGTCTATCAGAAGGAGAAGGAGCCAATGTGAAAACGGACAAACGAGGAGGCAATGTGAAAAAGAAAGCAATTTTTCTTTAACAATTTAGTCCACGTAGTCAAATTTTATGAAAACACTTGATGGATTCCGTTATTGTGTCACGTCAACACCAATAAAATCATTACACGTGTAATTTTAATAAAAAAAATGGTAAATATATTAAAATTAAAAACTTAAAAATAATTTTTTTTTATAAAAGAAAAAAAAGGGACGGGGAAAGGGCGTAGCAGCAAGGGAGGGGGTGGCCTGTAAGCCACCCTCGACGCCATTTGGGGTGGCTCGCGGGCCACTCTTGAGGTTGGAGTAGCCAGCAATCTAGCCACCCCTAGGCCCTAGCTCATGAGTGTGGTCGTGTAGCCACGCCCATGGGTTAGGGCTGGCGGCGAGCCATCCACAACCAACTCTACGGGTGACTCACAGGACACCCCCCTCTTCCAGAGGGGTGGCTGTAGCCACCTTTCCCATTTCCTTTTTACTTTTCTTTTTTTAAAAAAAAAAATATATATATATATATATATATATATATATATATATATAAAAGGTTTTAATTTACATTTTTTTATTAAGAGTTACATGTCTCATCATGTTATTGGTGTTGACGTTACACACTAACGAAATTCGTTGAGTATTTTGATGGAATTTCATTAGACTAACTAAATTTTTATTTTGTCCTACCTCGAAGACTTCTGAATTATTTTTTAGACCTTATGGAGTGATTTAAAATTTAGGAGAAATAAATGGACTGAATTTGCATTTATCCTTTTTTTTTTTCTTTTTTTTTTGAAAGTCCATCCCCTTGGGCTTAAACAAATAGTTTAGTTTAGTTTTTATTTTTATTTTTATTTTTTAAGAGAATAAGTGTATTATTGGAATATAATAAAAAAAAAAAGTTACATTTTTTACACAACTTGGTTATTTGATGTATCACTTCAGCACACTTGTCATTTCATAGGGCTATTTTAAAAACAAGTGTTAGTTCATGAGACTTTCTTATACTTTTCTCTTTATTTTATTTAATTTATACAGGGACCACACCTTTGGCTAACCTTATATAGACAACGGTTATGCGGTGATCCGGTTATAGTTATTTGCGGTTATGCGGTTGATAGTTGTTGGCAATTATTAACAGTTAGCGGTTATTAACGGTTAATAACCATATGTGGTTTAGGCTTGATTTGATGCATGTGTAAGGCTAGTATCGCTGATTTAGTGGCTGATCGGACCTTTGATTACATTTAAGTATTTTAGTTGATTCATTTGGTGGATACTCATTTCCTTCTTTATGAGAGTGATTTGTTGCCTTTTGGCCATATGTTTGTTGTGCCTTAAGTCAGATGCTTGATGGGCTACTTATGAGCTCCTATCTAACCTCAAAATTACGCTTGGGCCATATAGATATTAGATCGGCCGTTTATCGGGCCACTGGAGAATGTAAACTTCTATTCCAATAGTCCTCCATTTTTTTGGACTACTTGTGTAGGCCAATAAGAATTAAGTTAAAGATAGTAACCTTCATTCCATATTTGAAGAGTAAATTGTTCAAAAAATACAAATTCTATATATATATATAATCTGACATGTTTTGTATTATAATCAGAATTATCAACTGCATATGTCAATTAATTGAACCTTTGGCACCTCACACCATAGCAAACATTGTGTATCTATTTGCAAGATTCTATCAACTTCATATGGGAGAAGTTCAAATGATATGCTAATTAATTTGGATGATTTATTTGTCAAATTTTGTTGCTTAATTCTTTTTTCATTTATATTGTGTCATGTAGAGGTGAAATGCAATTCGTGTTCATGTGACGGATTTCGGGTTGTTTCGAGCCATGACTATGAGAATATATAAGTCAAATCTAACCCAACTCATTTAATTAAAAGTTAATTAACTAATTTTGTATCGGTTCGGAGGTCCTCATCACGATTACATAAAAGTTATGACTATTTAATGAAATGCAAAATTACAAATGTATCCGATTGAATTACTGAAAAGAAAAATGAAACTAAATTGTTAATTAAAATGAAATGAAAATGCTTTAAATAATACAATAATCAAGCAGTTACTCTTTTACCCATCTGAATATTTCCATCTGCAGGAGAACAAACAAACTTGCGCCAGAAAGGGTGATTTCGCCACACAACTGCCATTTCTTCTATCGGGACACCTTTCGTCTCTGGTAAGAACTTGTAAATAAAGAAGCTCATTATTACAACCCAGCATGCAAAGAAGATGAAGAGGCCAAACTTCAAATGGCACAACATTGACGTGAAGACTTGTGCAATGGCGAAGGTGAAGATCATGTTGACTGAGACATTGATGCTCTGAGCAGCCGATCGAATTTCCAGAGGGAAAATCTCACTGGGTACCAGCCAGCCTAAAGGTCCCCAAGAATATGCAAATCCAGCCACGTATAGACAGATGAAGAAGACCAACCCATAAGCATACCACTTGGGTAGGTCACCAGGGTTTCCACTCACTCCAAACTTTGCGCCAATTGCAATTGTAATAATGACCTATATATAAATATTATACCCCATCATATATATATATATATATATACATATAATTCTACATTAGAAAAAGAAAGAAAAGAATAAGTTTATGGAATACCTGACAGATGAACATCTGAACACCACCTGCCAAAAAGAGAGACCTTCTTCCCACCTTATCAACAGTGAAAATTGAAAGAAGCGTGGCAAGAAAATTTACGCCCCCGGTAATCACAGCAGAAATGAGCGAAGCATTGCTTCCAAAACCAATTGTTTTGAACAAAACAGGTGCATAAAATGTGATCACGTTCATGCCAGTGAGTTGCTGGAAGAATGGAATGGCAATGGCCATTGTCAGCTGAGGTCTGTACTTTCTCTCCAAAATAGCAGTCCAAGGGTGTTTCACTTGTTTAGAGCCTTCACTGGCGGCGACAAGATCCTTAAACTCCTCTTCTACACTGGGAATGCCGCGAATCTTCACCAGTTGCTCCTTGGCTTCCTCCAAATGGCCGCGTTCAATGAGAGAGTTGGGTGTGTCGGGAAGACAAAACGAGCCGACAATGATTATCAGAGCAGGGACGACGGCACCGCCTAAGCTCAAGCGCCATCCCCAACCGCCCTTGATTTGAGCAAAGAAATAGTTTAGCAAATTGGCGACGAGAATGCCGATTGTAATTGCCAATTGGAACATCATGTTCAGAGCACCTCGGTATCTATACGGAGCCATCTCAGAGACGTAGATTGGCACCGACTGCAAACAAAAATATAAGAAAATCAGATCATAATGATCATCATTGGAACAAAAAAAAAAAAAAAAGGGGGGGGGGTTCAAAATTAACATAATTTTCTCTTCTTCTAGAGTTCATGAAAAGACAGCCTTTTAATGTAATATTGAAAAGAAAAAAAAAACCAATAAATTAAATGACCAATAGAACCTAAATGTTAAAAAAGGAGAGCCAGGGTATTAAAAAATAATCTAGCTAGTAATACATCAAATTCGTTATTATTATGTAATCATCACCATTGAAAAAAAAATAAAAAATCAAGAGTAACATAATTTCTCTTCTTGAAATCAAGAAATAAATAAATAAATAACACAAAAAAAAAAAACAAAAACATTTAGGCTTAATTAAAACTAAAATACACATACGTCAGACTCTTATTCGATCTACATGGAATCTAAATTAGAAGTCCATCAAAACAAAGTGGCTTTCTTGTGATAAGAGAGATATTAAGCTTAATTATTCTACCAGCTGATTGACACATCCAATACCAATTAAAACCAAGAAGCAGGCGACCCAACCCCAATAAATTAAATAGAAGCTAAATGTAAAAAGGAGAGCCAAGGTATTAAAAAATCTAGTAATCCATCAAATTCGTTAACAATATATAATCATCACCATTGAAAAAAATAAAAATAAAAATATTAAGCTTATTTAAAAATTAAAAACACAGACATGCACTCTGTGAATCTAAATTAGACGTACATCAAAACAAAGACGTGGCTTTTGTGTGATAAGAGAGAGATATTAATTAAGCTTAATTAATTATTCTACCTACGTACGTACCTGATTGGCAAATCCAATACCAAAACCAAGAAGCATGCGACCAACAATGAGCATCCACACCCCTTGAGCAAGGCCATTGACAAGTGCACCGGCGCAGAAAAGTAGCCCACCACAAAGCATCGTAGTACGCCTCCCAAACTTTCGAGTTATCGATGCTGCAAAAATGGATGAGATCAAAGCAGCAAGATACAGCGACGAAGTGAAAAGCGTCAATGTCTGATTGTTAAATTTGCAGTACTGATCATCGGAAGGTTTCGCCGATGCTTCCTTTCTGTAAACAGTTGGAAAAAACCGTTGCAAAAAGGAATCCATGGATGTAACTCCACCTATAATTAACACACCAAAAACATATACCCATGTAAGCTTCCCGGGTTATCAAAAGAAATAAAAAGTGTAATGATATAAAAACATGGTAAATAAACTATAATAATATTAATTAATTGTTACCTGAAATTCCAAGATCGTAACCAAAAATGAGACCACCCATAGCTGCAACGATGCATGTTACGAGCACCTTGCAAGTGAGGTTTCCTGGGTAGTCCTTTCCATTGGACGAACCAATAACTCCTCCAGCCATTTTAACCTAATTTGCAGAGAAAGCAGTCGTGGGGTAGCTAGCTAGCTAGTATGGAACCAGAGAAAGAAGGATCGGAGTAAGGAAATACAGAATCAAATCAGATGTGAAGCTTATATATATATATGCAGTGACGGAGATCTCATACTATAATACAGATATGAATGGTAGTACTAGTACTACTCTAATAAGAATTCTATCCTTGTATCACGTAATTATCTGCAAAGATATCTACTTATAATATTATGCGTATATAAGTCAACAACTATGCATGCATGTTAGAGTTCGTTTAGGATTTGGATAATCAATAAATTAATGAATTGGAAGGAGTTCAAAAGAAGGATAAAACAACCTTTTCTTGTAATCGTTTTAAATTCAACCACCGAAAGATAATTAAAGAAAGATGGATTGAGAAAGGATAACCTTTCCTTATAATTAGTTACAGCTTAATTAACATTAACATATATGCGTACCAATCCAATTGGTTCAAAATTTTCTTATTGTATTTAAATAAGATAGATATATATTAAAAAAAAAAATTGTCAAGGAAGTAGGATTTTTGGAACGGTGAAGAATTCAAAAGAGTGTTTTTTTTTTTAAAAAAAATGATAAAAATTTCCTTCCCAATTGGGTTGGAAGAAATTCTTCTAATCCAATCTATTAAACTGACTTGTGATTCTCACTTGAATTTTCAAGAATTTAATTACAGTTTAGAAACAAGATAGAGTGTTAATTTAGGATTTAATTACATTTATAGTTAATTGCAACACAAGAACGTTATATATTCTTGTGGATAAAACAAATTAATAAAGCTGCCCACATAATATATATCTGGATTAATTACACTATTGTCAAGAAATTAGGCTAATTAAATTAAGGAGCTATATGCATGTACTAGTACTACATTCACAAGACAGCTCTAACGGGTGATATTTGTTACAATATTTTTCATGTTAGCATATTTTTCATAAGCCTGGATTGAGTTTCCTTCTAGGTCGATCTATAATTAATTTCATACCTTAATTCTTCAATAAATACAACGCACTGTAATACAATTAAATACTTACAATAAAGATATTGTTTTAAAGGACTCCATAGTTATAAACGTAAGTCTTTAAGATTGAACCAGTTCAAAAAATTTTGTTTTAAAAACAACAACACTATATATGCATGCATGCATATATGTTAGAGTTCATTTAGGATTTGGATAATCAGTAAATAAGAATTAAGAGATCGAGATGGATATAGAACGGAAAAGCTTTATTATCGAAATAAAGAAGAAAGAAAATCACATCAATAATTAGTTACAGCTTAACAACCCATCCATTGGTTCAAATAACGATAGATATTAAAAAAAATATTATCATTTTTTTTTTTCGAAATAGGGTGAGAGGAAATTATTCTAAATTCTAATCCAATCCAGTCTAGGATAACTTCACTTGGAGTGTGTAAAGTAAATACTAATTACACTAGCTAGAAAAGAAGAGAGAATTATAAAGGGTCTCGACCTCCACAAACATAGATAAAACTGAACCCAAGAAACAAGGTAGAGTTTAATTGCAACACAATAACGTTATCCTACATTTTATAACTATTCAAATTTGAAAGAAGGAAAAAGAAATCCAAACCAGCCTTTTGAAAATTTTGTTTGAGATTGCAATGGAAAGTATAACTTTTGACAATAAACAAGGCTTGGAATAACTTTTTAGAAAAAGCTTCGTATTTTAAGCTTCTTCCAAAACGCAGTTTTGAGCTTTTGTTAGATTTTTTTTTTTTTTTTAAAAAAAAAAAAAGTTTCTTTAAGTTTTTTACTGAACTACTGAACATACACAATATATAACATGACACAATAAATATTGCAAAGAAACTATTCCTAAAAAAAAAAAAAAAAAATCAGTGTCCATTACTCATTCTTAATATCGAAGTTAGACAAAAATTGATGAAGAACACAAACCCAACCAGCCAGTAGAAAATTCCTGTTTGAGATTACAATGGAATGTATGACTTTTGACAATAAAAAAAGCTTGAAGTAACTTTTTAGAAAAAGCCTCAAAAACCAGAGAAAGAGAAAAGAGGTTTAATGGTGGATTGATTTGGAAGTACTCTGGACAAAAACAGCTCCTAACTAAAGCTTCAAGTACTTAGAGAGAAGATCGAGGAATTTATCTCCAATCAACGTGCCCCAAGGACAATTTTAATAGGAGATGAAGTTGGTGTATTAATTCATCGACCAAGAGCACAAATTTGGGCAAAACATGAAATGCACCTCATTGCTAGACGTCCTAAGCACCCAAATTAAATCTCAGTCAATACCAAGTATGCCCTTTTTTTGTTGCACAAAGAAGTTCAATTGTTAGATGCTTGACAAAGGGGATTTGTCGCTTGTTAGTAATCAATTGGTGAGTCTGGAAAATGACGTACACTTATTTCCTTCAAACTATCTCACAATTTACAATATCCCTTCCAAAGTTTTCAATTGTGCAATGAACTTCACCAATCTACCATGCCCTTAAGCTAATTCCCTCGTTTAAGATTTTCAATTAAATCTTAACGGAAGAGCCAAAATGACAAAAATACTCGGATGCAAAAACTATTCACTTGGTTCCATAGCAATCTAATTCAGGAATATTAACCAGGGTTGCATTACTTAAGGGTTCAATGCATATAAAATAGCAATTCCATTGTTTACTTTGACCACAAGACTCCTCCACAAGCAATTATTTTTGTATGCAGGGATTGGACATCACTTCTCTATTATGCTGATATATATAGGTACTTAGAAACTTCAAAGCCGAGGCATATAGAAATTGATAATAAAATAAAGAGATAAAGGAAAAAGAGAAAGACACATAGATTAAAGTCGTACAGCATATGGCCTACATCTATGCGTTAAAACCTTATATGCTACATTTTTATTGATCATATAACTTGAGTACAATGATCTATTTATAGAGCTTTACAAATGTTTGAATAATTTCAAATACAAATCAAATCACTTAATTTTAGATAATCAAATCATCTAAATCTCTTGATTTGTGTGATGCAAATCAAACATTATTTGTCTCAAAGGATTAGAATCCTTTAACATGCCACCACAAGATGAACGGTCCTTTAGCGATTGTTGATCTTGAACATTGAATGGCTAAAGAATAACTATTATGGCTTGAATGGAACATCAGTTGCTATGATTGGAATTTTGACTCTGGCAACTTTGGCCGGCATCGATTACTTGGCCGGTATTTTGACATCGGCGATTGTTTGGTCGGTATCGGCTACTTTGGCCAAAATTTGGACATCAACTTCTTTTGACCGGAAAGTTCCAGCTATGGGCTTGAAATAGGCTACATGAGCCACACATATGCCTATTTGGAAAAAAAAAATTCACTCCTTGAAACACGATTTTATTTTTGTTTGTTTGTTCCTTTCTTTCTTCTCATGCCGCACCACCGCACAAAGTCACAAACAACTTTTTTTTTTCCCTTTCTTTACATGCCGCATCATCACACAACGACACAAAGTTCAATTTATTTTATATTGATATTTGTCGTTAGAGCATGTGATTCTAATATGCATTTTTAATATAAATGGATCTTTTATATTAAAAATGTAATTGAGAATCCCACGCTTTAACAACAAATGTCAACTTAATAAACTGAATTTAAAGAATTTGATTAAAACTTTGTTCTAAAGGAGATTGGGGAGGATGGGATCCCCTACAATTGAAGATTCCTAAAATTTCCCTTATCCTCTGAAATTGGGCCGAGGCTATGAGAGGGCCCTGATTCGGCTTTCCTGCCCAAACATGGGCTTTTTGTTCGAGCAGAGAGCCCACTCGCTGGAGTAGGGAGTGTTAGGAGGCAGGTGTTCCATACGTTGGGTTACAAGTCCTATTACCAGAAAATCAGTAGGCCTTTTTCAGCGTTGTAAATCTTAGAAGTCAGCCCAAGTTCGTCAAGTTGCAACGACGTCGGATTCTCGTGGTTGTCCACATGTCCTTACAAAAGCACTTGGATCGTCTCTCTCCACACCTTTGGTGTAATAAAGAAACAAAATTAGACACGCGCACACACACAGGGAGAGATCCGAAGCTCCGAAGCTCTCTGAAACACTAACAAAAACTCTCAGATCCCAACGACGTCGTCGCAGATCCACGATCCAGAATGTCTTCATTCAGCGGCGATGAAACGGCACCGTTCTTCGGCTTCCTTGGCGCCGCTGCGGCTCTCGTTTTCTCCTGTAACCCTAACTCTATCCCTAACCCTACATTTTCTTTACCAATGCGTCGTATTTCATCTAGATCGATATTGTTTTGCTTTTTTTGTTCATCTGTTAGGTTTCCGGGAAAGTGTTTCATAGGAATACTTCCCAACTGTGAAGAAATTGTAGTTGAGGCTATTCTTTATTTTCTCGAGAACTAAACAAAGTCTTCCTTTTTCCGGGCTTCATTTCCTTTTGCACGGAAGTTTTGGGTGGCTGATATCGATTAATTTTGGATTAGAATCTTAGATTAATTATTAAATTTAGCTCGAAAAGATATTGTTTACTGCTAAATTGACTTTAATGATAATATTATTCTTTTCTCTCTGAAATCAAGCTGTGGAATGTGTAAAGATGTGATTTTAAAGCGCTCAATTGAGAGTTGTTGGTGTAGATCGTATTCCGGTTATTCATTATATGTAACAAACGCGGAGATTTTAGTCTGGTTGGTTTAGATCTTAATACAGTTTTCAATCATAAATTATTCATTATTCTTAGAACTCGTTTAAAAAAAAAAAAAAAAATCTTTATTTTTACTGTAGTAGCTGGGTTATTGTTTAGTGTTTTATGGTTAATTTATGGTTCTTGTTGGGTATTAAGGTATGGGAGCTGCTTATGGGACAGCAAAAAGCGGGGTTGGCGTGGCTTCGATGGGTGTGATGAGGCCGGAGCTGGTGATGAAGTCCATTGTTCCTGTTGTTATGGCTGGAGTGTTGGGTATCTACGGCCTTATTATTGCCGTTATCATCAGTACCGGGATCAACCCAAAGGCTAAGTCATATTACCTTTTTGATGGTTATGCACACCTGTCGTCTGGTCTTGCTTGTGGTCTTGCTGGGCTCTCTGCCGGTATGGCGATTGGTATTGTTGGCGATGCTGGCGTTAGGTAGATTTTCTAATCTCTGATATGATTTGGCATACACATATTCAGTTCCTGTTATCATCATTTGTTGTTTATTGAATTGTGGATTTTGTTTTTGGATGGGTCTGGGTTTGGGGTTGGTTTAAAGATAATTGTTGCTGGATTTGTGCTTCAGTTTTGGACTACTTGCGGATTGAATTTGTTTAGGTAGTTACTATTAGCCTTATATGGAATTTGATGAACCGCCTCTCATTTCAATCATTGGATTAACACTTTGGCACTCCCATGTTAGGAGATCTTTGTAAGCTATAGGATCTTGGGATGCACATTTCATATATCACTGTTTTGGAGGTGTGAGCAGCACCCTTCATGCCCCCAACCTCCAGATCAGCAACGAGAGACGAGAGTTGAAGAGAGGAATAGAGGTGAGGTTGAGCATTGACATTGCTGGTTGGTTTTTGATGGTGAGACAATGAGGGAGGCGGGAGATATAGAAAATCAGATGGAGAGTCGGTAGGCAAACTGCAGGGAGGCTCAAAACCTAAAAAATAAGAAATTACGTATATGAGTTGCCGTTGATTGGGTTGGGTATCCTTCGGATCCCGGACACTCAACTAACATTGGAGCCAACAAAGTCTTTTTTGTTTTTTTAACCCTTTACTGACACCAACCTGCCAATCATCAAAAATCAGTTGATGTTGGTTGGTTTCAGTTGGGTTGGTTGGTATTTTTTCTGAATGCATTTCATTTTTCATGCCTCTATGGTTTGTTCATTGTTGTGATACATGCTCAGATTTTTCTTTTGTTACCTGTAGGTCTAACCTCACTTATGGTTTTCTGTGCTTGGGCAAAGAATAGCTTTTCAAATAAACAGTGATAATGATATAGTAATTTATTCGGCCAAAACAGCAATGGTGAGGATGATAATAATAATGATATAAGTTATATCAGTTTGCTCTAGTTCATGTGCAGTAGAATCGGGTGACCGTTTGGATCAATTATGAAGTATATGTGGTCATTAAGCTTGTTATTCTTGAGTGGTATCGTTTTTGAATTTATTTCTAGAATTTTTTAGTATCTTTTGAGGATGTTTTGTTGGGCTTGACCATGTAGTGAAATCAACATCAACACTCTTTGCAAATCTCATATTTGTTTCCCTTAATTTGTGCCCCCCTTGAGTAGATGAGTCTGTTTTGCAGAGCCAATGCACAGCAGCCAAAACTTTTTGTTGGAATGATTCTCATTCTCATCTTCGCTGAAGCACTTGCCCTCTATGGCCTTATTGTCGGCATTATCTTGTCATCTCGAGCTGGTCAGTCCAGAGCAGACTAAGAATGTTGTTGTTACCAAATATTCTTTTACTACTTGTTTGTCCACCGGATAGTAATGGCTGGATGGCACTTGGAGGATTCTGTAGAATTATTTATGTGGAAGTGACTGCTCTACCCAGCAATGTGGTGGTATTTTGCTCGTAGAAGTAGGATCGAGTTTCTCTGCCTAATAATAGCTTGTGAAGCTGTACTCTCGTTTGGTTTTATCTATTGATGTATTTTTCCATTGCAAATTCCAACTGGTATAGGGTTTATGGTAATGAAACTGGTGCATGTATGATTTTGTTTAACCATTTCAAATGTCTGCTTTATCTGCTTCAATATCTTATGCATTCTACTGGTTGACACGATGGATTTTATGTGACTTTTTGTAAGTTATTTAAAACAATGTCAATGTAGAAAGTTATTTAAAAAAAAAAAATCATGTTAAATAGAAAACATTTAAACTACGTCGTATCGATTATCAATTAGTGTTATTTAGTGTGAAATGAATTGAAGAATAATTAGTAAGGCAAATTAAGATAAAAAAAAAAAAAAAAGATATTGTAAAATATAATAACATTCATCAAATATGCTTGTCTGTTCGTACATCATGTTTATTTGATTGTAACACTAGAAATAATCATTGCTGATTTAATGTAATATTATATTATTATTCATCGAGTAGTTGATTTATGCGGCTGAATGAGCTTCTGCAACGCGGGCTTGAAGCTATTTGATATCTCTTTCGTGTCTCTTTTTTACTATTCCAATAATGATGCGACGTTTATAATAATCTTCTTTACCATCATTTTTAGTACTCGATATAGGAGTAGTAGGTATAGGAGGACCCAAACGGAGTCCGACGTCTAAGCCCGACTCAGTTGTAACCCTTCAGTCCTTGTACTCGGTATAGGAGGACCCAAACGGAGTCCGATCTTTGAGCCTTGTTTCAATGGTAACCCTTCAATTATTGTTTGTTCCGCCCGGCCATCTCTATAAAGACGACCAAGTATGTAGTGTTTCCCACGACCTATTCCGTCCATTTGCAGGAGCATATAATATGGCGAGTTTTTTACGTCGTCGTACACAACAACGCTTAGGCCTTGCTCCTTCACCATTTTATCTTGCTCTGGTGTCATATGGCCCCAAATAGATCATGTATTCTGCCTCGTTGAGCTCAATGAAGGACCCGCCACGTGTGCTGTTTCAATAGTTTTTGTCAACACCCATGGCGATTCAGCTTGTTTAGACTTTGAGCGACTCATTTTGAAGAATGTATGTATGTTTACAGTTGACGAAGAAAAGAAATGGTATTTGAGGAGTCCTATAAATTGCTCTATTTATTTATAGGCACTGGATTTTCAAGCTTCCTAATTAAACCCTATTAATACGTACTGTGATTTTATAGATTATTTCATTAATTTTTGCCATGCTTTCATTTGTGGGATGGATATTTTTAATACTTGCGGCTTTTAATTTTCTTCATGCTCCGAATTTTTAGACATTAAGACTTAAATTGTATCATGTCTTATTGCTTATATTAGGATCCGATTATTATGATGGGATTTAATCTATACGACCTGTAAATAAGCATTTTCACTGTATTGGACATTAGAACTAAGGATGTACAAGTGGTTAGGCCAATAACGGCTAACCACAATCGCCTAAGGCGGTTATTGAATTTTAACAACCGCAATCGCTCCGCTTAGACGGTTAGCGGTTATTAAATCCTATAACCGGCAGTTGATAACCGTTTTTTATATGTGGACTTTTTGCCCGGTTTTTGGACTTTTTTTAATTCTTAATTTTAATTTTTTTTTTTTTTTTTTAAAATAAGGGCTTATCAAATAAGTAATCAAAAGAATCCATGTCATATCCATTGACAAAGGTACTTATATCCTCCATTCCCTATAAAATTAAACAATATATACCAAGAAAAGTGTAAAGAATTACGTATTCATATACATAAATGAACTTGAAAATAAAAAACGGTATAAGTTGAATAAAAAGCTTACCAATTCAAATATCCATTTGGCCGATGAGATTTCCATCAAACTCACTTAATTTGTTACCTTAAAGATGAACTGTATGACCTTGGGAAAAATTAAATAAGGCACCAGAATCTTAGATTTAAAGGCTCAAAGGTAGTGATTTGAACTTTTTACAGATTTTAAAATATTGATAATAAATTGTGATTCCAAGTATAATATTTGCTTGTTATCAAAAAGAATAAAAATTTTAGAACGGATGAAAGATATTTTTTTTTTTTAATAAAATTAACATTACTTTGAGTATTGAAGTTATTTTTTTATATTAAATATATAATAAAATATTTTTATTATTTATATATAAGGGTTAATAATCAATAACTGCTCCGACCTATGCTGTTAGCGGTTATTTATAACCGCTTTCAAACGCGGTTATGCAATTATAAGTAATTAGCAGTTACGGGGCGGTTATTTGTACAACCCATATTAGAAGGGTGGACGTAGACCTCCTAGGCCAAATTACCTCAAATTTTTTGTCTTCTCTTTCTCCGCTTTCCCTTCTCTCATATATTCTATATGACTGTATTAAGTTTTTAATAATTTTATTGATGGTAATTGACTGGTACAACTTAATCACAAGAGAGTTTTATTTCGTTGATTTCTCCATCTACATCTACCTAAATATGTATATTTTAATCTTCAACCAATGTCGTCTTTGGGCTAGATCTCAACCCCTTGTTCTTAATGCCAAATATCAACTGCTATTAATATAAACCATGTTCATATTAAATATAGAATTGCTAAGTATTACATTTGATGTGAGCTTATAGATCAAATGTTTCTAGCATTTTTTTTTTTTAAATAAGTAATTGACAAATACCATTAAAAGCTTTAAGGCGCTACTAAGTACATATGGAGTACACAAAAGGAAACACTTAACTAGAAGAAGCAAAAAGATAAAGAAAAATGCTATAACTAATCGACAAAGGAGTTACATAAGCAACTGTCCACAAATACAAAGTTCTAAATAATAAAGATTAAATCTCTTCCATCGTCCTTTCCCGATCTTCAAAACTTATGTAATTCATTTTCCCTCCATAAACACCATAAAATGTACTTAGGCACCATCTTCCACACTGCAACACTTCGCAGACTGCCAGATATCCACCAGGCATACAAATCAACATGTCTAAGCATAACCCAAGACAACCCAAACGACTGACAAAGACAGTCCAAATGGCATAATCCACTTCATAATGAAGAAGAAGCTGGTCCACGGACTCTCAATTCCTCTTAAATGCTTCTAGCATCTTGTCGACATGATATGACATATTTAATCGGCATGCAAAGGAAAATTATTGTAATAGCTAAAAATGTGCACGATAAATATATATAGAGTTGATCAAAAACATCAAAGGCCGCTCTCGTCTCTCTCTCTTCTCAACCCTCTCTGGTTTCTTTCTTTCCTATTCCATTTCTTCTCTCCTCTCCTTCCTCTCACGAGGCTTTATATGTCATCTTGTGTAACTTATCCAGCCCAAAACTTCAACCTCATCATCACGGCTCCCCCTCTGCGCCAGTCTTCTTCTTTGACAAGCCCTTCGCCTCCTCCACTGTGTTGGTAGCTGGATTTGTCAAAGGTTTGAAGTTTGAATTTCTTGAAATCTAGATCTACTTTACTTCGATAGATACAACCGCCCACAAGCCACTCCACCGCTTCCACCGGCGTTCCAGCTTTCCGTTGCCACCGGCCAACACTCATTCCGACCTCCCTGTGCAGGCGCGTGGATTCCACACGTTGGCCAGTTCCAACGCCCTTTCGTCCTCCGCTTCGCCTTGCTGTTGAAGCTGTTGAATTTTTGGGTTTTTTGTCGTTTTTATGTTTTTATGTCTTTAGGTTACTTGGGTTCTTGAACTGTTTATCTTGGATCCTTGATAGTAGGCTTTGTTCTATTCTCTGCAGTGTTTTATCTTCCTCAACTTCCTTTCAGATGTTATTGCAATTTCAGCCTAGCAGTGATTTTGGTTGGGTGGAAGGCTCTCTCAAGTGCCATGCCCTTCCTTCTCCTATTTTGGGCCTATACCGCTATATGCAGCCCTATCCTTGGCTTTTTCTCAAGGTATAAGGATCGGGATTTTCTTGACCTCTTTGGGGTGATAAAAACTCTAATTTTTTTTTTTTAATTTCTCTTTAATTTTTCCTCACTGGTTATTTGGTTTGGGTTTGTTATTGGGGAACCCACCCATATTGAACTTTGTAACCCTTTGCTCTGTTCATGTATGAGTTGTTTTTACACAAAAAAGAAAAAGAAAAAAAGGGAAGGTGCATCATATGTGTAATTGATTCAAACCATCTAAAATTCAACTTTATGGAGTCATGAGAGATAATTTTTCTACAAACGATGGTTTTGGTTGTTGTTGAGTATACCCATGTAAATTAAAACAAATGAAACATATCATAAGAATGAGTAGCTAATACAACACAATTAGGTCCAGTTATAAAATTAAAATTGCCATGCGATTGAACTGGTGTTGCTCGACATGATTTTCCAACAGCTTCCTCATTTCGGAGGTGTAATGCACTATTATAATTATTAAAGTAATACTCACAAAACCCACTGTTTAAGGGCATTAGAAATTACACACATTGAGAGAATGCCTGACAATCCACTCAATTTTCTCACAACTCTTCTGATGCCAATGTTAAAAAATAATAATTACACAACGAAGAAGGTCCATCTTTTGCATCGAAACAAGATTTGATTTGGAATATATTGTTCCAAGTGCCTTAGATATTGAGTCTCCAACATTTTCTTTTCCCAACGTTGAACCACGTTATTAGAGCGATACTCACAATAGTGACAATACTCATAGCTAAGTGTCCCACAGACGCTCAAGAAATGATATGGAGAGAGATTTCATACTTCAACGAATGTCACTATTAAGTCTTATAAAGACACAAAATTATTGTGATAAAACAGCCCAATGAATGCTTAGGGCGTAGCTTCATATTTATACTTGGGTACAAACTACAATAGTTAATCCCACGGGGGTGGCTCAGTTGGTTAGAGCTTGGGACGGTACGACATTTCTTCCTTCTGATCCCATGTTCGAATCTTGCTAGGTGCTACCTCCCTTTTGGGGCCAGCCACCGGGGTATAGCCCGCGTTTCAAGGCTCCATGCCAACAGTGGCGCTGGGATGAGGCACGAGATTAGTTTGGGGATTTTAGCTGGGCCTCTACGCTCGGCTACGCTACTGAACATCCCTCCAATAACAGTGTTTGTAAGTTGTAAAGAGTTGTTATTGATTCAGGGAGGCCTCTAATGTTAGTGTAAGAAAGATCAAGGTACCATAGAAGCTGCAAATCACCAATTGACTCCGATAGCTCAAATATGTAGTATCCGCTCAAAGATAACACCCTCAAATATTTTAATTTTGGCAACAATTGAAAAGTAATACTATGACTAAAAGAACTAAGTTTTGTTGGCCATAGGTGCTGAAGCCTATGAGGTAAGAAGGTTCGTAGACATGTGAGTTTAGTAAACAACTCAAACCTTTTAGTACCATCATATTTGTCACGCAAGTAAGACAAATGCCGAACGTTTTAAGAAAATTTCCCTTTGTCGATGTCCTGAATTCTATCATCCACTCTCAAACATATATCTCTTGCAACCCATTGAGCCAAATCGTTGATGAGATCATGTATAAAAAATGATCAATTCTTGCTAGATTGTTAGAAAAAAAGGCCTTGACAACAGATGATGAAAATACTAGCTATGCCGGGTTATTTGAATGATACATCCCCTACACATCTCAATACAACAAAGTTTCAATCCATCATTGAATTTGTGGGACCCAATGTGGGTCTCATAAATCCAATGGTCGATTTGAAAATGAGATGTGTAGGATATATATTTATATCATTTCTCGTTTTGTTGAGATCTTAATTTTGATGAGCTCTTATTGAGATGTCAGTAGAGGAGTGGATCAATTATATAACAAATTTTCTTATAAAATAATTTTTTTTAAAAACCAATTGCAGGGTCCACGACCCCTACTAACCTTAACATGGCTCTGCCACTGGATCAAATAGATTATATAAGAGTCGGACGGATCAAATAGATATAAGATAAATGAAAAAAATCGACAAAATTTTTCTCATTTCATCATATGTACTCAAAATATCAGGAATTTTTTTTCTTTTCATATGTAATTATGTATGTGTAGCTCACCTCACCTGAAACCAATAGTCCACGAACGCAAGCACGAACTAGGAAACCACGAACTTGAAAAGAAAGTGATGGAAAATAAGAAAGAAAGCAAGAGAAAAACCAATTGAAAGAGATTTTCTTTGTGAAGCAAAAACGCAAAAACAAAAATCAAGGAAAGAAATGTGTTAAGTGTTTGAGATGAGAACCCAACCAAATATGGTAAAAAGGTCCTTGTATCACAACAATTGACGTTGAGGGAGTCGATCTGGAAATGGTAATAACTCTTACATCCATAACTACTACTGGCCTCCCTCAACATTGAGCTCCAAGCCTTTTGTTGTTTGTTTTTTTTTTAATTAATTAATAAGCCTTTTGTTTTAATCTATTTAGAGACCTTGTTGATGATCAAGAATCATTTGGTCTCACTTGGACGATTCTTCTGTCTACACAAAATAAAAATAATGGGTTAATACTTAATATACAACATTTGAATCTGCTATATTCGTTGCTTTCACCAACATGTACAAATATACCCATTGATAGGATACAAATATACCCATTGTTGATGATCAAGAATCATTATGCCAAGTGGAGTCCATTAGTAGACCTTGGTACAATAAATCATCATGGAAAACAATCAGCTTCATAAATCAAGGATTATGCCAACATCATGACCATGCCAACAACATGAACATTTTCTCTGAATTAGTAGTCAAGTTCTTGTGGGAGAGAGTCAAATTGCTTTAACAAAGATTGCATTTGCTGACAGTTTTGTCATATGCATGTTGATGTTGTTTCCCATTTGTTTCTTTTTTTCTTTTGCTTTTTCAGGTTTGATGCCTCTGATTAAATCACATGGCGTGGAGTCACCACAATCGATCAACCAACTCTAACTTCAGTCTTCGCAGCGTGGAGACCAAGGAAAGAGATTTCAAGAATCGAATGATATTTCTGACTCGTCCATTATATAGCTGCAGTCCATCACTCCAGTGGATTTTGCTCCACCAGCTCATTTTATTTCTCTTGACAACATCTAATTCTGAGTTTTTTAAGTGTTACAGGTAATTCTCCACTTGATGTTAAGGATTTGAGGGATGGACACTCTTTAATATCCAACTGCTTAAGACGAGAGGTGATGCTACTATAATTGTTAGTATCATCTTCGTCGACCAAAATAAGCATATTCTTGCAATAATGTATCCATAGCCACTTTAGATTTGGAGGTAGTTGGCCTATATAAAAGTGTGTCCAGGAATCACATCCTCTAATCGAAATATGCTCAAGGCAAGTGATGTTGTACATCATTGCCTTGGGTAAACATTCCACATCCTCGCAACCATGGATTCGAATAGCTCTCAGTGTGGAAGGCAAACATAGGCTAACAAGTTTGTCATGTGCTTGTTGATGTTGTTTCCCATTTGTTTCTTTTTCTTTTTTCAGGTTTGCTGTCTCTCATTAAATCACATGGCGTGGAGTCACTAAAATCGATCAACCCACTCTAACTTCAGTCTTCGCAGCGTGGAGACCAAGGAAAGAGATTTCAAGAATCGAATAATATCTTTGACACGTCCATTATATAGCAGTAGTCCATCACTTCAATGGATTTTGCTCCACCATCTCATTTTATTTCTCTTAATTATTACCGGAGAACTCCTTAGCAATTTTTTTTTTTTTTTGAATTGTAAATTTGCCAAATTCACAATTAGAACTATTAGCTTAAATCTTAATGCAAGGCAGCACAACCCACAAGAGAATAAAACCGGTCTACCATATAAAGGAAGAAAAATAAAACCGATAAAAGGTTGATCAAACAAGAAATATATAAACAATAGGTAATTTCATGACCATTGTAGGATCTCTTTACATATAGCTATACAAAATCATGTTGCAGGCTTTAATGGCCATCCACACCCATAGTAAAAGGTTGGTATGTAAGAGTATATTTTCAGTTGCCCATAAAAAAAAAAAAAAAAAAAAAAAAAAAAAAAAAGAGAAGAAATGAGGCATTAATTGTTAAGAGGGAAGAAACCATATATATTCCGTGATTTGGATAACCCTACCAGGGGAACTAATAGTTCTTTTGTTTAGAGGAAACTTGAAAGTAAATTCTTTTTCTTTTCTTTTTTTTTTTCCTTTTTTTTTTGTGAAAAGTACACATATCCTCTTAAACTACCACTTTATTATCAATGTCCCTCTTTATGAAGACCATATTTGTCAATCTCGTTGATAGTAACTCACACCTTGTAAACAAGGTAATGACAGCCAAATACCCAACTCATGATGGACACACTCAACAAGGAAAGATCCTACCTTATTACTAGCCAACCCTTGCAAGAGAAGATTCTGCAACGTTACATTATGCAAATAGGAAATCGATTATGCAGAATCCCCAATCACTCCAAACAAAAAAGGAATGCTTCCCTGCAAGGAAATTATCAATCCACCACACAAGGAAAACATATCAAGTCTACATATCTGTAATTAAAACAATTCCACAATACATGGGATTGTCCTGTAAAGTCACAAATGACTTGTGCATAAATTGCTTCATGCACTGTTAATAAAATTCACACAGAAAGTGAGAGAGTTGCTAAACATATCAATGTTTTATCTTTTATGGTATCAGAGCCGTTCCAGACCCAAGTCTAATTTTTTTTTTTTTTTTTTTGGATCCTATGGATTCTTTCGCCTCGAACACATCCTCAACCACTTCACCTGCAATCATGCCTTCCCCTACCTCCTTTGTCAACAACATCTCTCACAATGTCACAACCAAACTCACGGGCACAGCTATGTTACTTGGCATTTTCAAATGTCTACCTATCTACGTTGTAAGCCCAGAATAAAATAATTGCGAATTTAAATAATTAATAAAAACGTAATAATTAAATTTAAGTAGTATTTATTATGGTAATATCTAGATTAATTATTTTAATCAAGGAAAGTGTTAGTTAATTAGTTTCAGGTTAGTGGCTAGTAGTTAGTAGTTAGAGCTAGTAATAGATAATATTTTGAAGTGATTTAGAAAATAATACTAGAAGTTTTAAAAAAAATAAAATAAACATTGATTTGGTCAACTAAAGTGTCTATGAGTAATAAATAAACTGGTGTAGGAAATATATAGGAAACAAGGCTAAAGCCTAGCCTTGTAGATATGAAAGTTTGAAGGAAAAGAAGAAGAAGAAGAGATGTTCACGTGGGTTCTTCTTAGAAAAGCAAGTCTTGGCTATGTAGTTCTTTCCATTGAAGAAAAATGACATGAATAAAAATAAAACTCAAAAAAGTCAACAAAGCATGAAGATGTAATTAATGTTGGTTCTATGCGACATTTACATCTAAGATGTAAATGTTGTAGAAATAAGGCCAGCTTTCACGACAGGAAAGTTGGTGAATAAAAAAAAAAGTGATAGCAAGAAAGCTTTAACAAGGAAGAGAGTGTGTCTTGCATTTATTATAGAGAAACTTTCTGTCAGTAGAAAAATAAGAGATAAAGCACGCGCTTCTCTTTCCTTTAATTCATCTCCACGTTTTGTCTGTAAAAATACACATTCTTTGTCATTGTTTTGATAAGTTCAAAATACGCATGCTACCTTTAGACAAGTTGAGTAATAAAAGGTAGGTTACATTAATGTTAAGCAACCAAATGAACCAAAGAAGATCAATCGTGAGATAAACAAATCACAACCAAAAGCCTTTAGACAAGGTGAGAAATAAAAGGTAAGCTATATTAATGCTTGGCAAACAAATGAACCAAGAAGACCAATCGTGAGATAAGCGAATCCCAACAAAATCATTCAATAGTTTCTAAGCCTTTGGCTATAAGAGTACACCGATGCATCTTCTTGTATTGGCTATTATTTGTTTGGTTTCTGAGTGTTTTTTTTCAAGATACAAGACAAAAGTCTTTATTTTCTTTTTTTTCGTCCATTGCACACACAAATAAAGGATAGTAAGAGAAAGGAATGGAAAGGTGTAGTGATTCCTTCAGCAAGGGAGAGTACGTAGTAAATACACCATGGATCATTTCAGGAGAGTAAGCCAAAGCTGTAAGTATAAAACTTACTGACCCTACACTTGATGTTTTATTGCATAAATTATACAATATTTTTAGTGTGATTATGAGCCTGTATATTTTGAAATATTATTATGATAAATTATGTTGATATGATATATTTTATGTGTTTAAAGAAAATGAATTCTTAAAGGAAAATGAGTTTCAAAGGAAAATGAGATATGATTTTATGTGATATGTAAAAAGTTTGTAAAAGATGGGAACCCAGCGGTTAAGTGGGTTATACACTTAGCACTCGAAGCTATAAAAGGATAAATTGGTAGCAACCCAGCGGTTAAGTGGAGGTATACACTTAGCAAACTCCAGCAGTTAAGTAGGAGTGTACACTTAGCACCTCGAAACTATAAGAGAATAAATTGGTAGCAACTCAGCAATTAAGTGGGGGTATACACTTAGCAAACTCCAGCTGTGAAGTGGGAGTGTACACTTGACATATGAAAATATGAAATGAACAATGAATATTTAAATGTGTGAAATGTGATAAATGAACTTGCCAAAGCATTTATCATATGAATCAAGCATGTGGTATGATATATATTGTTTTATGTTTTTATTTATCGTTTTTCATTAACTTGATATAAGTTTGATAGGTATGAAATGCAAAGAAAAACATTTTGGGTGTTTATTAAGTAAGTATTAACAAAACTCTAGGCTTGATTTACAAAACGGTTATGAAATTTTAGAAAGTAAACACCTTTGTGAAAATCTTACAAAGATTACCGTTTAGTAAATTTAAGATAGAGATTTTCAAAGGAAAAAGAGGGGCTCACATCACACATGTATGGTCAGAATATTTTATACTTACTAAGTGGTGGACTCACACATTTCCCCTGTAAAATTGTGGTAATTTTACAGATACTGCTGAGGAAGAGATAAATGATGACCCTTATGCTTGGCTAGGATTTTGTTCATGAGGCTTGTAGAAGGCCTCTCACCTTTTGAAGGACTGACTCATGTTGAGTCAATATTTAAAATTATGTGTGTAAATGTCGTTATAGCATCCTTGATTTTATCTCAAGACAATAGTAATTTCATGTTGTTGTAATAATATTATGTTCTATTTATAATATGTTATCTCAGATAGAAGCTTTGGTATTTTGTGATGAAGAGTGAGATGTAATCCTTTTAAAAAAAAAAAATCATACATGTTTTCTACCGTGCCAATGTATGTAAATGTAATAGCGCCATGTGGAATTATGATATTTCTGCTTTGCGACTTATATAAAGGTCAGGACGTTACATACGTGATCATAACGCGTATGGGCTTGTTGATGGCACAGTAGTTCCACCTACCCAACCATCCCCAACCCCACTCCAACCACTGATGCACCTGTTACTGTTGCAAATCCAGACTTCCTACTCTTAGTTCAACAAGATCAGCTAGTACTCATTCCATCATCTCTTCTTTGTCCAACCATTTGATCTCTCATGTAGTTGGGCTCGCTACATCTCAAGAGGCCTGGCAAGCACTTGCATGCATGTTCTTGTCCCAATCTCGAGCTAGAATCTTGCAAGTGCACTTTCAATTAGCAACCATCAAAAAGGGTGGCTCCTCTATTACGGAATATTTCCAAAAATTCAAAAATTTGGTTGACACTATCACTGTTGCAGACCAATCTTTAATTGATTTTGTGATTTTATCATTTTTGTTGGCTGGATTAGGATCTGAGTTTGATCCATTTGTCACATCTGTGACTACCTGGGCTGATCCCATGTTCTTGAGGAATTATATGCCCATCTCCTCACACATGAGATGCAGCTGGAGCATAATCTCCAATCTACAGAAGCTGTTTTTCCTTCAGCCAACACTGTTGCCCACTTCACTAACCCAAAGCACAAAGGCCAATCACATGGTCCTCATGGCTCCACCACAGCAACTATTCCTCCTCTCAATCTGCAAACCATTATCATGACAACCATCAAGGCAGAGGCTGTGGTAGGAGCTCCTTTTCTCACTCATTATCTGGCTCTAATTCTAGACTACTATGTTTGCTTTGTTGACGATTTTAGGAAGTTTACTTGGCTTTTTCCTATGGCTGGAAAATAGGAAGTTTCAACTCTTTTTTTGTCATTCCAAAAGCATGTTGAAAAATTGTTTGATTGCAAAATCAAGGCTATACAATCAAATTGGGGTTGTGTATTTCGTTCCCTTAATTCCATTTTGGCCAAACAAGGAATCTCTCATAGAATTTCTTGTCCTCATACCCATCAACAACAAGGCTCAGTTGAAAGAACACATCGACATCTAGTTGAAACTGGATTGTCTCTGTTAGCTTCAGCCTCCATGCCATTAAAAAATTGGGATGAATCATTTTTTACGGCATCTTTTCTTATTAATCGACTACCTTCTCTGGCTACCCATCACAAATCCCCATTTGAATTACTTTTTCACAAAGCTCCCAATTACAATTTCCTAAAAGTTTTCAGGTGTGCATGCTGGCCTCATCTCCATCCATACAACACACAAAAACTTGCCTTCTGTCCCAAACTATGTGTTTTCTTGGGGTACAATCATTAACATAAAGGATATCGTTGTTTACATATTCCTTCCAGCAGAATCTACATATCCCGACATGTGTACATGATTCAACCCCTAGGGTATGTGCATCCCTCTTTCCCGGATCATGTATGTCACTTAAAGAAGTCTCTATATGGCCTGAAGTAGGCACCACGAGCATGGTTTTCCCGCCTAAGTTCTCGTCTTCTGGAGCTTGGTTTTCTAGGTTCCAAATCAGAATCTTCACTGTTTACTCATGGCCACGACTCCTCTGTAATTTCATCCTTCTCTACGTGGATGACATTCTAACTACATGTCCATATTCGCAGGCCATTGTAGCATTAATCACCACACTCATGTCTAATTTTCCAATCAAAGATCTTGGGCCAATCCACTACTTTCTTGGTGTCGAGGTTCTACATGATGCTAATGGGCTCTTCTTATCACAGAAGCAATACATCCTTGACTTGTTGAAAATATCCAACATGGTCAATGCGAAAATTAGTTACTGCACCCATGTCCTTTTCCACGACTTTATCACGTTTTGACAGTGAAACCTTCGCAGATCCCTCCCTCTATCACAGCATCATGGGATCCTTGTAGTATCTCTCCCTCACTTGGCCAAATGTGTCTTTTGTTGTCAATAAGGTGTGTCAGTTTCTTCAACGCCACATCATCAATCACTCTTTTCGCAACTTGAAGCACACTTTATTTCATGGGATATTTATTCGACGACAGTCCTCTCCTCAACTCCATGCCTACTCTGATACCGATTGGGCTAGTTGTTCCGATGATAGTTGTTCAACTGGCGGTTATTGCATTTATTTGGGTTCTAACTTAATCTCTTGGAGTGCCCGCAAACAAGCCACTGTCTCCCGGTCTAGTATTGAAGCAGAGTATCGATCTTTAGCCAACGAGAAATGCTACATGTACTTAAACATTTACAAATGGAGCCTTACTAACTGATGTGGAGCTTATTCATTGGATATGATCAAACAATTAATAAAAAAAAATGCTATGGGTACCAATGAATAAGCTCAACATCATCTTCGTAAAAGTTTAAGTACATGTAGCATTTCTCTTAGCCAATACCACTCCTAAACTCCAATGGCTTCAATCCCTTTAAAAGAATGGGGTATTTTTCTACCTCATCCACCGACACTTTGGTGTGATAATCTCGGTGCTACTTATCTCATTGCCAATCCAATGTTCCACTCACATACAAAGCACATTGAAATTGATTTTCCCTTCATACATGACAAGATCGCCTCCAAAAACTTAGTGGTCCACTTTATGTCTACCAAGGATCAACGCGTTGATATCTTTACCAAGCCCCTTGTCTCAAACCGGTTTACTACTCTTCCAATCTTAGAGTCTTGGATATTCCGCTTAGATTGCGGGGGCCTATTAAGACCATATATGTCAATTCCGTTGACAATAACTCACACCTTGTAAACAAGGTAATGACAGCTAAGGAGCCAACTCACGATGAACACTCATGAATACATACAAAAAAAAGATTACTGTATTTTAATCTTGTCTCTTATGAACCTTGTATGAATACATACAAAAAAAGATTACTCATTTAACAAATCAAAATTTGTTTACTCAATTTTTTGGATGAATACATACAAAATCTGCACATCTCTTTACTTTTGCATAATTAAGGACAATAACACATCC
Source organism: Alnus rubra (assembly GCA_028654335.1). Taxonomy (NCBI): domain Eukaryota; kingdom Viridiplantae; phylum Streptophyta; class Magnoliopsida; order Fagales; family Betulaceae; genus Alnus; species Alnus rubra. Next base: position 29,827 of record JAJPGS010001071.1, read on the forward strand.
AGAATTAGCTAGATAGAGGGGAAAAAAGGGGGGGGGGGGGGGGGCTAATTATCACAAGTCTAAGTCAAGTGCACAATTTTTGTACGGCCATTATGTTTTTATAAATTTTTGTATATAAAAATGCACAAATGCACTAGAATGCCCAGCCAAAAAAAAAAAACTAGGGTTTGTGCTTAGTAAATCATTAGTAACAGTATTGAAAGGACGTCACCACTTATAAAAATAATAATAATAAAAAACTGATTTTCTCCGTCACGCTATTATCACAAATATATAACAGTCGTATAACAGTTTACTAAATAGCGATACCCTAAAACAAAGCACTACAACCATTTTGGGCCAAGCATCATTGGAGCAGTCTGGATCCAGGGACTCTTTTGCCATGGGCCATGGGCTTCATCTCCATGCTGGCCAGCCTTGAATAAAAGCAGAATTAGGGCCCAACATGCTTCTACTTCTTCGACCATTTGTCATAGATATGCAGATTTCATTGGGAAAAGAAGGACTTGTTGATTACATACGTTTGGGCCGGATTTGAAACTTTTCAATCCCATCTTAAAACTCAAACTCAAAGGGTTTGTCAAATTAAATTTACATTTAAAATAAGACAGTTTTCCTCCCACCCAATTAAACTGACATATCCTTCAAATAAATAAATAAAAGTCCAAAATGAATGACACGTGTCAATTTACTAGACTCAATTGGAAAAAAATATTTTAAATTAGTTTCGAGAAAAACTTTAAAAAATGATACACGATAAATTTATATATAAATATATATGTATTTATGGTTAAATATTTATATATAAATAAAAAATAAATAAATCTTAAAATAATTATACATAGGTATGTAAGTATATTTTTCGGCCTATAAATTAAGTTTGACCCCTATTAAAATTACACTTGGCCATTTAATAATGTTTTGGCCCTCCTAATAAGAAATCCTAGTTATTCACTAATACTCCGTTTGTTTCGGCGTAAAATAGTTTTTAAAAAAATGATTTTGGCATTTTTTCGGTGTTTGGTATGGGCGAAATAATAGTCGACCGAAAAATGATTTATGTTTGACCAATAATGCTTAGTAATGATATGGGCGTTCTGGCCAGATCCATCCGTTCTGGCCGAATCCCTAGCCAATCTGGCCGGGATCCTCCCAGAACAACAGGATCCTGACCAACTGGCCAGGATCTAGCCAGGATGGCCGGAATCCGGCACAAATTGCCAGATTCCGACCACTTTTGCCTGAATCCGTATGCGCCAAATATAAATATATATATTATTTTATATTAATACTTTTTATGTTGTGAATAAAATTTAATTATTTAAATTAATATAATTGAATGAAAATATAAAAATATTTATAATGTTTTATACGCGCCAAACACCGAAAAATGATTTCGACGGAAAATATTTTTCTGAAAAATAACTTTCCTGAAAATATTTTATGACGAAAGTCATTTTATATCGAAACAAATGGAGCATAAGAAAAAAAAAGAGAATTAATGCTTGGAGCCTTGAGTTATTTACTTGCGGGGAAAAAAAAATACAAATGAGAATCAATCAGGGAAATCTTTAAAAGATCAAGTAGACTAAACAAAGAGGAAAAAGATGAAGATGGGAATACTTCTTAGAACACGAAGGAAGTGACCCATTTGGCAAGATAATTGGATATAATAACCTAGGGCTCCATGTTTTCTGTAGAATGATTCAGTTAATCATTTCACCAACTTTGTTTAATTAGTATAAATAATTGGTTATTTATGGTTGCCGTGCATTAAAAAAGAATTTTTTTTTTTTTTTTTTTTTAAAAAAAAAAGAAGAAGAAGAAGAAGAAGAGAGAGAGAGAGAGAGAGAGAGAGAGAGACGTACAAGTTAAAGGAATAGTAATATTATGATAAATAGTGGGGAACACATCCATCGAAGGTGATGAGTGATGTGTGTCAAAGTTGGTGATGGCTCGCAACCTGAAAAAATTAGGTCATGATTCAATAAGTCGACAACGTTGGAACCCACATTCCTTATCCCTCCCCCCTACCCTCTCTGCACATGAAAGGCCATGTTCTCCTTCACATCGCCCTGCTTTTTATCTAATTATCTTTGCTGCTTGCCCATGGAACATTACTTCTGTTGGCTCCCATTATTTTATATATGTTACGCCTTGTTTCCATGTGTGATCACTTTTCATGACCAAACTTACTTCAAAAAATTAAAGAAAAATAAGTGTTAAATATTGATCGACATAGTTTTCTTCCAAGTTGGGTCGTCAAGTTTATTAAATTGACAAGTGTTTTTAGAGCAGAAACGGTCTACATTTTGTTTAATTTATTCCATTTAATGGTGTACATGTATAGTGCTATGTTATTTGGAATATTAAATGACATGACAGCATATTCAACGTGTTATAATATAGTGGTCTCAAGAAACTCCCTCTCTCATGTTGGTTCTAGACTTCACCCTTTAGAAATCAAATCTGAGAGGAAGAGAGAACATATCTGCTCCCTCATCTTCTTCATTTTCTTTTCTACTCATTGCTCCTACCCTCACCCTTTCATTTTAGTTTTTTTGTTTGTAGGTGTTATCTGACTAGATCAGTAATTTTAGTCTATTCGTTATGCATTTGTCCATCTACTTCCGTGTTGTGCCGTTCATCTATTCTAGGTCGCTGCTGCTGTTTGCTGGTTGTGGTTTTTGCTTTGAATAAGAGTTTTCTTCTCTTTAAATCTGCTATCATAGACGATCTATGAAATGAAGGCTAACCAGATGTGATGGGCTATCTTTCACAGCCTAGACAGTTCAATGGAGGGTTATCTTTCACAGCCTAAACAGTTCAGTGTGAGGAGTTATCTCTCACAGCCTTTAAATAATTTGTTCTAAGATATTTGGCTACCTTTGTCTAGATCTAGTCTACTTGGAGCAGATCTGTTTTTTAACTATTTTTGTACATGAGTTAGTTGGAAGATAAAAGTCATAGATAGCACTGTATTTTTTTGTAAGAATTTTGTTTGTATCTATGACTTTATAACCACATAGCATGTGGCTATAATTTTGCAGAACTTTATGCTTTGTAATGTAAAAATTTTATGCTCAAAATCTTTAATCAATTAAATACTTAGATCTTTCGTTCAAAAAAAAAATGTTATAATATATATACACATCTTTAGATATCTGAATTATCTAACAGTAAATGACTTCTCTATATTTCAATTGAAATGGAGAGGATTTGATCTCTTCTAAGTATGTACGTGATTCTCACGTACATTTTTAAATGCATACGAAAATCATATGCTCTAATTAAGTACACATGTCAGTTTAATATATGAGCTGTAATGCAACCATTCACATCCGTTTATACATGACTATTCCACAATTCACACTCACTGACATACGAATTTTAAATAGCAGTTCGTTCGACCCAATTTTTTATTTAAAAACTTTATCGGATTATAATCGGATAATTTTTTCCTTTTTTCCCTTTTTGTGGGTCAATTGATCCAATAGTGAAACTTATGAATATAATGATGAAAGCAAGCCTCAATCCAAATTGCTTGATTAGGATGAAACAAAGCAAATCAAAGGTTATAATATTTACTCTCCATTTAGAAGGAGAATACGTGATGATGACCCAAAAAGAAAAAGGAAGTTTAATGGGAGATACCATTACGTTAACACGGATATGTAGAGATAACCCTACGCAATATGCCATTAACTCTCGATCTCGCCCTTCACTTTTTTGCGTGAATCAGGTTTTTGTTGTAACGTTCTTTAATTCGCCAATCAATTGGTAAACCGCCGTTGCTTTTTAGCTCATCTGGAAAAAAGGGAACGCCTCCTTTGCAAGTGAACCTTTTTGTGGTCCAAACTCCTTTAAAAATAAATAAATAAATAAATAAACACTGAATATTCATGCCACCAAAGAAGGCAATTTCCGTGGACTGTACTCACCCCAACAAAGATAATGTTCAATATTATAATTCCGAGTTTTCTGGTGTGTACTTTTTATTATTATTATTATTATTATTAGAAATTATATTTTAAGTTTCATGAATTTGTATTTCAAAATAAAATACATCAACAAACATACTTTTAAACAGTTTTCATCTTTATATTAAATCATAACACTTTTTTTTTTCAAAAAAAAAAATTATTTAGAAAACATTAACAAATGGAGCATAATTTTGGCTCATTCACTATAATTAAGGGCGAAAGCTCACATCCTCCTTTCATTTCGGCGTACTCATTAAAACTCTAAAAAGGCAAAGCTTGCGTTCTACATAAGATTTGAATTTCTTATAATTTCCTACCCAAAGAAAATAACGCATTAATTCATTTGTAGGGATTGGGCCATAAGAGGGGGCTTATGCTCGAACAATTAGGCCGGCCACCTCTCACAACCTCCTATCCAATAACATAGGATAAAGATAATAATAGGGATCCTTAATTAAAGGAGATCCTCATCTTCCTACGCACGTATCTAGAACGTTACACACTATATACATGAAGTGATCTACACACGTATCGTAGAATATGAGAACAACTCCTTGACAACTTAATTAAGCCTAAAACTACCCAAATTCGGCTTAATTTATGGGAACTCCTTCAAGCTTGAAGTGAATTACTTTTTTTTTTTTTTTTTTTTGACATGTCCACACAAGAGGGGGAGGGGGGTTTCAAACTAGTGACCTCCGCTTCATGAGGCGTGGTCCCCAGCCGATTGAGCTACCCCTTGGAGACTAAAGTGAATTACTTAATGAGAAATGTTAGAACATCTCCAGTGTTCTCTGGAATGGCATAGATGTAATTAAAAAATTACATCTATGTCCTTTTGGATGGCACAGATGCAATTTTTTAATCAAAAAAATTACATTTATGCCATTCCAAAGAACACAATAAGATGCTCTAGCATTCCTCTTACTTAATAGTATGTTTGGCAACAGGGTTGAATCAAGATTCTTCTCTACTTTTTTAAAAAACAAATCATATTTTATTCAACTTTTTCAATTTTTTAAAATTTTATCTCACAAAGTCAAACTTCGAAATTCGCATAATAAATTAAAATTAGATTCTAATTTTAGAAAATTCAATTCCCAGATGCAGAAACTTCTTTAATGGTTTTAAATGAGACAAACTTCTAAATAAGAATATTATAACAATTTAAAAAGAGGATGTCGACCACTATATATAGCACAAAAATCCAAAAAGCAAAAAGTGAATAGATAAAGCTAATTTAGCTTACACTAAATGTGTTTGTTATAATAAAACATACCTAAATTTTGTTAGCTAGTGTATTTGTATTAAACAACTATTAGTTAATTAAATTATGGAAAAACCTAACAAAACCTTAATGAACTTCCAATCAACTTGAAACTATCACTATAAAGTTCAAAACCCATCAATTTTATCTCTCAATCTTTGAATTTGTTGCAATATCCTTCTATTTGTTAGGGTTTGACGTTAAAGTCTAATGGCCCAGTGAAAATGATAAAAATACCCTCACTTTTTTGTTTATTTCCCATTGAATAATAATAAAAATAAAAATAAAATACTCGTGGGTCACCACCAGACCTCGCCGTGGGTCTAGTGGTGACCCGCTTTAAGTCACAAAGCATAAGGTCACAAGGTGACCCGTGCAAGGTCACCAAGTGACCCATTCGTGGGTCAGGCGTGACCTATGTTGGGTCACGACCTCAATTTTTGTAAAAATTATTTTTAAAAAAAAAATTAATTTGAAATTAAGGATAAATTAAAATTTTTTATAAAAGTTTCAAGAGCATAAATATCATTTCACTCTTTTTACCGTCTGATTTAATGTCAAACTCTAATGGATGTGGAACATTGCAAAAAAATCGAAGATTGAGGAGTGAAATTAAAAATTTTTGAACTTTAAGATGGTAGTTTCAAGTCAAGTGCAAGTTCAGATAAGTTTTGTAAAATTTTCCCTTAAATTATTGTTTCAGAATGCTTTATTTCTATTTTCTAGCTAGTACTTTAAAAGCCATAATGTCTAAAGTAAAACAAATATCATTTTTAAAGAAAGTAAGATATATATCATTTTTTTAAAAATAAATTCTACTCACATCTCAATATCTTTACTAGAGAAATCAAGTTGTCTTTAACTTTTGTGATCATGTAAATCTCGATAAAGTATATGAAGTTAAAAATAAAGGCTTAAATAGACAGACAATCGATTATTATCTTGAAAGTTTAATGCATTTGTTTATATTTTTCTACTTTTAACTTCCATTAGATCATTATTTTTATATGTTAGATCGAGAATTATATGAAATGAAATTACTTTTAAATCAGCAACAGAAAATAAGGTCATATGGTTTTTCACAACTTACAACGCCTTACTGTCACGCCAGTAATTTTGAATTATTACTAATTTCAAAAACTTAAGTTCATGAAAAATAATAAATTTAATTATTCAGTTAATATTTCAACACTCTACTTTAATAAATATAGCTCAAAACATGAAATATTTAATTAAAATATAAATTAAATAACAAAGATAAAATTTAAACTCAAAACCTCAGCTACAATACCATTCGTGTTGTTCAACTCGAAGGAGACAAGTCAAGGGGGGTGCATGAGGGTTGAGTGGTGGCAGCCATATGGACAGCGGCACTGCAGTGTCACTACCTTTCGGTGCTGAATAATAAAATGATAAAAGTCTTTGTAGCCTCCTGAATACAACGTAATTTTTAAAATTATAATTAAATTTGAGATTATTATTATTAAATTTTGATCTAATTGTAATTTTAAAAGTCACTAAATATTTTAAAAAAATAAAAAATAAAATAAAAATACAAGTCCTGTTTGTAGCATTATTCACGGGACTTAAAGTGGCCTTTCGGATTTACCAAAACACCCTTTCAGGTAGGGTTGAAAACCCATAAGGCTATCATAGTTTTTTTTTTTTTTCTATTAAAATAAAAAATATATACATTAAACTTCAGAATTTTCCTTTATTTCTTAGCTTTTCGAGACCCAAAAAGGTCAGGATATTAAAAGAACCTGGCAGTATCCAATTTGAAACTGTTCAGAATGAGCCAGTCTTTGCAATAAAGAATGGTCAACTGAAGTGTCCTCTTGTTTTTTCCCTTACTTTTACAATAAAAAATATAATTAATTTGATGATTAGAGATTATAAATATATCTTTCTTTTTTTTCGAGTACTATATATATTCCAGTACCATTGAACGCAACCCTTTTTTGACAGACATGTCACATGATGTTCAATGGAATCTGCCTAAAGAAATGGCAACCAGAAATTAGGTGGAATTTTCTTCAAAAGTTGAACTATACTTTATAAAAATAATAAAAAATAATATTTGATGGCTCACAACAAAGGCCATTTGTGAACCAGTGGCTCATTCTATTTACTTTATTTTTTTCCCCTTTTCATTTCTACATCCTCTCATATGATGCTTGAGCATAAGCGTTAAGAAAAAAAAAAAGCATATATAAGAGCATTTCTAACGATAATAACAAAAGTAATTATTTAAAAAGTACAATTTTCTATTTTAATTACTTTTTTTTATATATATATATATTATCTCCAATAAATTTTCTATTTTACTTTCTACTTATTTAAATATTATTTGTGTGAAAGGAAAGGGAGAGAGAAAATAACAAAAAACTATTTGTGGTGTAAATAGTGAATAGGCAGAATAACTTATTTACTATTTACACTGAAAAAAAAAAAAAAAAAAACTATTTTCTTATTATGTTAGAGACGAAAAATGGCTCATAATAGTCAAATTTGACTATTATAAACCATTTGTGTATTTTGTTTGAGATGTTCTGCTATTCATATTAGAAGGAAAAAAAATATATATATTATTTTGTCTATTCTGTTGTAGATGAAAAATAGCTCATAATAGTAAAATCTAACTATTATAAATCATTTACTTATTTTTTTTGGAAACGCTCTAAAAGCAAGTTATCATGGTGGGCTAGCAATCTAAAAAAATTTCTTAAGAAAAAAAGGCAAGCAGCATGGGGAAAGGAAATAAAAAATAAATAGAGATACTAATTTTGATAAGTCTAATTTTTTAGTTTGCTAAGGGATAAATAACTAAAAGTTTCTAAGTGATGATTGATGTAATAGATTGAGACATCATCTTAATTATCTAAAAAATTTAAACATATAAATTGAATTCAATAATATTGTATTAGTTACTTATTTTCATTTTTATGATCCTAGACCTCTGTCAAATGCACTTTTTTTGAAGAATAAAATTGAGAATACTTTTTATTAATCAATTGTGGCTTAAATAGAGTTAGAAAAATGAGTAATGTTAGCAAGAAGACCCAAAATATTTTTTTGTGTCTTTTTAAAATTATTATTAAATTTTTAATAATTACTATTAAATTTTGATATAATAATAATTTTAAAAGTTTAATCAATTTTGTGAGGACACTAAAAAAACTTAAATAACAAATAAAGGACGACATAGAAGATAGCACCGGTCATGTTCTTCAAATAGGCAGCTCCTACGGCTTCCAACAACTTCTTGATGCATAAACACTCCATATAAATGTCTATGGTGTATCATGCTCTAAAGATTTCAAATTCATTTTTTTCTTATTATTTTGAATGAGGGACCACAAAAGTGTGACATATATATTTCCTTCTAGAAGTGATTGATGCACAATAAATTCGTGCACAACACAAGACATATGGGTGGGTCTCACTCACATGAGTCACATCAATGTGTCTTGTATTGTGCACAAGTTGTACATTTATATTGTGCAAAAATATTTTTCCATTCCCTTTTGGTTGCCGCATAGGCATAGTCTTTGTCAAAGTCTGTAATCTGAAGTTTACCTGTTTGGAACCTGAACTCCACCTGTCTAGATTGTCCAAACATCTGTTTGAACAAGACATGAAGCAGCACAATTACATTGCAAATATGACAATCATTTTCTTTTTCTTTTTCACTTTTTTTATTAAAAAAAAAAATTGTAGACCGTCTATCAAACTCGGGTTTGATAACAAATATAATATTTTTTCAGACAATAAATGTGAGAGAGTTTTAATAGAGCTTATTTGTTCAAGCACGTGAATGGATTGCCCAAATCGTGCTCAAACATGTGAACCTCAAAATAGCTCTTTCACATTTTTTATTTAAATTATTAGACAAGAAAATTGTTGAGAATGTCTAATCTCCGCTCCTCACGTGGAGTCTATAGAGACGGAGAATTATAGGGACAATAAAGTCAAAAATGGTCTGCCATGAAGAAAAAAAAAAAACCTTGGTCAAGATTAATTATCCTTTTTGGTTGGGAAAAAGATATAGTCTTTGTGAGAGTCTATAATACGAGGTTTACCTGTTTAGAACATGAACTCTACTTGTCTAGATTGTCCGAACATCTGTTTGAACAAGACGTGAAACAGCACAATTACATTGCAAATATGACAATCATTTTCTTTTTCTTTTTCACTTTTTTTTATTAAAAAAAAAATTGTAGACCGCCTACCAAACTCGGGTTTGATAACAAATATAATAGTTTTTCGGACAATAAATATGATAGAGTTCAAACAGAACCTTATTTAATCAAGCACGTGAATGGATTGCCCAAATCATGCTCAAATAGGTGAACCTCAAAACAGCTATCTAACATTTATTATTTAAATTATTAGACAACAAAATTATTGAGGATATCTATTCACCGCTCCTCACATGGAGTCTATGGATATGGAGAATTATGGGGACAATAAAGTCAACAAAAAAAATGGTCTGCTCTGAAAAAACAGAAAAAAATAAATAAAGGAAAAAAAAAACCTTGGTCTGTTACAGATTCAACCACAACAAGGGGGAGTGTAGTGTGCCTCAGCGGCCTTTGAGTTTGGGAATCTTAAAATACATTTGAAATCCACAACGGTCAAGAATCTAGAAAAGGGCCCCACTTTGCCTGGACATTAGCAGAAGGAAAAAAAAGAAAAAAAGAAAAAAGAAAAGAAAAGCAGATCCTCTCTCAGGTTCTGGGTGGGGTCTTATTTGGTGTGGCCCACTTTATTAGATCAGAACTCCGGAAAAATCGCTTGTCCGACCCAAAGCCCACTAAAGTAAAGAGAGATTGCGTTAGATTCCTGCCGCCCTATCAGATACCGCCACCTCGGAAAGCACCCTGCCCTACGCCATTGAATTCACACTTTCCATCTCGTGAACGTGGATAACGTTGAAAGACCCAAATGCCCAGTCGGCTATTGCTCTCTGCAGCAAAGTTGGCAACAACCTACAGTCGACGTCCAACTTCTTCCTTTAGTTTACGAGAATATTCTTTCAACTCAATTTTTTATACCTATATATATATTTTTAGAGCGTATATTCTTTATTGGAATAATTTCTTCCATTTTTTGTATCCTCTAATAATAGTCCACTTGTAACATTAAAACAATTAGGAGGAAAACATATCTCTTGTTTGGTAAGTAATTGTGTTGTGAAATATTTGTGTGTTGTATAGTAAAAAGTGATTAATGTGATATAAAATTTAAGAATGTTTTATAGAAAAGTGAAAAAAATTTATTTTGTAGTGAGTTTTTTTATTTGAATAGTAATAAAAAATTATTGATGTGATATAAAAATGTAAAAAAGTTATAATGTTTTTTATTTAATTTTTTTTGAAAGAAGTGAAAAGAAATAATGGGAGAGGGAAAATTGTTTGCCAAAATAGATAATCTCTTCTATTTTCTTAAGAGAAACCATCTTTTTAACTATTAACCAAAGCCCCATCCCCCTTTCAAGAGAATCGACGCCACAACCTCTATTTCTCCCCCGAATGCAAAGTCACCACCCTCTGCTTCATTTTTTTTTTCTTGAAATTTCATATGCGCATGCATTGAAAGTTCGCTGATTTTTGTGTTTTTTGTTAGAGTGCAAGTTTTGGTGGGATCGCAAGCTTAAATTCTCACTTCTCGGTCGGTTTCAGCTTGTTTCAACTAAGTTGACTATTTTGTCTCTTTGCTTTGGAGTTGCTGTTACGATCTTTGTGTCCCACATGCGATAAATTTAATCTTAATCATGTGTATATAAATTTTCGGACGCCCTCTCTTTATAAGCTGATTTTCAAGGGTGAGTTCTATCTAATATTGTTTGTATCATTTGTTATCGGAATTAACCATCATGTCGAATATGAGATTGAACACAACTCGTTGAGTATAAGATCGAAGGAAAGTTGCGGCTTTAAGGTGGAATTACGAATCGGACGAATTATAGGCTCGATTAAAATGTCTTGGTATTATGTATGGACATAGTGTTAAGTCATTGAAAATTGAAAGGTGAATGAAGCTAGCCATCAAGAGAAACAAATACTATCATCGGGGCAATGTCGATATATATAGTAGGCCAGGCTGCCGCGTGTCCCTCAAGCGGGTGTTCGGCGATCAGGGTACCGGCCATTAGTCAATAATTCCTTTAGGTGGAGTTGATCCGCGAGACACGGTTCATCCAGAGGGTGGATTGGCCTTCTTGGACACGTGGAAAAACAAAAACATATATACGGGTGGTTAATTAGTTACAACTTATATTCGATTTCCAATTGAGAGAAGATGCCGCGGGGGGGGGGGGTGTTGGATAGAAGTTTCGTGTTGGAAGAAATAGATCCGTACAATTGGTACAAATACTTAAGGTATATCTACGAGATCATGCTTTAGACATCGACATCAAAGGTGGTATATATCGAACTAACAAAAGTGAGTTCAAACTCTTTGGAGTTTGATGGTGATGGCATACGCGGTATAGAACAAGATGACACGAATGCCCTTTTGTTAAATGGGTTGATTTGGTCATTACGAAAGCTCTAGTTTAAGCAAGCACAGTCGTTTCGTAACCAATGATTACATGTTTAAGAATCTGAGATTTTGTTCACTGAAAATCAACATCGACCAAGGGAAAAACAAAAAACAATTCCACCTAAACGTGCAAAAACAAAAAAAAAACAAATTAAAAGCAAGCAACCATTGAAGTCAAATAGTCAATCACAAGGAGTTGCGGGTAAAACAAGTGTCCTTGCACATGGGACGAAGGGGTCGTCTCTTCGGTCCACCCTTAATTGTGTCACCAATTTCCTTGAAACTGCATTTCCTATTCCTCCCAAGATAACTTGCTTTCTTTTTGTTTGATTTAATCGCCGATTGGTACGTGGCTAAATTGACTAAAGTCAGCGAAATTAAAGTGCCTGCAGACCAAATTCAATTTAATAATAATAAAAAAAAAAAAAGGGAGATAAAACTAGGCTTAGAATCTTGACCTAACTACAATAATATATAGAAGCAAAAACAAATCCTAACTGTATCATTACAATACATCAAAATTCTTTTTCAAAAACAAAATTCTAAACGAAATCATAAGATCAAACATACCCTTAGAGTGCATGTGATTCTCATGTGTATATTTATTTAACCTGCTCTAAAAATAGATGTTGATTTAATAATTGAATTAAAGAGTATTTAATTAGGATATATTATTTTTGGATTTTAGAGTAAAATGGGGGGTGGATGGGTCTGGCGTGATCCACAAGGTCAGCATCGTCAATTTCGCACGTTAATAATAATTCATGCATGTTACGTGTAGCGGCCGGTGAAGATGTAGAGGCCCCATGATCTTGAAAAACAGAGACAAAAGGATAATAAACTGATGATAAAGGGTAGCCTCGTAACTTGGCGTCCTAGAAGCTAAGACGCAAGCTGTGGCGTGGTTGTTTTGACGGGGGGTGGGGCGGTGAGTGACAGAATAAACCTGGGCCAGGTAAAACCCCGCCGATCAATCGTCAATCATCAATCATCGTCATCCCATCCGTCCAATCATCACACTGAGATCCACTTCCAAGCCAAGAGATCTTTTCCGCTGGCTACGCGTGTGATGCGCGTCAAAGAAAGTTAAGGGGAGTAGGGACCCGTCAGAGGCGTCAACTTTTTCAAAATTTGAAGCGTCAAATTTCCAGATTCTCTCGGGAGGGATAAGGTTTAGCCAAGGGAGGTAAGGCACCACCTGGTCCGCCTCTTCTTTTCACTGCCCTTTTTTTTTTTAATGGAAATATGGAATTGCCCCCCGATTTCTCCTCTATTTTAATGTAGTTTTTTTTTTTTTTTTTTAACTCTTTAAAAAGTAAGAGTCATCAGTGACGTAATTTTTTCTTACCACATCTAAGTCAAATCCGAATAAAAAATAGATGGGGGTATTGAAAACTGAAAAGGAATTTAAGTTTACTTTACAAAACCTTTCAAAAAAATAAAAATAAAAATTACTTTGCAAAGAGCATGGGGCAGCATCATCTGTTTTATATATATATATATATATATATATATATATATATATATATATAATTTTGTGTTCACCACATGTTGTGTTATAGCTTCTTCTTTTTTAAAAAAATAATAATAATAATTTTATGTTTGGAGTATTTTGTGTATTGTAGTTTTTGCTAATGTTTTTAATTTTTTTTTTTGAAAAGAGGAAAAAAAAAACGGAAAAAGAAAAAATCTTGTCAAACGAACATGTAATTTGTAATATTTTCCAAATTTCTACATTTTGGCAATATACCTTACTTAATTTGCCATGCAATTTGCAATGTCTTCTTTTCTTTGTATTTTTTTGTTAAATCTTAACGAAGGGGTGACATGCATTTAGCTGACCTAAAATGAAAAAAGAACCTAGTAAGATAAAAAAAATAAAATAACTATAAAAATAGCCTCCCATGGTTGGCCATGGGTCACTGTGCATCGATTTTTATTTTGTATTTTAACAAATTTTATGGAAGTATAATAGACAATTTGCATCGTCACATGTCGGGTCACGTGATGTGCTTGCCATCTAAGTTAAACTGGAAGTCATAATATACTTCCTACAAAAGTGAATATGTAAAAACGAGGTATTATTCTAGACCCCCTTTGTCAATTTTGTCAGGTGGAGTGCAAACGATCTACCATATCCTATGGGGTTGTAGATCGATCAGCGAAAGATGTATGGGGTACATGTGGAACTAAGATACAAAACAGCTCAATGAACAGTAATAACTTTGTTGACTTATTGGAGTATATAATGGGAAGATGTAGGCCAGAGGAGATATGTTTTTTTGCAGTTTTAGCCTGTAAAATTTGGTTCCGCAGTAACATTGTGGTGCATGGGGGTGTTCACTCACCCAAACCAATTAATCTCCGAAGCTGACCAAGCTTTAAAAGAATATTCAAATGCTAATGCTAGAGATGTACAGGTTTTAACCCCCAATGGGAATTCTACCATATAAATATGGAAAAGCACCACTCAATGGTATGTATAAAGTTAATTAGGATGTGACCATTGACTCCAAAAATATGCGCATGGGTATTGGAATTATTGTAAGAGATTGTGAAGGGTAGGTAATCGCGGGCCTCGCGGCTAAATGTCAGACTATATGCGTAAGGCAAGAATTAGTGGTGGTTGAAGTTCAAGCGGCTTTATGCGCTGGAGAATTTTGTTGTGACCTAGGATTACATGATATTATTCTAGAAGAGGACTCCTCACAGGTGGTTAATGCGGTTAATGCTTTTGGACCAAATTGGTGCAGGTACGAACAATTGGTAGCTGATATACAAATGATTCTTTCTACTTGACCAGTTTGGCAAATTAGGCATATTTGTAGAGTAGCAAATTTTGTAGCTCATGGGCTAGCTAAGGCAGCGATAAAACAAATCATGATTAGAGTATGGACTGAGGAAATTTTTGAGAGTATTCGTGATGTTGTAGCTTTTCGCAATGTGCTCATGCTTATTAGAGCGTTAGGCTCTAGTTCATTTCTAGAGTTTTGTTCTAGCTTTTCCGATTGGGTTGAATAAAGTTTAAAGATTATTATCAAAAAAAAAAAAAAAGTTCAACCGGAAATTTTAACCATGGGAAACATTGCAAAAATTAAAAATTTGAAGAACATTGAGAATTACGTGGTAATTTAAGTAAGGTTTTTTTTTTTCCTAAAATATATATACATATATTATTATTTTCAAAGCCTTAAATCCTTTCTAGAATTTATTATTTGAATTAGTTAATACTTACATTTTGCATTTCGCTTCATATGCATGCATGATGTATGTGAATGTGTGACTGAATCAATATATATGTATGATCATGGACATTATATAAATTAACTTCGTGAATAATTCACACATTTTCGTCAGTAACATGTTTGGAATATACATGTGCATATATTATATATACTTAAGTTTAAATATTAAATATTATTTTATTCTATCATTGAACAATATCAATAGCAATCTATGCATGCAGCTTAAGGTACGTGTTCCTTCACCATACCTACTTGATTATGGATATTCACTTTTTGAGATACCCGAATAGGTGTTTATGCTTTATTCAAATGTGATCATAGAATTATTTGATGATGAATTATTGCAACTAATAGATTTTGATTCTTTTTTAGATGGATAATATATGTTATTTGAGGTAGATCGAGCTTATTGGGTCAATGAATTTTATTGTTTCATAATTCGATGCAGATTATATTCTATGAAATTGAACATGTCGTCTTGTCGTCTCCATTATGAACCGATGTGTCCATCCATTGCATCTAATCGAATAGCTATTAATGATTTAAATTTGATCATTAAATAAGACGATTTTAATAATAAATACATTTAGTTTTAATTGAAGAATCAGTTGACCAGACATCATACTCCTGGTCGATGACATCTGCAAAGAGAAGGAAAACAAGCACGAGTGACTTCCTTGGATGAGCCGGCGAGGGAACACTTCGATCTCGATGTTATGATTTGCACATTGAGAAAGATAATGAAATTTAAAGAGTCGTTTGGGAAATTATTTTTGGGTACACCATGAATGATTATTAATAATATATCGGATTGTAGCTTTAAACATTTGTTTGTATATGTTGCCTAATGAAATCCAATTCAATGTATTCATTCATTTTTTCCCCAATTTGAACAGATACTCTGTTCAATTTAAATGTAATACTTTAGATGATTTTTTGGAAAGTTCGTTTTTGGATTTCAAGCAAAGGAAAATTCAAAAAGAATAAGAAAAATGTCAGCATTAATTGGAATGTAGATGATACTGTACTGGTTTAATACCAGCCTTTTTGTTGGTTTCGATTTGTTGTAACTGGGCTTATTTTTTGCTCTGGTTGTGTTGTTTGTCTTTGTGGGACGTTGTTTGTACTTTTGTTGTTTAGTCAGTAATAATATTGATTACTTATTCATTAAAAAAAATTAAATATTATACTTGGATTAAACAAATTTGCTCATATATATATTGTTATCTTAGAAAATTTAAAAGTCTTCTGTTGATTGGAGAAAAACTCTTTATGAGAAGACAACAAAGCTTTTTGGAAGGAATTGCTCCCACTTATCTTTATTTTTTTTAAAAAAAAGGAAGGAATTGCTTTTGCAACTATACAAAATTATTTAAGAGATTCATACTTTTTTTCAAAGAAAAGACTAATTCTTAAAACACCAAAGGGCACTTTGATGATGTTTACTTTGAAAAGAAGAGAAGAATATATCCCTAAACCACACTTTACTTCAATAGAAATAGAAACATGTAAAAGAGGATGATAAAATGGAATATATTACTTCCCAATTAGGAATAAATGAAGGATAAATAATTTTTTCTCCGTATAAGAAAAACATATTTTAAATTCAGCGTTAAACCAATAGACGTCATTTGAATTACTCGCGGTAGAAACAGATATCAATTTAATAAATTAAATTAAAAGAATTTTTTTTAACTAAGAAAAATTCTGTGGATGCGATGGATTGGGTCTAGGAAGTTCTAAATAATTTATATTCTCTAAGCAAATGAAGATCACATGATAAGGAAGAATTTATGCCTAATAACACTTTGAAGGTAAGGTGCAAAACTCAATACACTTGGGAGGTGGGAAAGGCCTTGTTTGGGTAAAAATGTAAAAAATAAAAAGACAAAAATTAGTTGGAAATGTAAAAAGAAGGTTGGAAGTGCATTTTCGACTTTTTGCAAACAAGGTCAGCCAATCCACTGGATAAAGGTCCCCCAAGTGGGGCCCATTGTCCCATGCGAGCTGCACGTGACCATCTTCAAATCTACACCCGTAAGGATCCCCGACATCGGCAACTAACTAATGGCTCCGTGGCCAAATCAGGGCCGTTAAAGGAAATCCACATCACAAGAAACTTCGTGCTGGTTTCCTAGTTAAACATTATGGCGATATTTTGAAGTATCCTGCGTTATATCGGGACAGGAGTTTGGAACTAGAGAGAAGCCTCGGGAGAGAAACACTGCGAGGAAAAGGGTCCCACAATCTCCAGGCCACGCGGCAACTCGACGCTGATTATTCGTAATGAGCGGAATCCCAGAGACAAAAATAGAAAAAAAACAATTATAAAAAAAAGGAGATAAAATACGAGAAATTGAAAAAGATCTTCGTCCCGGCCCAAGACCTGGGCCCACGGCCCAACCCCGCCTCACCGGTCCTATAAATAGGTTCTCCTCCCTCCATGCAATTCTCGCCCACCCAACCCTCGTTGGACGTCTTCTTTGAGACAGACACACAAATAGCCCTCTCCGTTAGGTTTCCGTCCGGTTTTCCTCCTTTTCTATTCCCCAGATCTGCATGGTGAAGTCCATTATTGGAGCATAACATTTTGATTGGTTTCCAAATCAAATACGGCAGCGTTCTGTTGTAGCCGTCAAAACCTTCTTCTTCTGAGGGTTAGGCGTGGGGATTGGGGGCTGTAGGGTTAGAGAAGAGGGGGCCTCTCTTTTCCGATAGATTCCTCACTGCTTTCTTTTGAGGGGGTAGCCGGGGCCTCGGCCTCGGCGGGTTTTAAAGCCCCCACCTTCACAAACATCGGAAACACAAACACAAACACCAACAATTCTTTCAATATAACAAAAAAAGATTTCTTTTTATTACTTTGTTCTCTGTTGTAATTAGCTTTTGAGAGATGCCGGCCATGGCGTGTTGCGTAGACGCTGTTGCAGCCAATTTTCCTCCCGGCCACGCTGCTTTCTCCGCGCCGGAGGCCTCTATTCAGGGCCGACGGTGCCGCTCTCCGGCGCAACCAACGTGGAGGGGTTCCATTGGTCGCCTTCCCTCTCGGCGGCGCTGTACAAAGTTGATGGGTGGGGAGCGCCGTACTTCGTCGTTAACGCGTCCGGCAACATCTCGGTGCGTCCGTACGGAACGGCCACGATGGCGCACCAGGAGATCGATCTGATGAAGATCGTGAAGAAGGTGTCGGACCCCAAGCACTCGGGCGGGCTCGGCTTGCAGCTGCCCCTGATCGTTCGCTTGCCGGACGTACTCAAGAATCGGCTGGAGTCGCTCCAGTCGGCTTTCGAATTCGCGGTGGGGGCCCAGGGGTACAAGGCCCACTATCAAGGCGTGTACCCAGTGAAGTGCAACCAGGACCGGTTCGTGGTGGAGGACATAGTGAGATTCGGGTCGCCGTTTCGGTTCGGGTTGGAGGCTGGGTCGAAACCCGAGCTCCTCTTGGCGATGAGCTGCTTGTGCAAAGGTAACCCGGAGGCCCTTCTGATATGCAATGGTTTCAAGGACGCGGAGTACATTTCGCTCGCACTGGTTGCGAGAAAGCTGGCTTTGAACACTGTAATTGTGCTTGAACAAGAGGAGGAGCTTGATTTGGTTATCGATTTGAGCAGGAAGCTCTGTGTGCGACCCGTGATTGGTATGAGGGCTAAGCTGAGGACGAAGCATTCGGGGCATTTTGGGTCGACTTCGGGCGAGAAAGGGAAATTTGGGTTAACAACGACTCAGATTTTGCGCGTGGTGAGGAAGCTTGACCAGGTGGACATGCTTGATTGCCTGCAATTGCTGCATTTTCATATTGGGTCTCAGATCCCTTCGACGGCTTTACTGGCCGATGGGGTCGGCGAAGCCGCACAGATCTACTGCGAATTAGTCCGCCTAGGCGCTAACATGCAGGTCATCGACATCGGAGGCGGTCTGGGCATCGATTACGACGGATCCAAATCCACCGAGTCCGATATATCGGTCGGTTATAGTCTCGAAGAGTATGCTTCTGCTGTGGTTCAAGCAATTCGGTTTGCCTGCGACCGCAGGTCTGTCAAGCACCCGGTGATTTGCAGTGAAAGCGGCCGAGCTATTGTCTCCCACCACTCTGTTCTGATCTTTGAAGCGGTTTCCGCTAGTGCATGCGAGTCCCCAGCGTTGCCTTCCTTTGGTTTCCAGTATTTTGTCGATGGGCTTCCGGACGAAGCTCGTGCCGATTACGGGAGCTTGTATTCTGCGGCACTCAAGGGCGAGCATGAGACCTGTTTGCTCTATGCCGACCAGTTGAAGCAACGCTGCGTCGATCAGTTCAAGGAAGGGTCTCTGGGGATGGAACAGCTCGCAGCCGTTGATGGGCTATGTGATATTGTGTCCAAGGCAATAGGAACAGCTGATCCAGTCCGTACCTACCATGTGAATCTCTCTGTTTTCACCTCAATTCCCGACTTCTGGGGCATTGGCCAGCTCTTTCCAATAGTCCCCATTCACCGTCACGATCAAAGGCCGTCCGTGAAAGGGATTCTGTCAGATTTGACCTGTGACAGCGACGGTAAGATCGACAAGTTCATCGGGGGCGAGGCGAGTCTGCCGCTGCACGAGCTGGAAGGCAATGGGCGCTACTACTTGGGGATGTTCTTGGGTGGGGCTTACGAGGAGGCGCTCGGAGGACTACACAACCTGTTCGGTGGGCCAAGCGTGGTCCGGGTGTTGCAGAGCGACGGACCTCACAGCTTTGCGGTGACACGCGCAGTGCCGGGACCATCGTGCGGGGACGTCCTTCGGGTGATGCAGCACGAGCCGGAGCTCATGTTCGAGACGCTCAAGCACCGCGCTGAGGAGTGCGACGGTGGCCGCAGCAGCATGGCTGCAAACGCTGCGCTAGCTAACAGCCTCGCACGCTCCTTCCGCAACATGCCTTACCTGGTGGCGGCAGCCTCCTCTTGCAGCTTGACTGCCATCAATGGCAACAACGGCTTTTACTATTGCAACGAGGACGACTACAATGCTGCTGCTGATTCCGCTGCTGCTACGGAGGATGAGCAGTGGTCTTATTGCTGTGCTTGAGTTTCTTTGTCTTTGGCATCCCCTATCAGTTGGTTGTCCATGTCAAATTTTTTTAAGCTTTCTTTTTAATCAATGTGTTTTTTTTTTTGTTTCTTTGAATTTCATGAAGAGCAAAGGATGTAAGCAGTAGAGGGGGTCCTTTGCCATGACCAGGAGGGAAGAGGGGATGGGAACCGAATCCACCCTTTTGTAAATTCGGGATCTTTTTCCCTCGTTGTTAATTGTCTCTTCTTTTTTTTTTTTTTTTTTTTAACTAGACCTTTCAAGAGTTTGTAGTCTTTGTTAACGTTGTTGTATTTGAGGTGAAGCCTGAAATGCATGCATCTTCCATTACAGCTCGACTGATGTTTGTGGCTCTCTCTGGTTTTGATCTGTTCTTCACTTTAACCCACTTGCGATCCGTTGTAGCTAGTGTACGTAGGGCCAGAGGTTTCTTTTGGGGTTTGGCCTCTGTGCTTTGCCAACATCTCAAAAAGAAATGGAAATGGGTAAGACTAGGAGATTCTCTTCAATCATGCCTTGTGGGGTCTGCTTGTTTTTTTGTTTGTCTTTTTAGTGAGCAATTTTGCGTCTCCCTTTTGACCTAACATGATTATAACCAGTAATTGTGATTGTATTTCTACCATCCGAGGGCTGTTTATTTTTGGCGCTTTGTCGGGTCGGTCAGGTGGTTGGGCAGCATGACCTCGTTAAACTCAGTGTCCATACACGATCAGGATTCTTTATAATTTTAAATTATGTAGGTTTAGATTGTTTTATGGATTGCATAGTATATTTTTTTTATCAGATTCTTACAATTTTTTTTTTTTTAACAAAGTGTCATTTTCATCTTCATTGCTGAACATCCACCCCAAAAGGTAATACAATCAATGAACACAAACAAAGAACCAAAGCACCACAATCAAAGCTACAAACAGCAAAGCCCAAAGGCCATAAGAGTGATTAGATAAAAAGATTCTATACCTACAAAGCTAGAAAAACTAGCTTAAAGCAGCTATCATTACAGTAGACTGTGAATCAAAGACAAGAATATACACCAAAACAAACAGAAAAATTCCCGGAAGCAAGAACCGTAAGAATCGCCACCGGAGACTGCGCGTGTAGAACACGAATCATCTCCGGGAACCTCTCTTGCGCCGGACGACCTTCAGGAGTCCGGATCGTCACCGTCCGAGACCGGAGAAGCAAACGGTGACCCTCACGCGCAAGACCATGGACAGAAAAAACCTCAGCGCGTGCTGGTCACGCGCCGAACAGGAGCGCACCACACAGACTCGCCGAATGACCACCATGACCGGAGAAGGCCGGCGACCGCAACAGAAAGGTCCTTGTCGACGATATTCCAGCCGAATCTTGTAGATCTAGCTTTGACAACATCTCAGCCGGAACCACCAACACCCGCCGTTCGTCACGGACCTGGACTAGAAAATCTTCTATTTGCACCAACTAACAACAACAAAACAAAGAAAAAACAACAACCACCACCGGATCTAACACCGGGGGGACAAAAACCACTCTAGCCGAAGGCTAGCGGAAGAACAGCGCTCGCACCCCCCCCCCCCCGGCGAAATGTCTCTCACACTGAACTCGCTATCTCTCTAGAAACTTCAGAGAGAGAAAAGAGAGAATGACTTTTAAATTTATTCATGATTCTTACACTTTATGTGATATAAAAGTTTTAAGCAAAAAATTACCTTTTGATTTAGTAAAAAAGAAGTCTCTTCAAAAGTGAAAGAAAAAACATTTTGAAATGAATTTTTATTTTTATTTTTTGTTGTTGTCTTGTTAACATTTCACTTTTTTAATGACAAATTTCCTACATGTGAGAAACACATGTTATTTAAATAGCATGTGCTTTTCACATGGTTTTTTTTTTTTTTTTTTTATTAATGCTAGCATTAATAAAAAAAAAAATGTGTTTCTAACATGTTTAAAGAACACGTGTCAATCCACGTGCTTCCCAGCTGTGTTCACTGTCGTCAACTGGTTCGGCAGTCTCAAGCCGGTGGTCGTGCCGCTTGTTCTTGCTGGCGCGTGGTCTGCACGTGTGGGGGCTCTCTTTCTATGGTTAGGCGCGTGTGGGTCACGCCATATTTCTCAGGCCATAACTGGTGGTGGTTGGTAGTTGGCGGTGGTTTTGTGCTGTTTGGGAACGGCGCTTGTTATGCACTCTCCACCTCAGTAGGCAATGATCTTCTTATTTGATGCTGGCAGTGATGGTTTTTTGGTTGTTTGTATATTCTCTTATATCTTTGTTTTCACAGTGTGTCTATGTAATGCACAATTTTTACTAGACTATTTTGTTGGCTGTGATAGCTAGATCAGTCATCTTTCTTGTTGAGAGTGTGCTTAATTGTAGAGAGTGGCTCAAAAAGGGTGTCCTTGTAATTTTGTGTATTGTTTAGGCAACTGCTTCAAATCAAACTTGTTTCTGGCTTAGGATGTTGAGGTCTCTTTGTACCTCATGTCTGTCTTTGTACTGACTTATGGCTTTATTAAAAAAAAAAAAAAACACGTGTCAATCTTATATGTGTGTTGTATGAAATTTTCTACAGACTAGTTTGTAGGAAATTTTTGTCCCTTTTTTAATATATTGCATTTTTTATGTCATTCAATACATGAAACGACTTAAATTTATATAATTTGAGAATTCATAATTTTTAAGAAATTGTAAAACATCTTAATTCCCGTTTATACACTCTGGTCTGGGCACTCTCTCACGTGAGGGCAACATTATTACACGGATCCCGACATTATATTCCTAAGGTCGTATTTTATATATATATATATATATATATATTTTTTTTTTTGATATTCTAGTCTTTTGTTGGAGAGTTTGAAAATAAAAATCCCTGGTAATTTTGTTGTTTGGATTGGATGGACCTCTTTGAGGCTCACGTTAGTTGGGTTGCACAATTTATTTCGGCAGCGTATTTCAAATGGGTTTTTTACGCAATTAATCTCGGACTTGGCGAATTGCTAGTAATTAAAGGTAGTAAATTGCTGGAGACGCTGAATGGGTTTGAAGGGAAAGGAGGTTAGGAGAGTTATTAAAGAGAGAAATGAGATATTTTTATTTCTCTTATACATAAATTTTTTTATATTTCATTTTTAAATTTAAATTTGAATTTATGAGACTCAAATTAGATCTTATAAATTCAATGATAGATTTGAAAAAGATATATAAGAGATATAAGTGTATCATTTCACCGTTAAAGATGATGCCATTTTCATTCTAGTGCAGTGGGCTGTCTTGTTGGCTTATTGCAGCCGATGGGTTTGCCTTTTCATGCATCTTGAAAGGGCGGATTGGATGGACTTCTTTGTTTTTCAACAGCCACAGTTTGTTGACCAATATTTTGTGGGCTTCTGTGTGGCCTAGCTCTAGACGTCTTGTGGTCAAGATTGGATGCATTTCTGAAACAACGGGATAAAAGATGTAGGGACCTGTGGTTTGTGACCTCTGAGACACACAAATGTTGTGATAGCTAGGAATTTCAAGAACTGCCAGCTACTTGCTTAAGAAGCAACAACCAAAATTGAGTTTTAGGAGGGTCCAAAAAATAAATAAGAAAGTCTTATAGGAGTCAAAAGAGCATTCTCATTTGGCCACCCAAAGGTTGTAAGCAAAAATGAACCAAAAAGCAAAGTCCCATTATTATCAAACATGTACAACTTTTTTATGTACTAAAAACACCTTTCTTTCTTTTTTGTATTTCTTTTTTAAACTCCTTAACGCAATTGTAAACAAGCTCTTAATAGCTATTGTGTAATAGTTGACTCCTTTAAAGCAGAATTAGGAATCATGAATCCCATGTTAGGGTCATTTTAGAATTTATTGATTTAGGACAGCAAGGTAAGGAAAATTAGGGTTTTTTTGGGTAAGGTGTTTGTGCTGGAATAGGTTGTATTGTGTTATATTTATGGGGGGATATGATGGGTATGCTGTGGATATCAAAACAGAAGAGAAAAAGGAAGAAAATCACATCTGATTCATGGCTGTGAACATTAATGTTTGCTTTTTTTTTTTTTTTTTTTTTTTGTGGTTGTTCTGAAGTTGTTTGAGAAATGAGTGGTTTAGGTTTCTAATGACTAGATTGACAGAAATAATAGCTGCAAATTTAGATCTAATATGGCTAGAATTTGATGGAAAATTGTTAGAAAATTCAAAGAAAAATAGAAAGGAGAAAGGATAAATAATCATTAAGGTTCTTTGATAGGGTTGGATCACAGAATTCTTAAGAGCCTAATTGCTGCAAAAGTCTTATGAAACACCTTCTCTCTTGAATTAAAAGTAGATGCACCAACATTTATAGAAATTTAAACCTAATTGGACTGCTAATTAGACTTGGATTCCTAATAACACTTGAATTCTCTATTGGTATTGTCACTAAATCCAAACTAAATAACTGACGGAATCCATAAATAAAATTCCAAAACATAATAAAATCTAAAATAAGATTTAATGGATTAAAATCCAAAATTATAAAGTCGAGATTTCATGTATCAAATTAAGATAAAAATGGTTTCCTGTTGTCTATATCATTCATTTTTTTTGGAAGGAGGTTGGAGGAAGATGGGTACGTTGGTGCTGATCAAACAATTTTTATTTTATTTATTTATTGTTTTTTGAGCAAGATAACCATAACATTAAAAGAAAATAAGTGTTTATTGAACATGTTTTTGGGATAAATAAGTGATGCAAAAATTGAGGGGTCAAAGTCGTTAATTCGGTTCGGTTTTCGGTTAATTGACAAAATAAAAATTCTACCACCTACCGAACCGAACCGACGTCAAAATAGTTTTTTTATTCCAACTGCTAACCGTCGAAAGTCGGTAGGATGTACCATGTCGGTAGTGGCAATCGAATATTCTGTCCACACTTAGAAAATAGATCCAAATACATCTAGTCTCATAGTTCATTGACCAAAAGACCGAGCAGAGGCTGCCATGATTGCGATGTGTTGCAATCCAATGGTATCCTGCAACTTGGTTGGATATATTGGTTATTGCCGTGTTTGAACCCATGAAATATGCTAATGAAAGCCCTTTTGTACTAAAGTCAAGATTCGATTCCCACGGTATTCATGTCTTCCAAGGGATGGATTATGGCTCTCTGACTCAAATTTTTACTGCAGATTCCAACTTTGATTCCGCCCTTGATAACGCTAATTAACAAGGCATAAATGTCCTATTGTTATGGAATGTTGTCTACTTTAGGGAAAGGAAACAAGGCATTAACAAGATAAAGTGTACTACATTGAGGAAAAGTGTATTGGCATCAGCATACCTTGTTAGGGAATGTCAATCTACTTTCCACAACAGTAACCCATACCTTTAAACATCGACGAAGATCGATTCCCGCTCGAATTTACAAAAATTCGGACATCTTAAGAGAGTGGAATTGTATAGTAAAATTCAGACCGTCTAATAATAAGAGATCTCATGGTTTTTCGAATTTGTGAGAAGGATCGAAGAATTGCAGAATCGATCTATTTAGAACAGTCTAATAAAATTCGAGCAGCCTAACAACGCGGGATCCTTATCCTTTGTACACGAGCATATTCAGGGCTGAAAAATCTGAGAGATATTAATGATACTAAGCAGGAATGAAATACATTCATGATGCCTGCCTTACTTTTCAGTAGGCTATCATCTTGTCAAAGGATAGTTACTTGTTTAATTTAGACGGCCGGCCATGTGAACTTGTCCTTACAAAATGACTTTTTACAGATGAAGTGAATTGATTCGATCCTGATTCCTGAACATTATTCATGATGCCCCACTTTACCTTTCACAATGCAGTGGGCCAGTGGCCTTTTTGGCAGGATCCTTGTAATATTATGTAATATTATCATAATAATTCTACATTATTGAAATCTCTGTATTACTTGGAAATATTCTATAATAATTGCATTGCATGGCTGCAATCATTCCATTACTAGTTGATTCTCTATTAATTATGTAATAATTTTATTACTTATTGTAAAAGGATGTAGATGTTGTATGGCTAATTATCAAGGAAAATACACAGTCGTTTTAAGCGATTTGGAAGTTGATTTCCCGGGAGTAATTTATTTATTTTTTTAAAGGGAATTCTTTGAAAATAATTAATTAAAAGTCTGATCGCCTCGAAGCATTAATTTATTATTATTTTTTTCTTATTTTCTGATTTTTAAGCGATAAAAACGCTTAGTTCTTATCACCTTTCTTTATTATTCTTCATTTATGAGTTGTGTGAGACATTGTTGTGTTTGATTGAGGGTTCGTTCGTATTTGCGATTTAAAAATAGTAATTTTAAAACTTAAAAATGTGATTTTTAAAAATGCAGTTAAGCGTTTGGTAAAATCTCAGTTTGACTTTTAAAATCGCAGTTTAACCTTTAAATCGTGCATTCTTTCTTCTTCTTCTTTTTTTTTTTTTTAAAAAAAACCACCATATTACTTGCAATTTGAAAACACAAATTTCTTTCGTTTTCAAATTGCACTCACAAACGATATATTTTATTCGATTTAATTTAAAATCACGCTTTTAGTATACAAAATCGCAAAGCCAAACACATCCATAGATGGCCCGGTGAAACTTGTGCATTACAAAGTAACTTTTGTATTCCAAATATCTAAAAATAAAAAATAAAAAACTTTTGTATTCCAAAGAGTTCTTGAGGACTAGAAGTGAATTGGTTCCATCTTGTGGGCTAGAGCCTTTTGATCATGACATTGTAGCTTTAAAAATTAAACTTAAAAAAATCAAATTTTTTTATTTTTTATTTTTATAAAGATTCCCTAAAATTTCTTGTCCAAAGATACAGGACGAGAGGAGGTTGGAGAAATTGTTGGGAAGGTGTGTGGGGGCTTTCTTACGCGAGCAAAGGAGCCCCTTTCATAGACCCCTGCCAAGGCCCAAGAGGAGGCAAGGATAACCTCCAATTGTAGGGGATTCTAATTTTTTTTTTCCCTAATTGCTATGGCAGGTCTTCGTCAATGTAAATAATTAATGACGGATAAACGGGGATAAATATGGTAAATTATGAGATGATAGATGCTAATATGACAAAATCCTCAAAACTTAATTTGAAAACAGTAATTGAGATTTAAATAAATCTATCCAATACAATACCCTAAAAATATTAAGGAAATCCTGATTGTTCATCTGACCTTCAAGATACAGAATTGCCTTTCGTTTTAATTATAAAGGAGTTGGGTCTTGTTACAGTGCAGCACAACTAATGGGCTAAGCTTGGGTTCTCAACATCTTAATTTTGGGACCCTCAATTTGAAGCCCAATATCAAGTACCCAAAGCCAAGACGGTAAAAAAAAAAAAAAAAAAAAACAGGATTAAATGCTAAAGAACATTCATTCTAGAAGAACATAGAAAAACAATTAAAAGAAATCAATAAAGGAAGACAGTAAGCCTACAAATGCCTATTGATGATTATTTGGAGATTCCTATTATTACCACCACCTGCCGAAGCAAGGAGAAATTGTAAGGGAGACAGACTAAGAGACAGCTCCTGCTCGAGTAGGGGCTCCTCCTTGCCGAGCAGGAGGCCCACTCGCTTGCTCGGAAGCTGTAGGGGATACTACTTCCTTTCTTTAGAGAAAAGCTAAGAAGAGTGGACCCCTAGTTTCACCTTCCTATCAAAACTCGCTCTCTCTAACATATGGCTAAATCCTACTTGTTAAGGAGTTCTGCAGGCACAGTTGCTCGCCCACACCCACTTCAAAATTTCAGTAACAAATAAAATAAGATTTTCTTTTCATTTCTTCATTTGACATGAGAACCTTACTATTTCATCTTCTGATAGTACAAACATCCCAGTTGAATACATAATTCTATTGTATGTCTTGATCCACATAGGTACAGGGGAAGGATAACAAAACAAGCTAAAAGCAGTTGATTGTTTGAAAATCCATCAACCCCTCAATGAGTACTTTTTCCCAGAAAAAGGCTGGAATTTTGGCTCTTCTTTCTTTGGGGGCTGCTCTTGTTTAGATTCTTTTGCAGCTACCTGCAGCAGTGTTTTTGTTAGTTCCTTTTGGAGAGCCAAATAAGTATGGGGATGTGTTATTTCTACATCACATTACCCTACATTAACTCTACACTAAGACACATTGGGTGTAGGGACCATGTATATGTAGGTCCTACACCTTATGTATCTTGGTGTAGAGTTGATGTAGGGTAATGTGATGTAGAAAAATAATTTCCCAATAAGTATGATATAGCGGTTTACAAAGGACGAAACACCGGTACCTTTTCTGTTTCTTTAGGAGCACGGTTTACATTTGATCCAAACACAAGCTTTCCCTGAGCCTGACGATTGGTGCTTTGTGAACTAGACCCTGCAGAAGGCTTTGCATTACTACCATTGGCAGTGTCAGGTCGCTTCTCTTTGGACCCTGAGGAAGAAACTGGTTCAGACTGATGCGCCAAAGATTTCCCATCCAAGCGTCTTCCTACTCCAGTGAAAGGGTTGAATTTAGGTTCAGTTTCAGCTGGAGCCTCTTCAGCTGCAAGAACAAAAGAGACAATTAAATTAGTTTTTTTTTTTGGGAAGTAAAAGAAAGAAGCACATCTATTATGTTATATTTTTAACATAAAAGTGCAGAATGTACCAAGTAGTGCACAAAATTAAATATCAAGTGATTTCATCTAACTAAGAGAAACTTTAAGTACCATAATAAACAAAAATTTAATCCAGATAATTTTTGTATGTCCCCTAGAAATAGGTCGAGTACCTCCTTTTATGTGAGATATGATAAAAGAGAGAAACTACATAGCACATTCACTCTCCATTATGAGTAAAAGCCACAATGATAACAGAAAGAAACTGAGACAAACAAAGCATAAAGAGGCAGAAAGGAAAAATATGCACCTTGAGCTGGTCCCTTGCCTGGATGAGCAGATGCAACAGGCTTTTCAGGTTCCTTGTAATCCAGGGGAGGTGCAAAGTCCACCTCACAGTCTGTCTCAATGATGCTTATTGCAGTAGCAGGCTTTGTTTCTATAATATCTATGTAATACTTCCTGTTGTTATATGCCACCATAATACTATCCCCAGTGGTTAAGCAGGAAAAATTCCTTAACGTTGTCTCTAAGCTGCATGAAAAAAAGGAAGTAAAATCATACAACAGAAATTCTACACTTATCTATGCAAATAAACAACAGGCATAACAGGATGAATAACATCTTTATATCTTAGAATAATAAGGGAATAGCTAGTTGAGTGGATGATATGGAACAGATAGTCAGCACTACACAGATAGACCACAGAAATACACTCTATGGTAAACAAGGGATGGACATGACAAGAACAGAACAATAAAGTACTGTGTTATTATTTATTAACTTGTTTCATTGTCCTCCTTTATAAGAGCCCCTCATTTTGATTCCATTCTTCTTTATAGAATCAACAGTGGGCCTCCTTGTTCACAGCATTACCTGAATTCACATGACACCAAATACCATAGACCTGTTGGAAACAGGACATGACATGATGCATTACATTCACACGCAATAGGAATTCAATTGCATGAATCCCCTTCTTTGCCAAACGAGGACATCACTATCTCGAGAAATACCATATCCACCACTAACTAATGATTAATAACATAAAAATCATCCACTTACATAGCTTTTGGGTTAGAGATATCCAAAAAGTCCTTTGTGTGGGGTTGCAATTTAACATATGTTCCTTTCGGAAGAGTCACATTTTTCACTCGCACAATGTCCCCCTCTTGTAAGAGCATGTTCTCCATCATCTATATAGAAATAATGAAAAAAAGAAAAGGCACATTAAATTACGAGAAGACATCTCTGACACTTTAAATTTACTTGTAGCAAATTGCAGTACTAATTCCAAGAATATAGCAAAAAGCACTTCTGGAAGCCTACCCAATAAGGCATATAGATCATGCCTTCTTCTGCAATGAACTCAAGAACCCCACAATGAGAAAACCGCTCAGCAGCATTATTCCGAAGTTCAAACAACATTGGATAATCGATATGTAAAGACGCTGCAAGTTTGTTATCCACATTAGCATTCATGATATGAGGCAACGAGGAACATAAACTACATCAACCACAAATAAAATACTGCATAATAAGAGATCAAATTAGAAGAACTAACCAAGGCGGTCAAGGGCTGAAGGAGGCATTATAACTGAAACAACAAGATTTCAAACAATAAAAAAAAATATACACATATAACTGAAATCTAATCACAGAAAGTGGGATGAATATGAAAAACTTACTTTTATCACCACTTTCAAGTTGTGGCTGCAGGATATATAAAATAAATTGGAGTTAAACAACAGAAAAGTTGAGGAAAAAAAAGAATATAAACTTCCAAGATCACAAATGCAAGCACATAGGATTTGATTCATATGTGCTGAGAGAGCAAAATTTTTTCCTAGGAAAAACAAGAATTTCTAACTTCTTTCTCCTCAGGACCTAAAAACAAATGTGTGAATTAATTGCCTTCCTAAAGATGAAAGAGCTAGAGATTTCTGAGAAGCAGAATTAGCTGTGCTACTGTTTTTTATTGCACAACTGCGATATGATCAGTCTACAAGGTCTTGAACCATTATAAGTTGCCAGGCTTAAAATACCACTGATGTATGGAGCGGAGCAAGTGTGCATAACTTAGTATAGTAAAGATGAAAAAGTCTCTATTAGAGAAGATTAAAATAAGAGATGAAGACATTTCCACCTTTTCAATAAAAGATGCAGGGTAACATCGATATGTCTGCTCAAATGATGTCCCATGATACCCATACCCGTCGAAAAACTGCACTTTCACAACCAGAAGGATTAAGTATAAATAATCATCATCCTTAAAAATAAAAAATGAAATTTGACAAACAATAGGGCATACTTATAAATTATACGAGATAATTAACCATTAACAAATCATAAATTCTTGTCCCAAGTCTTTCCCCCTCAGAGCCCACTCGATCATTCACATTTGACAATAATAGCATGAGAATACGAACACTTCTCAAGTGCCAATAAATCAGCCACAGCAGGCATTGTCATCAAAGTGATTAACACTAGAGAAGTCCAAGCGAAAACATACCATTTTCTACCACGAACAGATGGTCACACCAGATAACTGAACCTCCAAAAGCTCCCTGCAAGAACAAGAAAACCCAATGTTTAAATAGTACAAGAAAACCAAACAATTATCCATTAAATTTATCATCGCCTCATACACCAAACCCATCAAATAATCTCAGTACACAAAACTTATCACCAAGCAGAGGCACTCACAACAAGTTTACAGCTTATCCGAGTTTTGCCAAATACCAATAAGACAAAACAATTACAGATTCCAAATTTTTTCTTATCATCTATGAATGCCTTTCTCAATTATTTTTCAGTTTTATCAAAAAAAAAAAGTAAAAAAATTGAGCTATAACTAAAACAAAACTAATAGAAACGAAATTTTACAGGCATTCATCAAAGACTCCAAGACCTAAACGGATTAAATTAAATTTGTGGACGCAAAATTATAAACTTTAAATACCCTAAGACCCCATTTAGCTACGAATTTACTATAGAAAAATAAAAATAAAAATCTTGATTATTGTAATTTCCATCATTTACCTCAGCAAACGAAAAATTCCAGTGAACTTGAGCTAATACAACTGAAAAAACCCAGTAGAAAATTTATTTTTCTAATTTATAATTTACTGAAAGAAAGACGAGGCACGATAAAGTTTCAAGTTTTAAATTCTCCTTTATTTTCCTTAGCTTTCTCGGCAAGCAAACAGGGGTAATTTGGAAAGAAACTTCACAAAATGCAGAAGTGATTAGATCCAAAATCAAATTCAGATTAAAAAATAAAAAAGGAAAACAGTGAATGGCAAATTAGTGAAATTAAGGGGGCGAATTGAAATTACCGAAGACGAAGAGGTTGAGAGACAGAGAGAGCGAAGCTCTGGTCTTTGATCTGAGAAGCCGAAAGCGCTGAGAATTGTACAGTGTGGAACTTGAGGAAAAAGAAAAGAATCGGTTTTGTGATGTTGGCTAAGGATGTGCTCCCGTGCGTAGTTTCCACGCCATGTCCCCGTGTCTGCCAGGTGTACTACACATCTCTCAGGATTGGGCCTCTTGGGCTTCCACCGACTTTCGAAAACCTTCCAGGCCCAAGGAAAATGTTAGAGCTACTACCCACAGCTTCACTACATAAATTTCTACAAACGAATGAACGATGTGGCATCCTTTGTGTCAACCGACAACCGAAACCGATACATCACCAACTTCAAAAGTTTGTTTCCACGTAATTTTTTTTTTTAAAGTAAATTATTGATTAATAAGGATAACTGGATAAGAGTTACAAAGAACAATTAGATCAAGAGGAATGCATCAAGAGCGGTTAATCAATATCATCTACAATTATTTACTTAAATTTGAAAGAATTTAGATAGGTAATTGTGAGATACCACTAATATAATCCATATGACCAAATAAAAATTGAGATGTCCAACTACTTATCCGGTTAGATGTGTTTTATAAGTGGTCTCTCACAATCGCCTATCCGAATTATCTCAAATTCGGATAAATAATTATAGAGGATCCTCATCCAGGAGGGTTAGACTCCGATAACAATAAACCCAAACGAAACAAACAATGCTAAATCCAGAAAAAATAAACAAAATGAGTGTGTTTTTATTAACTACTAGTATATCGCAATGTCGGTTTGTAAAAAATGTACTAAATTTTGCAATGTTTGTAGTATAATTCGTGCATCTAATGGTTTCTGTCAAACTACTGATGGTAGAGACCAATTTGAATAAATAACTTACTCGAAAATCAGTTTGGTACAGTTAAACTATTGATGTTAAACTTTTGAGATAAATGATAATTTAACATGGTATCAGAGTCAGAAGTCATGACCCGCCATTTAAGAAACTACCAGATTGCTAAATCTTATTTCTTATTAATGGTTAGGCCTCCAAAAGCCTTAGACTTTTAGGTATTAATTTTGTGAAGAGATAAGTTTATTTTTTTTTTTTAGAGAGGTTAAGAGATATGTTAGCTATACAACATTGCTGATATATCCAGCATTTTCATTTTTATTTTTTTTTAAAAAAAATATTAGACACATCAACATTATTGTATAATAGTTGTACAAATAACATATTTATTTGGTTAAACCCTTAACCTTTGAGGATGTAACATGTTCATATGATGTTTAAAAATGAAAGTGTCGTCCAACTGTTTATAAGTTATAACTGGTCTTGTTACTTTCGGTTTTGACACTACTTCCTCTGTTACAACTTCAACTGTGCAATTTTGAATGTTTTTCATTCTTTTCGGTTTTAACTAGGCTGTTTCATTCTTTCATTGTATGTTTTTCTTTTCCTTTTGATCTTTTTCTCCTTCATTGTATATATGTTCTTTTCTTGAATGCCCACTCTGTTATTCTCCTTTTCTTGCTTGTTTTTCTCATTTTCTTGAATGCCCACCTCCTCCTTCTTTTCTTTCGATCTTTAGATGTCTTTTTGTTACGTGAAAGATTTTGCAAACACGCAACATAAATAGATTTTAAGTTCTGAAAGAATTTAAACATTTTCAAACACAAGATTTTGGATTAATTCTGCTTACTTTTTATTAATCATTTACGCATATAAATAAGAAAATTACAAAGACATAGAATAGGAGATGAACTCCTAATACAAATAAACTAGTTAGAGATAACTCTAACTCTAACTTGGAGAAATAATTAAAAGACTCTTAACTTAGATGAACAACTATAACTATCTTTATTTAATTAAGCTACGATTAATCTAAGATAAACTAATGCAAATTATATCAACGTCTTTCGTAACACTTTTTGCTTGGTTTTGTATTTGACTTTCTTTTTCTTGGTTTCCTGGGACTGGTTATCATGTCTACATTCATCATAGTGCCTGTGTTCCATGGTTTGTTTCAACAATCTTAATTTCTAATCCATTTTGCTCAATTTCTTTTGAATGCAATTGCAGTTTCAAAGACGGGCATTATGTCGAATAAAGTACAATAAAATGAATAATGGTCCGAAGACAATGACCAAACTGATTCAGCAAAAGTACTCCATGGAAGCTACGAAACCCCAAGAGAAAAAAGACTGATGGATTTAATACACTTTCTATGGCATACTTTGCGATGAAGAATCCAAAGGCCAGTCAATGTTAGGATGTTGAGAGGTAGTTGTATTTGTTATATGTTAGAAGCTGTCCATTTTAGTGTAAATTTTAGATGTGAGATGTTTGATTATATTGCTCTGTTTTACTATTTTAGAGTTCATTGTTAGTAAGGAATTATTGCTTTTAAAATGTGTAATTTCTTATTGTTTTTAATGTAATTCTTTATAATTTTTGGATAATTATATTTTAGTATATGCATTATTAAGGTTTGTTTTAGAATTGTATATAGTTTTGTCAAAATTTGTTTTTCCCATGTGTTATGTGGAGGAGTTAGGTCTGGGGTTTGGGCAGAGAGTTGTAGATGAAGGTGGCTTGGAAGAGAGAATAGAAGCTGTCTTCACGGTGACTTTGAAAAACTTTATGTCATCGATACAGCTTTGGTTGATAATTTTTTACACGACTCGCGAATTCAACACGAACCTAACATGAAATTAAAATGTTAGGATTAAAGAGTTTTACATCTTTAATTAAATGTATCGAATTAAAGTTGACGTATATAGTTTTATACACGTCTCGACACAATACGGTTAGAACCTGACACACGACATTTATGACTCACAATTTTTAACACGACTCGTGAACCAGATATGAACCCTATACAAAATTAATGAGTTAAGATTAAAGGATTTAACCTGTTTCATTAAATCAATCGAGTTACAATTCATCAATATAGTCTTATTACCTATATTTCGACACGACCAAACTCGACACGCGAACACGAGTTGCCACCTATAAGCAAATGTAGATGGATCTTGTCCCCAACTTATGTATTTAACAGTCAATCATATGGGCATTGCCTGAAACTTTGTTGGCTTTTGATTGTTGTAGGAACTCATCCATCATGAATTTGCTTTGAGCGATCTAACATGATTCACAGATTTGTTCCATTTCAGAGGACTCATCAAATTGAACAATCTGCATGTGCAAGTATGGATTTTGACAAGATGGCATATGCCAACTATAAACATATGAGGAATACAGGTAGCGTATATCAGAGACATACAGATCGCTGCTACCAATAGGATGAGGCAGAATTCCTGCTCCAATAGAAACCACTAGCAAGCTTTCAAGAGGTACATAAACTTCATAATTTATAATTGAGAGATTTTTTGCTAGATCAAAAGAAGAAGCACATCTAGTTATTCCAATTCCAAAACTACTGCAAAGGCCACAAAATCAGAAAATAGCAGTAACTTATGCTCTAGAACTCCCAATACATTTTGACGGGCAAATGCAGATCATTTCAAAAGAAGCGTTTGCTGACAAGAAAAAAAGAAAACCTACCGACAGTTTCCGTGTAGACCTGAGTCTCACTAGATCTAATCACCAAATTCTGACTGCTTGTTTGTTGATGTTTGCTGAAGCCTAGCCTTTACTCAAAGAATAAAGAATATACTGGTTGCCTTATCACATCATGTGCTGACTTTCTTATGAGAGAATGGCTTTAAGTGCATCTTTCACATAGGGGTACTTGAATGGGAAACCCAATTCCTTGGCTCTAGCGGGAAGCACCCGTTGCCCTTCCAAAACCTGCAATGAGCTCAGTTAATGTTTTTCAGCAAAATACGATTTCCGAGAGAACAGATGAAAAGGAAGAAGCAAGAAAATAAACAAATTCTTACCACAGAAGCACCTTCTCCAAGGACTGCTTTGAGTGCAACGTCAGGTACAGGCAGCCATGAGGGCCGGCCCATGGCATTTCCTAATTGTTCGCACATTTCGGCCAGTCTAACAGGGTTTGGTGCAGTTCCATTGATAACACCTGACATTTAAGTTTTGAAAAATAAATTCAATTATACCATAATGTGTGAGGATTTTGATGGAAGAGAAGATAAAGCTGCGAGCTCAATGGTTTACCAGGTCTAGGAGAAATATCTAGCGCAGCTATATCAACAACAAATGTGAGAAGCTAATAAAGAAATCGCAGTGAATGTGAAAGGTATAGTAATGGCAAAGAAGTCTTAGCTTCATATATTTTAGCGGGGTGGTCTGGAAAAAGCATAATGCCTGAATATTAATCTCAGTCCTACATTTTACTTTCCTTAAGTGTTGCGTAAAAAATTCCCATGAATGAATGTATGCATGTAAATGTTTACCTTTATACGATGGATTGGATAGAGCTTCATATATTAGGTTCACTATGTCATCCAGATGAATCCAGGAAAACCTACACAACTATGAGAACAATCAATTATTTGAAGTTATGGAGGAGAATAAATGAATACAAGGACCATATCTGATCAATCTCAATACAATTTGACCTATTCAATAATAAATATATAAAGGGAAAACCAACTGAATTACAGCAAAAATATTTTCACAGTGCTATCAGATAGTATAGCATATTCAGTTCGTTTACAGCAAAAGGAAAGCAATTTCAGCACCGGCAATGCAAATTGAAATTGCTCAGTAGTAAATAACTGTCACACACTGAGCTTTTATGAAAGACAAGTTGAGTACGATACCATTGTTTTCCAGAGCCCAAAGGACCACCAGCAAACATCATGAAGAGAGGGATCATTTTAGCTGCAAAGGTTCAAAGATATAAGTATCCATACATCAGCAGAATCAAGCCTCTTCAACTTTAACAGTTGATAGTATTATAGACTCTAGACATGTATGGTTAGTTACTCTGACCGGATAAATCAAACAATTCTAACAGCATTTCCCAGATATAGTTTGATTAGAAAACAAGAGACTTTGAATGCTAATGATAATTATGAGACACTATCTTCTGACTCTACTCAGAAGCCACACAACTCTTAACAGATTGACTAGATTGGTCAATATGTATTCTTCAGGTTGACAGTTTAAATGTGAAAACTGAAAAACCAGAAGTCATAACAAGTAAAGTCATACGCATATAATGCGAGTTTAAAAGATTAGTCATACCTAAAGCACCACCATCTTTACCAAGAACAACACCAATGCGAATAAGTGATAGTCTGACATCCTTATTTACTCTGAGGGCTGTTGCTTCCCATTCTCTACAAACCTGAGAAGATTTACAGTGTTGGTTAAAACAAGAACAATGGTGAGATTTTGCATTCAAATATGTGGAAGCTGTAATCAAGATAATGGACAAATATAATGTTAAGCGACATTTATCTATGAATAATTTCAATGTGATACACTACCAGATTTTAAAGGAAATTAAGCATTAATAGTAATGGAGATTAAAAGCAATTTGTCTACCTCAGCCAAGTAATCATTTCCTGATGGACTTTGTTCATCAAATACTTGTGTTTCACTAGAGCCTGAGAATATGAAAAGAATTGAAAAAAATTGGGAAAACAAGTAGTAAAGCACACTATTATAGATTACAAAAGGGGGTCCACAAGTTATACCCAAATATAGCATGAGACCACAGGATATCATAGCGCCCCCCCACCCCCCCCACACACACACACACACACAAGCCTTGCTTCAATTTCATCAATTGAGTTACTAAGCAGGCGTAACATCAAGATTTATTACAGGGCATTAGTCAAACTTCTTTGGATGAACATTTTCATATCAAATGTAACATAAGGGGTCGTATAGAAACATTATCTGAAGTATAAAAGAATAACATCGATTCAATGGAAAAATAAGTTCCCGGTGAATATCATAATGTGCTCTATAGTTGGACACTAGGGCAATCCCAGACATATAATTTAATCACTGAAAATATTTTACAAACAATTTGAAGAAAAGAATGATGTATGCATCTCTAATAGTACTATAAAAGAATAGAAAAGTTGGTGCTAGATGCAGACCATAGTAACCAACAGCGGTTGCGCTAACTAAAATTGTAGGCCGAACTGCATCTGGCGCATCATTTATTAAATCTACAACCTTCACAATCAGTTGAAATGGTCAGATGAAAAGCCAGACATGAGAAATTCTAAATGCTCATCACTTTTTGCATTCCCCCCTCCCCCCCACCCCCACCGCGCCAAAAAAAAAAAAAAAAAAAAAAAACGAGAAGGAAATTTATTTTGACTTGCGCGTATGAAAAGATTGGGATTGGACTGTGATTGCTGACCTTCGAGGTGACTCTAATCCGGCTTTGCTTAATCTCTCTCTTGATCTGGAACACAAAAGAAATTAGTAAATGTCACTGACTTTAAGAATATATGATACACTACGTCCTACTATTGACATCATCATGAGACATGGTGGCAGTAGTTTACAGCATTATTGCAGACTGACAATAATCTCAAAAACATATAAAGTGCGTACAACAACACTTACCTACACACACATGCACACACGCCCGCACGCACATACATATATGAAAGAGTACTGGCCACACAAGTAATATTCAGTAAAGTACAAGACAGGTTTTGACTTGTCTAATGACAAATCCCAATACATCAAGGATGTAAAAAGAAGTAAAATGCAACAGGGATTTTAATGCAATATGCAGCTTCTCTTGGTGTAGTCACCACTTATGTGAAACTCAAAAGGTAAAGGATAGAGTCACATGCAAATAAGATGTTGCATGAGCAAGTGATACTGACCTCAGAAGACCATCGCGTACTTATTGGCAGTCCAGCCAAGTTCACAACACCGTTTGAACCATGAATGCAGTCTTTCCACTCTGGCTCCTCTGCAATCACTATTCCTGGAAAGTTCTTGACTACAAGTGCAAGGACATAGTTCAAGAATTAAGCCAAATCTCCTATAAAGAAAATATTTTCAACATTTATTTGTTCCAATTAATAGCAAAAAATAAGCAAAAAAGTGCAGTTATTATTCTTTTTAAAATGAAACTAAATAATATCTGTTATCAACTGAAAATTTATTTCACTCTCTCTGCTCAAAAGAGCTTCTCTATTAAACAAGTTTTCAAAACATTCACCATTCATAATAAGTAATATTTCTTCAATATTTGCAAATTGTAAGCATCAATCAACTGACTTCAAATATCCATTACCTTCTTACCCGGAAAAATTAACTCAGCCTTAGATCTAGAGCGTGTCAAGACGTGAATGCGATGATTATCTGCATTGCAAAGTAGATATAAGGGAAGACCATAGATAGCCCAAATCCATATATACATATCATGCAGAAGCTCATGGTCTGAATGCTATAAGTAGAAAGACAACTTAACAAAACCGATCATATATAGCTTCAACATCACAGACAGAAAATAGTCTATTGGGTTTTCACCAAGGACCAATTTAATGCAGCCCAACCTTGAATTGATTTGCTGGTGGTTAATGCACCTTGTTTCCTTCCAGTTTAAAAAATAACTCACATCCAATAAGATACGAGGAAATTTGAACAAAATACCTATCCTAGATGCCCTGTAAATGGTAAACAATATTTTGGAATTTGACACTTGAGGTACATAATCTATACAGCATTTGAAGAGTAAATTTCACCTATAATCTAGCAAACAAAGTTAAAATCAAATGCTTTTAAGTGCCACATAAAGCATGAAGCATCAACAGGCCCTTGAGGTAGATAATGCATAACTACTGAAATGGATGAATGTCCATAACTGCAAGTAGAAATTACCATCACATCATGAGAAACTGTGGACAAACAAAGAAGGTTTTAATAAATAAAAAAAAACAGCCAATTAAGGTCAATGCACCTACATTTGCATATAGCTCTAGGATTACAAGTGCTTCAGAAAGATGTTCTTACCTGCATGCAGCCTTTGCACCAATCTTCTACCTATAAAACCCGTAGCTCCGGTCACTGATACAGTCATCTGATTTGCCAACAACAATCTTTAAAGCGTAAATGATATCTCCAAGGAACCAGAGACAAACAAAATAACATGATACAATACTTTGGTTCCCAAAGTAACAATTCTTTATTTTTTTTGTGTAAAATGAAAACCCAATTTTCGAAAACAGCATACCTGGTGGGTTTGATCAGACCTACACCAAACACGGAACCTCCTAGTCTCACACGTCTTAACCGTCAAAATACAGAAGAAGGCATTGCGTGAGCAAAAGACAAAAACTGGGAAATTATGACGAGAAAAATAAAAGAAATTGAGATACGGGTACTCACAGAGAAGGGTTGAGGAATGTGAAGAGAGGGAGAGATGGAGTGGGTCCATGAGA
Source organism: Alnus rubra (assembly GCA_028654335.1). Taxonomy (NCBI): domain Eukaryota; kingdom Viridiplantae; phylum Streptophyta; class Magnoliopsida; order Fagales; family Betulaceae; genus Alnus; species Alnus rubra. Next base: position 70,176 of record JAJPGS010001071.1, read on the forward strand.
AAGCAGTGGCTCCGAAGAGCTCCATTGAAGAGAATGACTTTGGAACTGTGAAACTCTCACAGACTCAACCAAAAAAGTCTGACAAGCAAATGTGCTTCCTGCGGTGTTGGTGATAAAGCTTGTGTTTTATGTGTTTCTTTGGGAGCCGCAGCAATCACAACCTCATTTCCATCACTCATTTTTTTTTTAAATTGATTTATAGTAAGTGATTTTTATATGTATTTAAAAAATTGCATATAAAAATCACATATTATGGTAATTCTATTAAAATAATTTGTCTTAATTACTGTATTAAAAAAAAAACCTATAACATTTATAATGTAATTTTTTAAGAGTTCATATTTAATTTATTTTTTCATTTTCATAACACCCTCAAAATTAAAAATGCTCTAAAAATATATACCAATTTAATAAACCGAATTAGAACAATTTAGAAAAAAAACTGTCTTTCCTTTCCGTGTGAGTATAGATTTAGGCCCCGTTTAGTAATCCCTCTCACCTCCGCTTATAGGGGAATGTTTTTGTTGAGTGAAAATAAAAAGTTATTGATGTAATATAAAGTAGAGAGAATTTATATGAAAAAATGAAAAAAAAATTGTATTGTACTGGATTTTTTTATTTAAATAATAATAAAAAATTGTTGATGTGATATAAAAAGTAAAAAAGATTAAGAATGTTTTAAGTTGATGTTTTTTTTGGAGAGATAAAAATAAGGGAAGGGAATTATTAAACGGGCCTAGTCGCAATGTGCTGTTGTGGATGATTGAACCTGGGCTTCCAAGTTGAAAGATGTTACCCCTAAAATGTTTAGTATCATTACTAAAAGTAAAAATTTCATTAATAAAAGAAAAAAAAAATCGGAATTTTGGCTGATCTCTAGTGAAATTCATGTGTTAAAATTAATGGTAAAGATTGTCTCAAGTGAAAAAAATAAAATAAAACAATTAATTAATTAATAATCTTATAATCTCCGCTGTTAATTTTTGCACATAAAATTTTCAGTAATTTTTTTCAATAGAGGTAAGCCAAACTCAGTCCTTAACTATTATTAGTATTTAAATGGGCCAGATTTTATTATCCACATACAACTTAATTAATGAGATAAAATAAATTAAGAAAAATTTATCATAATCGATAAATAGGAAAACAAGAAAAGCTGAACAATTAAACTAAAAATAATGGTTAAGATTTAAAATGATGAATTTATATCTTAAAAAAAATACAGGAATCCTAATCTTGGGTCTGGGTCATGAAATAGCAGCCCAGCCCAGCTCAGCCCATGCTCAACCCCCTACCATTTCAACCCCGTGGGACAGTGTGGGTTTGAGCGTGGTGGCGCAAAGAGCAAGAGACATAATGGCGATGATGCAGTGGTGCGGCGCAGTAGCGAAGCGGGTAGTGACGACGCAGCGACCTGCTCTGACATCATCATCATCATCAGGAGGGGTGGCGCCGATCCTGTGCGGGCGTGGGGACAAGAAGACGAAGAAGGGGAAGAGATTCAAAGGGTCGTACGGGAACGCGAGGCCGAAGAAGGAGAAGATGATAGAGCGAATCAAGGACAAGGTCGAGGTCCCCAGGTCCACTCCTTGGCCCCTTCCTTTCAAGCTCATCTAACCCGTTCATCACCCTAATCTCTATCTCTTTTATGTTTGTACTCTTCTGGGGTTTAAGGTGATCAGATGTAGTTTTGTGGGTTTTGGTATTTGGGGTTTTAGGTTTATGGGTTTTTCTTATGTGATCAGATTTTGTACATTTTCATGGGTTATGTTGTGAATGAATTTCTCTTTCATGTGTATGTTTTCCTGACTCGTTATTGTTTGACTTATATTTTTAGAAATAAAAATGTGCTAAAGTTTTTATTTTAGTTTCAGTTTTTTGATTGATGTGTTGCCTAGCCTAGGTGTATGTTTGGAGGGTCATAATGGGAGACACATGACTCATGTTAAGTGATTCCTTAATGCTCTGTTTGGTTGCCTAGAAAGTTTTATGGAAAGAGAAGAAATTATCCTTCCAAGTTTAGTTTCACCGAGCTGAGCCTTACCCATCTGTTTGTTGCTGTATTATCCAAAAAGCTTCCCTAGCAACCAAATGGAAGGTAGATAAAGTGTGTCATGATCTCGAAACGAAGTGTTTCAAAATGAAGAATTCAAAGTAAGTTTTTTGGTGAATACATAGGAGAGCACCCTGGCGATATTGCTAATTGTTGTAATTAGAATTGAGATTCTCTTTAGCTCTTTCCATTGCTGCGTACGGCGTATCCAAGTAGAAAACTGCACGACAGCATGAGAACAGAAGCCTTGGCTGTTGGTGATTGGTGTTGAAGCTTGGGAGTACAGTATTGAGAATGATGTATATGATTTGATGTATGGAGGTTAACGAGGATGATTTATTCACGTTGCAACAATGCTTGAGATTGAACAGCCAAGGAGTTATACTTATACGGTTGAATTTGCAAGTGGTACATTGGCAGGGATAGGATTTATGTTAAACAATTTGAGAGAGTGGGAAATGAATTTTGGTTTGTGATACAACAATGATATTTTTCCCTTACTGTGCTGAGTGGTAGAACATGATTAGTGTAGTTGACTCTACAGTAGGTTGGTTGGCTTTAGCACTTTAAGGATTATATTAACATGAGATGGCCCTAGGTTCCAGTTAATTACCAGGAAAAAAAAAATGTTCAAATTTTTGGTTGGCATCCAATATGGATTTGTTATGAGTGATATTTGACATTACCCAGGTGTGTAGTTCTTTCTAGGAGAATATGAATAATTAGTAGACACTGTGTACCATACCCCCCTTTTTTTTTCCAGGCAGCTATTAGACAATATATTTAAAATAGGAGAAGAGAGATCTTGTATATACTTTGTGCTATACATAGAAGGCTATTTTATGTTAAGGCTTTCTCCCATCTTACAACCGTGATCTGGAGAGTAATTGCAAGGTTGGGGGATGAGTATCTTAGAAAGCTAAAGCATTGAGAGATAGGATGGGATACCCAAACAAATATGGATTTTTCTTAATGCAAGATAGTTTCTGAAACCATGATTTGCATGCCCTGAAATCATAATTAAGTGCTTCAATCTGAAGGAAATAATTCAAATAAGTATAACATTAAATAACAGAAGATTACAACAGCAATGCCAAACAAAAGATATTAACAATCATACTGCGGCGTTTATGAATGCCACCCTTATTCTCTGTCTGCTGCAACTGGCTAGACAAATCTAGCGCTAGCTCCAAAATCATTGCAAGTCCAATGATAAAATACATGGAACCGAAGACAATGGTGACCAGTCCAATTGAGAAAGTTAAGAAATGGTATCTGCTGTCTCCTCTGGGTTCCGTTGCAAGTCTAAATCCAGTGCAAATGGCACACGATAGCATGAAGACTGTGATCACATTCACAAGGATACCAACAATAGCTTTACAGATTGTCATCTCCCTTGCTGCTTCATTGTTCACATATGATATTTTCGTTCAGAAAACTTGAAGAGAATTAAAGAGAGAAAGCAAGTAAAGCAGAGTTGTGAGTGCAGATGGCGGAAAAAGCTCACAGGATAGATCTACGAAAACAGACCTTTGTTTGGTTTCATTAGTGCTTTATAATTCATTTTTGCTTCTGCCAAGTTTTGTGTTGATGGGGTTGGACAAGACAATTCAAAGTAGATTCCCTTTTACCATAATTTTGGTTGTGGGGGATTTATATAGCTTCAAACCCCAAAAGTAAGCCTGTGGTATTCATTCTTCACCCTTCTGACCTTTCCAGATTTCTTTTTTTTATATATATATTTTTCAATGCAATTCATTTACTAGAACAGGATGGGAAAATAAGTAAAACAGAAACGGAGGGCTAAATTGTTATGGTGATCCTATATCCAAGGAGATATATCAGCTTTCATGTTGCTACCTGGATGAGTGCCATTTTGCTCCTCTTGCTGGTGCAACCGTTCTGACAATTTTAGAAACAAGTCAGCAAGTATGGGAATCCCAAGAGCCAGAAACAAGAAACCAAAGAACATGGTTACAACTCCAACGTGGAAAGCCCACTGGCTGCACCCTTCCTCGTCATAATTATATCTTTGAGTTTCAGCAGCAGCTTCAAATCCAGAGCGAATGGACCATAAGAGAATGGCCATGATGACCAGAAGCCCGGCTACGTGCAAGGCGACTGCACACACAGCTGCAGCGCCTCGTCCGATCATCTTCCTCACCTCGGTGCTCGCTGCTTCGTCATCCATCTTAGCCAAGAGAAAGACTAAAGCACAAGGTAACATAAAATGATAATGGGACTTGATATTTATGGTATGCGTGTATAATAAACAAACCCATCTCTTTTGATAAATTTATGTCAAGTCCACATCCGACATTTTAGGTTTGTGGCTATGTTTATGTTTCGAAATTCGAATGTCTTAATCCATTTCTATTTCCCATCAAGAATGCTATTAACGGTGAATTAGTGACATGAGAAAGATGTTTGGCACATTGATGATTAGGCAGCGTAAAGCCCCAGGTGGGATTACAAAGATGTTCAGGCTGCTTTGGAGGGAAAATTGTATGACCTTCCTTCAAATGGTTGACTCATTTGGTTAATACTACGTGATTAGCTGTTCAAGACCTCACTTAACTGATATACAGTTTTTGCAAGTGGGATCGTGTTTCTGAAATTTACCTGAAAGGGGGCCTATCATGAATTTGAAAAAAAATAAAAATAAAAAACAAAAACAAAGAAAAAAAAGATGTATGTTCTTCGACTAGCTCCTCTCCATGCTGGCGGAGCTACATGGTGGCTTGGAAAACCATGCTTTCCTCATTTTTTTTTCTTCTAATATTATTATAATTCTTTGAAAATTAAAATTTTACCCCCCAATTTATATATATTTTCAATTTTGCTCCTTAAATTCCAAATGCTATCTCCGCTCCTATCCATACACCAATGCGCGTTGATTCATCTCTAGCTCTCCCATCTTTCGCTTAAGGTTCCCCTTCTCTCTCTGTGGAGTGACCCGACAAAATTCGAAACATATTTTGCTGCCCTCATCTCTTTCACCCTCTCCAGCATGAACCAAAAAAGAAAATTGACATGCTTTTCCTGTTATTTTTGCATGTCTCTTATCTCTTTCTAAACGACTTTTTATTGGGGTCCTCATGGGTATCAACTCGCCGGTTGAGGTTCCCTGCAATTCTAAGATCCACGCCATTTACTCAAAATGAATGGTCTGAATTCTAAGATCCACCTAAGTGTCATTAGGAGCGGCCAACAATTTCAAGTGGAGTTCGACCGTCCCTTAATTTTTTATTTTTTTTATTTCCTTTCAAAGATTTGCGTAGCTAAATCCAAACGGTTTATTTTGAAAAAGGGTCTAAATTCTTGAAATTTAAAATTCCTACAATTCTTTGGAATTAAAAGAGAACTCAATACACCAACTCGCTGTCATGGGTGCTGAGAATTATGTTCAATTTTTTTATGCTAGTCTTTCCAGGATAACCGTGTAATTCTAAAACACAAACACAGCATACGAAGCATCCTCCCCACACACAAAATTAATGTTGATATCGACCCTGATTAATGTTGCACAGTCCATGGCAGGCTGTGAAAAATGCAGGGGAGGGGGGAGGGATCAGGGATGGAATGAATAGAGTTGTTCATTAAACAAGTTATGCTGAAGTTGCAATTATGTGGCATGTTAAGCTAACACTTCGGTTCTTTCAATGATCCATTTCAAGGGAAAACCAAGTACACATCAATGAGCAACTGAACATATCTCAAAGCATTCATGGTTCAAAGCCACCATCTGGCATCACACAAGAAACACATCAAAGACACCAGCCTTGATAATCATCATCAGTCATTGATCTTCTCAATCTGCAACAGTAACAAAATAAAAAAATAAAATATCAAAACGAAATCTTATATGGTAGTACTAGATAGGGTTTGTCCGTGCGTGTCAAAAGGGAACACGTTGCTAAAAATAAATTCTTGAGGGGAATGACCAACAAGACGCCGCGATATCTTAGATAATATTTTCCCAACAAATCAGGAACATCAATCACAATTCACAAAGAACCAAAATCTAAATTGACCTAAAATTTCATTGCTCTCTATCTCAGATTTATTCAACCCCGTTGCAATGATTTATGCAGTTGTACTAAAAAAAAGTTCTAACAACACAATTTGGACGCTTAAAAAGCTGATATAAGCTACAATCTCAAATCTAAACTAACAAAAAAAGAGCAGCATGTATCACATGTAAAGCAACTAATCATATGACTAACCTTTATTTATTGCCATAAAAAGGAAGGTGGTTTAGTCATTATCTTCTCGACCATAGTTGTATACTATCTCAATCTGCATGAACGACAAAATATCACAACTGTGTCAAACAAATGCAAATCAAATTAACTTGAAAGTATGGCAAAGTCTAGAGCCTCCTGATTGCACTGAAAGACCCGCCAATCTACAATACAAACACTTACACTTCACAACCTGAGAGGATAATGGAACATAAAAAAACATGGGCAAACCAATACATGAAAACACAACCCTTTTCTCGAACGTATTGAAGTCCCTCTTTCTTTTTCCAACCTTCTTGCATTATAAATTCCAGTTTTGGAATGCCATGTAAGAGGAATAGGTGCATCGCTCATATGTTAGAATTCTGCCAGTTCCAAGTACCCAAAAAAAAATCCCTATAGGACCACAGTTACACAATCAACATAATTAAAGGATAACATTGATATTTTTCAGGGGGAAAAAAAGGTGATGACCAAATTTAAATTTTTATTTTAACCGAATGACCAAGTTTAAGATTACCTATCCATTTCCATATATTCCTAATTCTCCCATTTACATGAAATACTAACTGGCAATAAGTTATTCCATATCCATGGAAATGAAGAAGTAAACTAGTGAAAAGAGGAAGGAAAAAAAATCTGATACGCCAAATAATGAACTATCATAATGACTTACCCCAGATGGTGGAATTGGGTTTCGAGTGAACTTGGAACCACCAGGAGCCCAAGGAACTGCACAAAACGAAGGGAAAAAACAAAAAAAAAAATATACATATGATGATAGGAATAAGCGAGGGCTTCAAACTGCATAGGTAGACTTAAAACTAAAAAGATAGGCACAATTTATGACGTATTCTGAGAATCACATAAATCATCTTAAGTCCATATGACAGTAATAAGAGCAACATCAACATAATCTGAAGATAACCTAACAGAATTTAATACATATTCAAAGAGCCTTCATCCTCAAGTCAATGCATGCAAATTTGTCTAATGTGCCAAGAATTTTACGAACTCCAAATTTTACAAGCTACCATAAACTTGATATACGTGTTAAGATCCAAAAATAGAGCAGATGGACTTTCTCTCTTTGTCCATAATTTCAAGACCTTTTGGAATATGGTCAACATGCCACCAATAAACACTCACAATTTCTCACTGAGGTGATGAAGTACAAGTTCCTGTATTTTTAATCCTAATTTCTGAATCACAGACACCAACAAACTGCAGCCTAAACGAGATTTTATATTCTGGGGCTTCCACTATACTGCTTACCAATATAAGGATCAGGGTGCCGCCACTTATTGTAGCTAGCTTCACCATCAGCTATCAGTCTATCAATTGTGTCAGGGTCTTCCTGCAAGTCCACCACCGAAATAAAATAAAACAACATAGTAGCAACAAAAGGAACAGAGTTAAGTGAAAAAGATGTGCTGTGAACTCCCAATATTCGAGTACGTTAAGGGAATCATCATCAGCAGCAGCACCAACATCATATTAGTACCATTATTACAACTTGCATCACTTATACGGCTTCTTAAACTCAGCAGACCAGTTCTTCACATACTATAGATTATCATATCATGCGAACTTCTGTTCTGGTCTACATGTTCTATAGTCATATGAAAACAACTGCAGGATCTGGACTCTGGAGAATTAAGCAAGGGAAATATGAAACTAAATATGAATAATATATGAACTGTGAGCAAGAGATATATTGCCCAGCTCACATCACTGTTTTATAAACACCTGCAGGAAACGGAAACAGCACATCATATAGTTTTGATTCTTATAGCATTTTGCCATTTCATTCTTTCATAACAATCAAGTAACATTATCGCAAGCCTTGAACTAGGAATGAGCTTCTCACTTCGGTATTTACAGTCAGTCAAAGGACATGGACTTTATACATACACGAATAGGTTTATAATTCAGACATGGTTAAGATATCGTCAAACTGATTACAATAAGCAGCAATTGCAGTCGGCCAAGCATGCCTGCTTATTATTATTTATTAGCTTTTTAAAATATTTGTACTAAATTTGAACAACAAAACTCAGGTATTAACCATGAGTACCATTAAATCACCCACTTATCCCAAAAGCTTAAATTAATAAGAAATGATAAATTTCATTATTTAATTAATACTTTTACACTCTCTCTCATGTGTTTTCCAAGAAAAAATGTAGGGAATTTTAATTGAAAATTGGGTAAACTGTGGACTCAAAATTTGAGCTCCGGACCTTAGCTCAGATATCATCTTAATTCACCACTTATTTTAAAAATACAAGTACAGAATATAACTATGCCACAGAAATACCTTCACACACGCCGTTCACCCAGAGTTCCTTCTCTATGAAAATACGACTATAATCATTCACTCCAACTAACTACGAGAAATCTACTACCGATTTTGGTAAAATGCAGAATCTTTTAAATCTCCGATTACGCTAAAAAAATCAGATTAAACAAATCCTCATCCCAACCATTTGACTAGCTCCCATCCAACTTTTTTTTTTTAGAAAAAAATTAAAAAGCAGCAAATTTCCATAAGACCGAGAAATACGATATGATTATCCGCGATTTTTTTCTTTCTTTTCAGATATAATTTTAATTTTTTTTTAAAAAAAAAGGAGCAAATATGCTACTACATTACTCTACTATGAGCTAAACATATCAATTTTTGTACAAAAATAAACTATGTACAGACAAATAGAAGCAAAAATTTGAAGAGAACGAACCACGTGTTTGTTGGCGTCAAAACGCTCGCGGAGCTCTGAAGCCTGAAACAGAGAAAAATCACAAATTGAAAAGGTCAAAAGTGAGGCGTACTGAGATTTCAACGAGATCGGATTGGAAATGGAATAGATTGTGAAGAATGACGATCATGATGGTGAGTGAGTACATCTTGGTAGAAGATGTGGCGATGGACGGCCCAGTTGAGCTTGTCCTTGAGAGCTTGCCTGTACAGGATCCGAACCCTCTCCTTCTGCGCTGCTCTCCGAGCGACGTACCCTGCTGTTGAGGTCAGGCTCATCTCTCTCTCTCTCTCTCTCTCTCTCTCTAGACTCTTCGTTCTCTCTGCTTGCTCCCCTTCAGGTTGGGTTTGTCAAAGGCAGTGATACGAGAACGACACCGTTTCCACGAGTTTTTGTTGGTTCTGTGATTGGCCCAATTGTCCTCCTATGCGATGGGTTAAGATCCAAAGAAAACAACCATTGGCCCATTAAGTAATTTTGTAATTCTATCCACATCCACAGACCCTTTAGCCATTCGCCAAAGGAGTTTCTAGATTTGTTAGCATAATTTTATAATTAGGGTTTTTTAATTATTATTTTTTGAAGATTACATTTTTGGTCTTGTGATTTGTGGTTTGCACTTGTGCCAGCTGTAAACTGTCCAAAATGATCCATGCCGTCCAATGATTTGAATAAAAAAAAAAAAAAAATTAGATGCTGACGTGGGTCCACATAATAGCCAATCAAATTGATACATGTGGCATAACAAATGAGTCATGCCACATTAAAAGGTCCAAATCATTTAGATATTACACATCATTGACACATATATATTAGGCCACGTCATTTAAAAGAGTGGCACGTCAGCACCTTATCTTAACCATTTAGATTTTATTATCTCACCATACGACTTTGTAATATATGAATTAATAACAATTAAGATAACAAAATCCAAACCGCTTGACTAAAAATTAGAATTAAGATTTTAAAAAGTTCACAATAAACTAACCTTAGAAAATCTAGAAGATCTTGATTCCTTCCAAACAATGTTAAGAAAATTCTTTTTCCTTACTATTTTATTCTTCAAATTTTTGCTGGTCTATATTTGAAAAGGTTAATTAAAATCAGAAGATGAAATTATGAAATCAAGATGTTTTGTTGTGCAATTATGTCATATGGCTGGCCCATTATTTTTAGAAAGGAATGGGGATTAATATATAAACTATTAGATCATTAAAATATAATCTAGACCATGAAATTAATCCTCAAATTAGTTGCGGCATTTAAGCCAAAAAAAAAAATGAGAGAGAGAGAGAGAAGGTGATCAAGTCACTTTGCAGACACCAGAAATTGACAAGCACATTATATTCATGAAAGATACACCAAAACCAGAAAGCCAGATTTTTAGAGTTGCTATTACAATCATAGACAATCTGCCTCAATCTCGATCGTGAAAAGAATGCTATATGGGCAGTCCAATTCAACAAATCACCTCTACAATTGTACATGTATGGGGGGGGAAAGGGGGGGGGGGGCATAAAACAAGCTTACAGAAGGGATGCCTTGCTGTTTTTCCAGTTAAAGGATCGCCGCTTTGCAAGTGTAGGTGTGAAGCTAAGCCCAAACATCTCTTTGAGGGCTCGCCCCTGCTCTACAAACCTGATAAGCTTTGCAATAATGGCAGCACTCTCTATGATGAGATTCATATTGTTGGTGTTGCTCCATAGTTGGTTGGCCAGCTGTAGCCTCCGGCGCTTTGAGTCCAACGCAATACCCCACCTCTGGTAAAGTCTCTTTCTCTCTTCTTCTGAAAACCTTTTCTGCATCAGCTTGCTCAGCATCTCTCTCTCACGACGAAGAGCCTTCATGCTGTCTCTCCACACAACCATGTTAGTTCATACGCATAAAACAATTGTGGAGCAATATCTATCTTGCAAGGAACACGAAGTTTAATTTCTACTTAGCCTCTGATTGGAGGGAGGAAAAGTTCCAAGAAAAATTGGGAACTTCAATAATATTTAATTAAGAAAGTTAAATAGGTATCCATAGAAAATTTTCTCATCCTAAACTTTCAGATTTAGACTCATTGGGTTTTTTCAAAGACATAGCAAGCAAAAAGCTCACTTGGCCAGTTCTATACTGAATTTTATACTCCAGTTTAGACACATTATTAGGATGCAACTTCTCGAAAGATGATTATGCACACAGGGGAGAGAGAGGCAGAGAGAGAGACAGAGAACCTTGAAGCCTGTGTGAGAGTCCGACCATCTTCCACAGCCTGACTTCCATTAGAAAATGTTTTCTTGAGGAAAGACAGTCTCCTTAGCTCCACCCCCAGGTAAATGGAATCCGTTGGATCACCCTTGAAGAGCAGGAAGAAGTAGGTTCTGTGGACTAATGACACATTGCAAGTTTTCCATAGTTCAAGAATCATTTTCTGCTGCCTCTCAAATTCCAGAGGCCAATCTGAAGGAGCTTCCAGTGCTGGAAACATTGGATCAACTCCTACATCTTTCACAGCCTTTCCAAACTTATCAACTGTTTGTCCTGTTTCCTGAACCTAGCATTTGTACACAAAATGGAGGAAGCAAAATTCATGAGAGACAACCCTGCCCAAGGTTACTAAAATTTGCAATTTACAATTCTAATAACATTTGCCAAGACTGTACAAGCGTAACATGAGTTGCAATATCATGCTACTGTAAATGAGTATAATACATAATTCATTATCCAAAAGTGATCCAGCCTACATGTACTTCTTGACATGTATCATCATAGCAACAGTCTTCAGTTCTTCCCACCCCTTATTGACATAAGTACGATAGATTTCCAAGTGACACATATCAAAAGGATAACAGAAATGTGTAATGTTCAATTTCACATTCTCTTGAACCCATTAACACCACCGATATATGCCACAAGGAACAACTAAATGGCGTATGCAAAAAATAAGATGACCACTTATAGATGAAAATAAAAATAACATTTATGAGAAGAACAACTATTGGATATGTAGGACCCAAATGGTTAATTTAAAAAATAGATTTATGCGAGATGTACATGTAACATATCTCTTATGAAAAAGTAATATTAGCAACAAAAAGTCAAAATACAAGCAAATAGGAATCTTCTTACCTGACCATCAACAAGTTGCTTCTCGTAATCAAGTTTGGCCATTTCCTTTAGTCCTGCAACAAAAGTGTGGATACCAGTAATTTCCTCCGCAGAAGTTCTGATGCTCTGTGATCTTAGCTCATCTATGGAAGCACTTTCAGAAGAAGATTGAGAATCATTTCTTGACAAGATCGTATTGTTGGAACCATAAGTCAATAAAGGGAACTTCCTTCTGAGACCTTCTTCTGGTCTTCCAGGGAAACCTTTCTCCAATCCATTAGGTGGGGTACTCTCAATTTGTTCTCCTGTCTCAGGAAAAGAAGAACCAGTCATGAGATTTGCCCTACAACTCCAGCTCCTAGTTAACTTGAGGCCTCTAGCACTTGTCATACCAGCTGCAATGGCCTGCGGAGATGGTTTATCAGGGTAAGAACTGAAAATAGAATCAATAGTCATTTTTATATTGTGGAGTTTCTGCTCCAACGCAACATATGCAAGACCATTTTGGATTTGACTTACTTCTCTATTTCCATTCACAGGAGTCGACATCAGTTCCTGGCCACTTACATCCCCAGACACACTCAAAGCCAGTGTTTCTTCATTTTCACCAGTTCTTAAGGCATGGGATTCAGAGTTCTTGTTCTTGCTTGACTCTTCCATCTCGATACATCTAACTTCCTTGCAGTAGTCATCAGGATCTTCTGAAGTTCCAACTGCGGTCTTCTCTTGACTCTGGATAAAATCAGATCTAATAAATTTCTTTCCAATTGACAGTGGTGAAGAGGTATCATCGGAAAGAGAATGGTCTTCAGTGTTATCTCGAAGCTGGTAGGAGGGGTCCACAGGATTGCTCCTGCTGTCTCCATCATAATAATGAGGATTGTTGAACTTTCTGGCACCTCCATTCGGATAATAAGAACCAGCCACACTCGATGAATCTGACACTGAACAATCATCATCGGACAGGTCTCCCGCTTGTGATTTATGATGATCACTAATACTGGCCTGATTGAGAAGAAACCAAGAGTTAGCAGTTTGAACAGCATTCTGAAGATGCAATGAAACTGTATGATAACTAGGAAATTATTTACTTGTCTTGAATTCTGTTCATCTCCGACCATGCGTAGCAAATCCTGAACCCGAGATTCAGCAAGATCTCGTTGCTTAGTTAGCTCTCTAATCTCCTTCTCCATCTGCATGATAGACAACCATATAACCAATTAGCCAATACCTAACAAGCTGCTTGCTCTTTATAATTTATATGTATCTTTCACCACCATTTCCTAGTGTCAATGCTATAAGTTGGTTATATGTTAGCTTCTACAGAAAAATCTTGGTGTAAAATACTTTAGGTAGTGTGTGAATTTAGATCATATGGTTAGTTAGCCTCCCGGATGATGTTAAATAGACACTTCAGAAAGTGTGAGATAAAGCATTGGCATTGGCACAGTTGGAGTCAGATGCAGCTACTTCTGGAAACAAACCTATCAGATGTACTCAACTAAAGAAAAATGAAAACATTAGAGAGTACTTTACTCTCTTCAGCTACTACGTGGAAATTTCAGAAAGAAAAATGTGACTTATCTATATTCAATATGATTTCTAACACACTTTATTTTACCTCGGAGTTATCAAGGAATCTGGTCAAGCATATAAACAGGTACTGAGTTTGGTATTGTAGATGAATGAATGGCCTAGACAGACACCCACGCCTTAGATGAGTGACTGAGTCCTAGAAACACAGTTCAGTCTTATGAGAGGCACAAGTTTTTTTTTTTTTTTTGGGTTTAAGGTTGTGTAGGGTATTGCAAGTATGTTGAACTTTGTTTCATGAAAAGCTTCATAGTCTTATCACTAGGCATTTTTCATACAATTTTAATTTCCTACCCTTCTTGGCTTCTTAAGAATCATATCATATATCACACGCTTTCAATAACCCCCCTCCAAACAACACAGGCGGCGAACCAAACAAGGTATATCTTCTTTTTTTTTTGGCTCATAAACACAGTAAAATCTGTAAATGTTAGTAGCATAAGAAATTAGGCAGCATTTATGGGGAAATTTGTGTGTGTGTGTGTGTGAGAGAGAGAGAGAGGGAGAGAGAGAGAGAGAGCAAGTCAGAACCTTTTCAATCCGGAGATCTTTCTTTCTCAGCAGGGAAGCATAATCAGAAGTTGATGAAGCAGGGGCGGGACTTCTCAACTCACTCTCCAATCTAGCCAGCTCTTTCTGCAAATGCTTAACCAAGGCCTTATCAGACATGACAACATTGACCTGTGCTTTCGTTGTCACTTCTTTTGCACAACAAGCAAACAAAAGAGTGTTTCTTGTTTGCTCAACATGGCTTCGTGCAGGACTCAAAGTGCAAATGATGGCAGTTCTAGCATTGCCACCCAAGCAAGGCTGCAGTATGCGTGTCAGCTTAGAATCTCTGTAATTGATGTGTCCCTGTCTTCCCTTACTGCATCAAATCATCATTTTGATAGTGTCAAAAGACAAAATTACAAAGCATGTTGGTTTGATATAAAATAATATTGGTTCCTCAGAATACCTCCATTTTAAAAGTAGTAAATCACAAAATGCCCAAATGCAATTGAAAGTCATTAATTAAATCTTCAGTCAATCAAGTGCAGGCTCTTCACCATTTGCGTATTTCATTGATCATTTTATGGGTAATATCCTTTATCAGCAATCTGATTCCCTCAATCCAATTCATCTTCTTTGTCAAGCCTCTCACTGATTTTGAAAGCTTTGATAGACCAATGACATTGGTGGAAAAATGACAAAACCCTAATTTGCAAACCCCCTCCACAATAGGGGGTGGCCACATCCACAACAGCGGCCACCCCCTCCCCAACACCAATGACCCCCTCCGCCTGAGCTTGCCGTCTTCTCTACATCCCTTCCCAGCCATCGTGAAAAAGAGGAGAGAACCATATTTTTTACACAGCCATCGTGAAAGATAAAGAGTTGAGAACCATATATTAAATTCCTTCTTCTTTTATTTTTTTATTTTTTGTTAATAAATGTTAAACAGTGCATTTCAATTCAATTGGAGGTAAGTTTGTCAAGAAAAAATGCTCCAATGTCACGTGCCAACCACATGACGCATTTTCCATCCATAGTTTGGGAGAGCGAGTTGCAATGAGTCGTATTTTAGGGGTGTATGTGCAAATGGGGTGGTAGTTTAGGGGGACAAAATATAATTAACCCTTATCAGTAACCAACAAATAGCCATACCCACAACCTTAAGTAATGATAGATTAAAAAATTCATAGGTTGAGAAACGAATTTGCAGAAGAATATTATTAAGGAAGAATTAGACAACCTTAGCTTGCGAATAACGGTTCCCAGAGTAAGTAAACTACGGTTTATGTGGCAACCTTCTTTCAATCTTGCCCCAGCTGATAATGCTTGAGATGCACGCTCGCTTCCTGCCAAATCTATAAAATTCTGCAAACAAACACAGGCATAAAATTTTTATCAATCTAATTATTTTTTGTATTTTAATTTATTGAATTAGAATCTTCTAATAAATCTACTGGCAATGTTTTATCCATTGAACGACAGATTGAAAAGAAAATAAATTTATCTATACCACACTTGCTGCAAGGGTGGTTGAATTGCCTTTGCCTAAGAACTCACGAGCAGAACTTTCAATCGTCTGCAAGAGTCAATACCCAAAGAAGATTTACATTAAAATTTCTAGAACAATGCATATAAAAAGTGAACGCTCTAATGAGAGGAAGGAGAGGCAAACCAATTTGATAATTTGGTGAGATCTGGAACTTCTCTCATTCAGCAAGGTCTCCCCTATCTGTCTTTGAGCTGCAATTATACACGAAATTATATAGAGATACAAAATATTAAAAAACAGCAGGATTTTGTAAAATGCTTTACCTTCGCAGATGGAAAGGAGCTCCTTTAAATGGCTCCAGTCCCTCAAAATTTCTTCTGTGACTTTCTCCACGATAGTCCCTCGCTGATGACAAATGAGATATCACAAGATCAATTCATATACAGTGATATACTCAGGACAAATTTACAGGAAAACTGACATTCACCTCAGGATCATCTAGCAGCCTAAGAGGAGTACTATCTTCACTAAGGAGGTCTCTGACAGCTTCATTGTATATCTCAATGGCTGAGAACTTCAAAACAAAAGCTCTTTCTTCATGCTGAAATAATGAACAACATTTATGTTAACAAGGTCCACAAACAAATATATTTGTGAAGCATAAAAACTTCTAATGGAACAAACATAACAAGTTTGTAATTTTTATTACCCTATGTATATAATCAAATATATCTGCCACTGTATGCTCAGTTATTCCAACCATGGTGTATGTCTTTCCACTGCTTGTTTGCCCATATGCAAAAATACTTGCTGAAAATACAAAATTGTGGAAATATTTAATTTGTTGTTAAGTAATAAGCGACATACAGAAAACAAACAGCCCTGACACCAAATTATACTTACAGTTAATACCACTGACAACTGAAAGAGCAATTGCTTTGGCTCCTTCCTCATACACCTGCCTTGTAGAACAGTCACCTCGATATACTCTGTCTATCACCCAAACATGGACAAAGAAAAAGATATGAGATAACATACACCAACCCTATGAAAATATGAACTCTGACTAAAACAACTGCTGAATGAAAACTGCTTTAAAATCCAACCCAAAGACAGAACACCCATCTTGAAGTTTGATGCATTGGAAAGATCTAAGACTAGTTTCGACACTTGAACCTATAATGGAATTTATGGTCAGAT
Organism: Alnus rubra; assembly: GCA_028654335.1. Taxonomy (NCBI): domain Eukaryota; kingdom Viridiplantae; phylum Streptophyta; class Magnoliopsida; order Fagales; family Betulaceae; genus Alnus; species Alnus rubra. The sequence continues at coordinate 87,102 of JAJPGS010001071.1, forward strand.
GAACATGTACTTAGAGAAATCATGAAAGTAATCTTGGTCTAAGTAGCCAAGCATTAGAATTTAAGGAGAGTAGTGAAAATATCTCTAGGCAAATAGTATGACTGCAATGTAATTCCCAGCCATCTACAAATTCAATTAAACCCCAGCAAATTTTAACCACGAGGCATGGAAATGTGGATCCCCGGCAATTTAACCCCAGCAAACATTGAAAAAGATTTGCAGTGAACGAAGTAAAGATATAGATGAACATGTCCTTACCAAATGTATAGGTACTTGGAAATGTGGATCCCTCACGCAAGGTGTTCCGGTATAAAATTGTGGTGTCATTGATGCATTCCCAGTCTGCTACTTCATTAGATGCAGTCTCCTTCTCGCTCAAAGGCCTCAACCTCACCAGCACAAGAATCTTCTCCTCACGACCACTCATTGCCTGCATCTTCTCCCACTTCATTAGCTCTTCCCCACCTATAGCTCCCATTTTCTCACTCTCCAGTTTCTTCCAGCAGCTCTTCAAAATCCAACAACCAATTCAATCAATATAAACCCATAATTCCAAAACTCCCAAAGAGGAAAAACGAGAGCTAGCGGTTAAGTACTCTCAGTTGCTTTTGCTTCTCAAAAATGCAAGACGGTTTTATATCTGCAAAATAAAAAGGATATTAGGCCCTTGTTAAAAGATATTAGGCCCTTCATTAGCTGCAACAAGAAGCTAATCATGGGTGTTAACCAACCAACCTCAAAAGGCTAAGGAACCACACAAAAAAACACTAACTAAAGTTACATCAGCACCAACAAGCTGACCATGCGTTTTATCCAACAACCCAAAAAAGAATATTTTTTTTAAAAAAAAAAAACACATTTTATATTTGCAAAAACAAGCAAATTATGAGTATCATCCAAGCACCCAACAAATAGAGAAAAGCGTAAAAGAAAGTTAGCGATGGATTTGTTGTGATTAAACTCACTTTGATTGATTCTTTGGTTCCAAGCTTTATTCCAAACAAGAAAAGACGTGGATTCTAAACTGTTTTTATTTTTCCCTTTTTTTTTTTCTTTCCTTCAACAACGCTCGATGGCATGTAAGAACAGAAAAACTTACTGCAGTGGCTACCCACTACGCTTGAAGACGAAGCAACGGAACCTCACATAAATTTCCAATGGCCAACCAAGTTTGGAACGTTTCAAAGAAACTGGTCCCCCAACCTACCACCCATCTCTCTCTGATTAATCATTTACAAGCACAACAATTTTTACTCCGTGAAGTTTACCTCTGGCTTGTTTGTCCTTTTCAGGAAACCGTTAGCGAAGAGAACAGCTCCAAAATCCAATTCGTTCGGAAATGCAGCTCCCAGATATTATTCGCTGAGCCCCCACAGACGGCGCCGTTTCCGCCTCCTCTCTGAACCCTCTGCTACTCTCTCTGCTCGCTCTTCCTCGAACTCCGTGCTCCTGCAACACAAAAATCCAAACCCGTCTCAAAAACTAGCATATATTTATATTATTCTGAAGAGGCATTTCTAACGCTTTTATATAAACCCCTGAATTGCTCAGAAAAATAAAATAAACCCCCGAATTTCGTGCATTTAAATCCAACGGTAAAATCCTTCAATAAAAATACTTAACGCCCCTTCAAATCCGAACGAGTTACCTCTCGAATCTCCAACATACGCTTCGAACTTCGCAAGAATTGAAAATCAGAAGTGGTCAGTAGATCTTCAAAAGCTTTTTCTATAAGGTATACAATTTCACCGAGCTAAGCAGACTTGCTAAGAACGAGGAAACCAAATATAAGTATCCAAAGACGTAGCTTCGAAGCGCAAATTTGAGGGAAAATCAGAGACGATGAAGCTTCTACGCTGGAATAAAGCGGTTAAAATTGGAAAATGAAATGAAACTGTGAGAAAAAGGAAGGAAAAGAAAAACGGAACGGAGTTTGATGGAACAGTGAAAATCGGCGAAATCTCACCCTCCACGATCTCAAAAAAAACAAAACCGAAAACAATGTGCGAGAGAGAGAGTCGGTTCCAAGCTTCAAACACCAACCGTTTCTCCCTCTCTCTCTGTCTCTCTCCCTGTCTCTCTCCCTCTCTGTGTGAATGTGCTAAAGCGCCTGGAAAATCTGATGGAGCGTCAACGTCGTTGAAGTTTCTGTATGCGGAGCTATGGTAAGGAGGGGGGAATTTACGATTTCACCCTTGCTTTTGTTCCGAAAGCTGAGGTGAACTCGGTCGAGTCACGTGATAAAGAGAGATATATAAAGCGAGCTAACTTCGCGCCACGTGGGTTGTACGTTTTAATCAGGTACCTTGGTTCATCACCGTTAGATTGATTGCCTTTTTCTTCCGGGTGAATGTGCAACGTCCGATTTTATTTTTGGGACCATCATTGTGCTAAGCAAAAGCGGTTCTGGGACAATCGTTAACGTCGCTTTATTCGGATGAGATAATGTTACTTTTAAGGTGATTACGAGCAGTTATCACGGTTAAAGAAATGTTTAGTTTATTATTTTATGGACACAAATTTTGTACAAATTAATTTGTAAGGAATTTTATATAAATTAACTTTTAATAGTGATATATGTTTCTTACATGTGAAAAGCATACATTATTTTAAAGATAAAAAAATTTTATAAATTGATTTGTAAGAAATTTCATACGACCCACATATAAGAATGAAAAGTATACGTTTTTTTTTTGTTAATGCGATTAAAAAAGTATGTGAGAAGCATATGTTATTATAACAAATGTGTTTCTTATATGTGAAGGAAAGTATCAATCTTACACGTAGATTGTACAAAATTTCCTATAAATTGGTTTATAAGAAATTTCTATCTATTTTTTAATTGTATTTGCCTCTCACATGCTTTTTTAATAACTTAAAGGACACATGTCTCTTTTAAATGCCGATTTTTATGAGTTTCCTACAAATCAGTTTGTAATAAATTTATGTCTTTTTTTATACATTTTTTGTCTATCTCCGTACAAGAAATATGAAAATTTATCCTTCAATTTAAGGAACATTTATTTAATTAATATTTTAATAAATTGTTAATATTTAACTAAGAAGGGCAAAGACATTCGAGCTTGCTAGGGATTCAGGTAACTCCAATAGTATCTTTTAAAATAACAATTACACAATTTCTACACAACCATCACTCACATGGGGGTGGGCTCATGTGGTGGTAGGCTCCACCACATATGAGTGATTGTTGTATACAAGTTGTGTAATTATTGTTTTTCTATCGTTACCCATATGGATTTACTTATTATTATTTTTTTTAATTTATAAATTTATAAAAATAAAAAATTTAATCATAATTAATATTCTAATTATAAAACAGACAGAAAATTTGTACAAACCAGTGTCCGGTTTGTAAGAAATTTCATACAACTCACATATAAGAGTGACATGTGTCCTTTAAGCATGTGAAAAACACATGCTATTAAAACAACATGTTCTTCTCACGTGTCAAGGAACACACGTCAATCTTATACATAAATTGTATGAAATTTCCTACAAATCAGTTTATAGAAAATTTATGTCCTACAAAACAATGAAAGATTACAGTCTATATCATACTCCACCGGTTTAGGTTATGCGACATGGATTAGGTTTGGGTGCGGTAAAAAAAAATTATAGGAAACATTTTATTTATTTTGGATGTTGATTGTCAGGTTGTTACGGTTCGGTATTGTGGGTGGGAATGGTGGGATTGAGTAAATAAAAAAGGTGAAAAATCTGAGAAAAGGAAATATCATGTGAAAAACTTTGCGGTACGTTTGGCAGTTGAAAGTCATGACTCTGTTTATTGAAGCTTGAAAGCAGGGAAAAATATATTTTCAAGAAATATTAATGCGACGGGGCCTTTTAACAACTTGAAAACGAGATCTCAGCGTTGCTATTCATTATCGTTTCTATAATGTGTTTTTTATTTTTTTTTATTTTTTTAACCTAAATCCAAATATTATTCTTAAGCTATCAAAGAATCTTTGACAAAGATGGGTATTCGATACTATAATCATTAGAAAACTGGTGTTGAATTTTCCTGTGGCCTTTGTCTTCCCTGTTACGTGTCCCTGTTCTTTTTTTTCTTTGAATTTTTTTGGTTTAAAGCTTATTTTTAATGGATCCAAATCTAATTTTTACGGCGTCGTTTATCTTGCCACCGTGTCTAAGTCACCTTGTTCCCGTTGCAGCAGCAAGCAAGCTCTTCAATGGTTTGTTTCATTAACCGTCTTTGAGGACGACTCTTTTCTTAGATTTCTATTCAAGATACATTGAACTGGGTTATTTTATGAGTACAATTTCCAGCTATTTGTTTGTTTTTAATCGTAATACTATATTTTCTGTTTGAATTTTATTATTAGGGCGCCCATTATTAAATAGAAAAAAAATATGGGGCAAGTCAAGGGCTTCAAGCCTCCAACTGCTAGACGTGTTGAAAATGTGCACTAAAGCTCTTAAAAGTTATAATATATATATATAAAATAAATTTATCCTCTAAATTGGAAAATTACAATCACATGTCTGGATCGTGGTGCCCATCAATTCTGTAAGGCAAACCCCCTAAAAATTTTACAGTTTTTTATAAAAATATAATTTTATATTCTATGACTTCGATAATGATGATTTTTTTTTCACTCTTAAATGTAGCTTTCTAAAAAAATTGTTAAAAATTGAGAAAAAAAAATTGACAAATATTTCACTTCAAAAGATAATAGATAAATTTTATTTTATGAAAGACTGTCACCGAGTATAATTTGAAGGAGGTGCCAAGTTTTTTTTTTCTTTTTTCTTTTTGTACATGTTTATAGTAAACTAATTTTTTTTTTGTAAAATTAAGGCAAGTTCTTTTCAAATTATTATATAGACATGTAACTTTTGTATCTAATTGTAATTTAAAGCTTAATATGAAATTAAGTTTAAAATTTATGTGCTTTTATTTTACATAAACACGCACACACATAGAATGAATATATTTATGTATTTATTTATTTGCATAGATTTGGACTCCTTGCACACAAAATAAATAAATAAATAAATAAAATTATGGTTTTGCCCCGCTGTAATTACCATTACCTCAATGAAGTCTTCCTTGAAGGCTTGAATCAGTATCCAAATGCCACAAAATTATATATATATATATGATTCAGGAAGTTTTTTGTTTTTTGTTTTTTGTTTTTTCGTAAAAGGAAGTTTTTTTAGTACGTAAGCTTTGTAATGGTCATTTAAAACAACATTTAACTAAAAAGCAATTCATTAATTAAGTAATTAAAAAATGAGGTTCTATTGAGACAAGTCTTCCCTTCGTTAAAAACGCTCAATTCTCTCACACCTCAATTGATGTCCATGGCTGATGTCCATGGCTGCCGAGAAGGAGAGTAAAATTCACTCCCTCCTTCCCTTTTCCCTTTACTTCCCTCCTCGCCCTTTTCCCTCCCTTTCTCGCCTCTTCTTAGGTTCAACATTTTCTCTGGCTTCTCCTCCACCGTAGATGGTCCAATTTCAACCTCTACATGCTGTCATCAGCCTCGAATCCACCCCCTTCTTGAAGTTCTTGAATTTATTTTTTCAAAATCAGATATGTCAATTTCAAGAAGCTTCACCACAACACACGTCACTCTACTGTGATCTAGGCTTCCTTTGCTCCTCTTTGCTATCGATTAGCTGCTTTCCCATCCGGTCACCACGCGCCGAAAGCGTGTCCCTCACACGCCTGCGAGTAGACACGCGCCGACGCGTGAATAACACAACGCCGAGCGTGATGGCTTCCCCTGCCTTTCACAGCTACCGCCAGACTCCCGTGGTGATTTGCTTCTTTTTAGCAACAATCATCGGCGCATGGTCTGCACGCGCCGGTGAGCATCCGAAGCCCCGCCAGCAATCAATGTGTTGTTCCTTAGCTTTTTTTTGCTTTCCCTAGTTCTCTTCGGGTTGTTAAAGCTATTACTACCATAAGTTTTGTTTTGACCCTCATGAGTGTCTTCTTTGCTACAGTGGTTTATCTTTGAGTATGCTACTGCAATTATTTCTTTGTTAGGCTACATATTAGGTTATTAGACCTTTCGAAATTTGTGACTCTTCTTTCGCCTCTAGGCTGCACCATTTGTGGTGGGCCTTATCAAATCGCCTTAATTGGGGACCACTTTTCTTGGTCTTTGTACCAAGAATATATAGGGCCGTGTCATTTATTTGGTGCATTCCCTTTTAATTTCTATTTACTACCACTAATGAGGTTAATTCGGAGCTCTTTATTGAATTGTTCGGTCTTAAGTTTTTATTTGTTGTAATTTCTTGTTGATGTGCTTTAAAAATAAAAATAAAAAATCATTAATTTTACAATTGACATGTACAGCAGACCACTTAATTGAAATTTTACATCATTGGTGTAGGACACTCAAGCGTTTGAAGTTCATTCTTGCGTTAATATAGTATAATCTTATAGTTAGCTTTGCGTTAACCATGTAGCATAAGTGTAAAGTATTTAATTAATGGTTGTTAATTCAAAAATAAACTTACACTTATACCATCATTATTTAAAAGAACACATCCAATTTTATATTCAAAAACTCACATCCATGACATGCTTAGATATCATATACCGGATGAGGATCGGGAGTAACAAGCTGCCCGTATTACATACAATACGAGCAGTTCGTAAGAATACAAGTAGGCTTCTTAATTAACTGTCCGGACTATCGATCCAAACACCTCCTCGAGATGAGAGGCATGCCCTCTCACATTAACTGCCCATATTAGTCTATTAGATGCATAATTGCATGACCTTATTCAATAGCACTAAAGTTAATGGTAAAGATAAAAGAGTAGTGGAGCCCCGAGCCATTACATGAAAGATGCCAAACTGGGAACTCTTCTGTTTATTCAACAGTGAATTAATTAAGGTAATATTCCTTTCCTTGTTTTCTACGAAATCGAAGCTGGCAAAGTGTGATAGGATCTAGCCGCTTATGACAAGGGCTCACGACGACTTGTCGGTTAGATAAACTACCAACTATAATATATATGAATAGGACACCTGATTAAGACTAGAAAAAGGCTAATGTTAGTCGACTTTTATCTTATAAAATTAGTCATACAAAGATGAAATAATTTTTTGACTCCCAGAATTGAAGAACATTCAAGCATTCTGCCAAATAGCAAAGCCAGATCATATAATACAAACAACTGATTTAGTATAAGGATTGTCTGTTATTATGTTACTTAAATACCACAAAAATTTGGACGATATAAGAGAAAGATGATGTGGAGTCTATCTGTTCCGAACAGATTAAGATGTAGAATCTATTTGTACGGAACAAATAAGCCTCACAATACCTCGATCTCTTTTAGGTTATTTGAATTTTTATATTATTTGAGCAGCCTAATAACAAGGGATTAATCTCAATCAATCCGTTGATTTGACCTTCAAAAGCCAAGTATATTGTCATAATAATTAAGAGACAATTCCTGTTATTTGAAAGAGACTGATTATCTACAGGAATATATGATTATAAACCAATGAGTTAAGTCAGAATAGCACTCCTCCGAGCAACTTATATGATTGATAATGTACAATTAGAAACCCATATATGAGTTAATTAAAGGAAGTCAAAATAATTAATACCCCTTCAAGCACCAGCTGGCCCCTGTATATGATCTCTATTCTCCATTGATGGAGACAAACTATTTTATCTTATATAAATTCTACATGTAAGAAAATATAAAATAATAATATATGAGAATATAAAAAGGGAAGTCATAAGCTATGGTGATTGGCGGGGGCAAAAAGAAAAAGAGCATATATACACGAGAGCAGGGGCGGAGCTACCCCCCCCCCCCCCAAGGCCAGGGGTCTCCCCCCAAAAAAAAAAAAAATCCTTAAAAAAAAAAAATTAATTAATTTTACCCCTAAATTTTGTTATTTTTATAGTTTTGGCCCTCCCAATTTTTTTTTTTTTAAATTTAGCCCCCCCAAATCTTGAATCCTAGCTCCGCCCCTGCACGAGAGAACTTCACAATCATATATATTTTTCCCGAGCTTTTCCACCTCTCTCTCTTACAGCAAGTGAAACCAATTAACCCACCCTTAGAGGGAAATCCCAAATTCATTCTCTGAGAGGGGAAATGATTTTGAATGATAAAAAATATATATAAAAAAAAAAGCACATTGCCTGCGGCGCAAAAATGTAAATTTTTTTTACATTTTTAAACCGTTATTATTTTTCAACGCACTCCCGAACATAATATCTTTTACAAAATTATTTAAAAATACTTGTTTAGCATGCAAATTTTTGTCGATTATTTGAGTAATTTTAGGAGTTTCATGTGTCACTTTTTTGTCGTTCAAAAAACAATATGCTTTTACAATTATAATTTGATCAAAATTTAATAGTAATTAATCATAACTCTAATAATAATTTTAAAAGTCACTTCATTTTTTTCTAAGATTATTTTATGTACTTGGGTGAGAAATACATGGTCAATTGACTTAATTGGGAGCATCGGGGCCCATATGGTGGCATGATGTAAGGCACTTGAAGTTGAAGTGCTGACAAAGGAAAGAAAGATAATAATAGAAAAGGTCAACAATTGTAAAAGAGTTGAAGGTATATAGTCAAAGACAACACTTTTATTTGGTTTTATTTTGCACGCCTACCTATTATTAGATGGGTCCATCACATTTCCCACGAAGAAAGCAAGCATGCATGTGGAATTAAAGAGTAACTTTAGAGGTTTTAATTTTAGAATTAATTAAAGAGTAATATATAGTTGAATATTAATTGAGGTTTTTTTTTTAATATATTTTCCTGTCTAGTTTCTGGTTGCTGGCATGGAAATGAAACTTATTTAAGTCTGATATATACTTGCTTTAATCTTTGCAAAATTCATTGAACAAATGCAACTGCCTCAATAATGATTTTCTTCATCAAGTATGCAGTATTATTATTTTTATTCAATACAAAGGGAAAAGGGTAAGGGGAATATATATTACATCAAACATACATACACAAACAAAGAAGGGTCAAGTGTACGTTCAATCTAACAATAGTCCCAAAATAACAATATCATTTTAGGAAAAAGAAACCTAAAAACTATTGAAAATGGATAAAATGAATGGCAGGGCCTATTGGATTGGCCGCCTGAACCAGCGGTTTGAAGGGATAAAGTCGAAGCAAATCTACCAACACAACACCTATTACACCAACTAAAGAGGAGAATCACAAAAATAAAAATAAAACCCTAAAGATGGTTGGATCGGATCCATCAAAGAGAAGTACCGTCCTAGCTAGCGTTACAAAAGAAGGTATTCGACAAATAATGCTTGGTATACATAAAACATAAACTACAACTATATCTGAAAATCTCCATAAATTATTGCATGTTTAACCTAGCTCGTGAGCTAATAAGCATATATTAATTAAAGATAATCAGAAAGTAAAGTAACCACAGATTAGTTGGGGGGAAAAAAAAAGTAGCCAACAAATTGAGCTTCCTTTTTATGCACGGTTCACTCCCAACATGCTTTAATAATGCTCTTCGTGCAGCATGAAAAGTGAAAGTGGCGGGGAAAAAAGTTGGAATTGAAGAGAGAACTTGTAGAAAGAAATAGATAGTCCAGCGGAGGACACTTTTTACTATAATTCTCGTAAGTAGTGGAAACTGTGAGGAACTATATATATATATATATATATAAGGAAAATGTCATAGATTTGACGGTTTTTATTATAATTTTTTTACAAATTTACGTGACAATTCAAATAAGTATCACATGATATAATATGGATGAAAAAATTTAATAAAAAATTTGACCAGCAAATTTAATTGTTTGGTGGATGGCGTGATCATCCACATAATTGTCACGTGGACTGCCATGCCAATTTGTAAGATATATATATAATAAAAATTATAATACTCCTAACAACACTATATATATATATAGTACTCCCGCATGAGAGAGATAAGTCTCTCAACCTATATATATGGTTAATAGAGTGCGACTTAAGTGGCTAATTTTTTTATTATTATTATAGATGAGTAAAAAATATACAACAGTAGAACAATAAAAAAGAATAAAGTTATAGAAAACAAATTAAAGACCAACAAAATAACAATATTATCTATGCAGCAATCCATTTCACAGCCTCGGAGAGGAACTTTAAGATCGAAGGAGGCCGGATGCAAGAATGTTACCAGTGATGTTGGTTGTAGCGGCCCATAGTAAAAAATTTAAGTATCGTGGATGGTACTCAAAAGATTATTTAGCTTCAAACTAACTGCAAAATGGATTGTGAAGACCAATAGATATATCTACAAGTAAATAATAATGAGTCCCCACCTTAGACTGTGAGCCAGATGACAACAAATTTAGTGTATTTTGAGGTCCATATCTAGATATGTAGTCTTATTTGTAGCAAAAGACTCCACCGGAAGAGATCAGCTAGATGAGCAGGGGTAAAAATCTATGAGATCTACCTAGAGAAATAAAGGAGGCAGTGGCGCGTATAACCCACACGCTTCGTGGAGGCGCATGGCATACACGCATTGTAACGAAAAGATGTCGGTGGAAGGAGAGGTAGCCGAAAATGGTGGAGATCGAAAGGGCACATGACTTGTGTGAATGGAGAGGTTGCGATAGATTTTACGATCCAAACTTAAAAAAATAAATAAATAAAAGAGGGGGGGAGCGCAGCAAGCTCTTGAAACTGAAAGGAAAAGAGAGAAAGAAAACCAAAGGAAGGCAGAGAAAAGTTCATTAAGGGTGGTGCGAGAGGAGGGAAGCTCCATCATTGAGAACTAGAAGGTTTTGCAGGAGAGATTTTTTTATTTTTTTATTTTTTAATTTTTAATTTTCTTCTTCAATGAGTTGAAGGGCGAAAGAGTTCTACCTACTTGCTTTTACCAACCTTTGAATTTCTCACTATTCAAGCAATCATCTAATTTCATCTAATTTCCAACTAGACTCTCCAAATTTGACACTTGTTGAAATATTAATTAAATAATTATTATTTTCTTTTTTAGATAGGCTTAAATTTTGTAGACAATTAGTACGTGGTTAAAGCTATTTCCATTTACCAAACGTGACCTTGGTGATTAAAGCTTAATTAGGATCCCCAAAAACGTTTCATGAAATAACGTGGTAATCCAACATATAAATAAAGATGACATCAAGAAGATCCTAAGTTTAAATGATGAGTTTGAGGAATTAATCACCAACAAGACTTTCTAATATTCTTTTTATATATCGGATATTATTGCTTCGGAGCCACGGCAGAAGCACTTGGAAAAACGTTTACTGGTAAAATGAGTAGTGTTGGACTAAGTGTTGATCGCATCAATTTGATCTTCAAGTCAAGTAAATCTTTTCTTTTCTTTTCTTTTCTTTTCTTTTTTTTTTTTTTTTTTTTTTTTAGAACTTCACTTATAACTTTTGATCTTTCGTCACTTTTATAAAAAGATACTCAAAATTTAAAAAGCTAATGTCAATTTAAAGTATTCATCTTTCAATTTTTTTTCAATTTCAACCGTTCCTTAGAATTTTTCGTTAAATCCTATCAAAAAAATAAACATATGGATATTTTAGAATTTTTGATAAGATTTAACGAAAAAATTTAACGGGTGGTTGCAAATAAAAAATAAAAAAAAAATAAAAGATAAATACTCTAAATTGATACTTTTTAAAATTTGAGTACCCTTTTACCAAAGTAATCAAACATCAAAAATTATAAAATTTTACTTCTTTCTTTCTTGCTTTTTGATTTTTCCACCCTTTTTTTGGCTCGATCAACTTGGCGCCCTATATCTCATTAGGGAATAATTAGGTATATATAACTCTTATAGTGGAATATCCACATACCAGTGATGCACCAATCAAGCGATTGTTAGGGAGAGGTTATTATTATTATTATAGATACATGAGAACAAATTACATCAAGAAAGAAAAAACACAATAAGGCCTAGACAACTCAAAATAAATCTAAAAACAAAAGTACGTGAGGGCAATACTTTTGGAGATACAGACTTAATAACTCGAGACACGGATGTCACAAAGCTGAAGTCACTATTGAAAATGATTTGATAAGTGTATTGAGTCACAATAACCCAAACACTATTATAGGAGTAAACAATGGGAGAAAGACACAACAAAAAAGCTCATAAATATAGCACGTTGGAATGCCACTCACATTTTTAATATGAGACTCAATCATTTTACAAGTACACATGTATTCTCAAACGGTAATCAAAACCAAACCAACAACTTCATTATGGGCCATGGGTGTATCCTTCTAATCCCTGTTCCTAATCATATAGCTACCGACCTTAATAATAAAAATCCTATTGTAGGGTCCTAGATATCAAAGGTTGAGCCCTTGTGAAGAAAGTATCCTAGCAAAGTATCCTTAGGAGCGCCATCACATGGCAATAGCAAAGGAATTAAAGGTAGTTGCATATTCTTTTCAAAGACAGTTGGAAGTGATGGTGATAATGATAATGTGGTGTAATTAATTTCAATCAATTCTAGCTTAAGTTACGCCACCGACACTGCTTTAAAAGAGATACTAAGCTAGATTAATTAAGATAATATATACCTTCACGGGATCAGAAATGTTACGTGCCCTTTCAACATCACACTTTTAAGTGTTTATTTTATTTTTATTTATTTTCTTTTGATGAGGAGGAACCCTATAAGGCAGAGTCATTTCATGTACACACCCCTGCCAGGTAAACTTCGAATTTATGTAAAGCGTTCCATCCACACGGATCGGATAATACTCCGGTTTTGCCGGCGAGCTGGCCCCAAAAAATTGTTTTTACGTTAGAAAGTGTATATTCGAGAAGTTCTAGTAGGGACAGATTTAGGGAGGGCGGTATAAGCCATGGCCCCACCTCAATTCCAAAAAAAATAAAAAAATTATAAGGTAAAAACCTTAAAAATTTAGCCCACTGGCCCCTACCAACAAATTTTTTTAACCCTTGATTCATGTCCAAAGAGTTTTTGACTTCGACCCTGAGTTGGAGCCAACTTTTTAACTACCCAAATCCTATGACACGAAATAAGGGATTGCGTTTTAGGGGGGTAAACACGCTTTTATTAACTAAAAGGCCGTTTTACCCAAAATAAAAATAAAAAATAAAAATGTTTTACAAAAAAAAAAAAAAAAAAAAAAGGTTAAAAAATGTGTTTTAAGGATAAGCTTCAATTTGAACTTTTCTTAAAACGTACTTCAAATCCAGAATGTGGGGCACAATTTATGTTTAATGAAAATTTCACATCGTCAAAAAAATCCGTACAAATTTAAGATAATTATAACAATAGCACTATATATATATATACATCTTTTCTCACGACCCTCCTCCTCCTCCTCTATGAATTTTGGAGCTGCAGAGCGTCCTGTCGTTTGTTTTTGTTGGTTGCGAATTTGAAAATTGGAGCGACAATTACCGCGGTAAGTCAGATTTCTCTTTCACCTTTTTTTTTTTCTTTTTTTTTCTTTTTTATCCTTTAGATGGGTTTTAGGGTTTAAAGAGAGATAAATCGATCCGATATCAAAGACAAAAACTCTTTGGCCTAAGTGTTGATTGCATCAATTTGATGTTCAATCAAGTAAACCTTTTCTTTCTTCCTTCCTTTTTCTCAACTCGGAGTCCTATATCTCATTATGGCAGTAAGTTTAATTCTTAGTGAAATATCACCAGCCAAGTGATTAGAACCAAACTAATTGAGTTAAGTGTTTGTCACGACAGTTTGAAAGGAATTTGTAATAAAAGATGAAATATTCATATCAACACTATTTCCTAATCCAACCAAAACAGATTACTAATTCTGATTATTTAACTCAACAATTTCATCATGGGCCATGGCTTTAATCCTTCTAATCCCTGTTGCTAATCATGTAGCTAATAACCTTTGCATGTTCTTTTCAAAGACACTGTTGGGAGTGATATTGGTGATAATGTGGTGTAATTAATTTCAATCAATTTTAGCTTAAGTTACGCCTAGGACACTGCTTTAGAAATAGATAATAATCAACTTCGATTCAATAAATTAATTAACTAGCTTAAGACCACACCTTTAGGGAACTTCCAACCTTTTTAGGTAGCTGTCCTTAATGTAAGTCAATTCATGTCCCATTTATATATTAATTTGATCCCCTAAATTCATCCATGGGGATCCTATGGCACCGAATAAGGGAATTGGGTTTTGTTAGAGGATCAAACGCGCTGTTATCATCCAAAACGTCCTTTCACCGAAAAGAAAAGGTCGTCTGGAATACTTTTCAAAGAACACGTTTTAACGTTTTCCTCCTAAAAAGGCTAAAAATTGTGTTTATTGAGAAGTTTCAAATATAAAAATGTTGGACGCAATATATGTTTATATGTTTAATGAAAATCAGGTGAGATGAGTTATTTCTTACGGTTTGGATAATTTGGTATGATGGGTTATTTTTCACGGTCAATTTAAATAAATATTTTTAAGATATTTGGCTACCATTATCTTACATTTGTTGAATATTATTTCACGAAAATTTAAGTTTCCCTCCGATTTGAATATTTCAACTTTTCCTTTATTTTTTCAATTACTTTTTGTCCCACATTGAAAAGCTATGAGTTTTTTGTGTGCTTTATAAGCATTTATCTTGCTCTTATACTATATAAGATTTTGAGTACATATATGCTAGTTGCACTGGTCGTTGCACACGAACTTATTGTTTACTTGTGTACAACTGCTTTTCTAACAATAATATTTTTGAATTCTTAACTGTTTTCTCAACTGTCAGCAGTTAGAAACTATAATAAACTATTTTTGTAATTTATATAAAAATATATTTTTCCAGTATATTTTGTTAATCTTTTTCCTTCTCTTCTTCTTCTCTGCTGTTATAGGATTTCTTATTCAAAATACTGTTCAAAATTTGCAATCTGCACATTATATCCTGATGACATAATTATTGTATTCCCTTTGCAAAACTTATTGTTTAAGTGGGAGACAATATTTGTATAAGAGATAAATTAATATTCGCTTTACTGTCCAAGAGTTCAGTGATTTTTCATACAGTTTTTATATTTTGCTTTTTTCAATTTTTGTAGTTTCACATCTTTATTTCTAACAAGATCTAGTATGTTCGGAGCGGATATACTCTTTAACTATTTTTGTACATGAGTTAACGAAAGATGAAAATCATAGATAACACTTTATTATAAGAATTTTGTTTGTATTTATGACTTTGTAACCTCATAACTTGTGACTATGATTTTATAAAATTTTATGCTCGTAATTTTTAATTAATTAAATACTTAGATCTTTCGTTAAAAAGAAAATCACATGTGACCAAAAATATTAGTACAAATTTAATATAATTATAACAATAACATTATGTATATACATATTTTCTCACGCAGAGAGTCCAGTCATTTGGGAGTTGGAGAGACTTTCGTCGATTGTTTTTTACAGCTGCAAATTTGGAATTAGTGTAACAGTTACTGCGGTAAGTCATATTTCTCTTTCAACTTTGTTTTTTACCGACCCGTCACCCCTTAAACGACGCCGTACGCGATTCTCTATGGCATGGAAGGTCGGGTCTTGAAGTAGAATAAAGGAGGTTTGGGATTGGTTGGTGGGGTTGTTTGAGCTTTGAAATAACTTTTTTGTCCCGTCTGTGGGTTTATTATGACGATTATGTATTATTTAATTATAATTAATAGCTGTTTGGAGTAAAATAATAGTGTGAAGTTTCGGCAGAGAAGCATTAATTAGTGCGGCTCCACTTAATCAGCCATTAAGTATACATATATAATGGCTGATTAGTAGTATTACACTAACAATATAAAATAAAATAAAAGTGTCAACCTATGAAGAAATTATAATACTATTTGTTATATTAATTATCTTAAAATTAAAAAATAATTGCTCAAACAGATTGTATGAGAGGTTAGAACTAAGATTTTCTCTAAAGGTAAGTTTAAGGCCACTGAAGAAAATATTATCATTTACAGGATTTGGGGTTTAGATGAAATTTTAGTTTGATTTTGTTCTGTTTTTTTTCTGTTGTTCTCCTCTTGTCGAATTCTTTAGGTAGGTTATTGTCTTTTGCTTTAGCTTTATTAAAGTTTCTTTGTAATTAGATATTTTGTTGATAATGAAAGTTACCCATTCATAAAAAAATAAAAATAAAATACTAACATATTTTGTAAAACATAACTAATGTCAATTTTAATTAACAGAATTTTGGAGAGATAAACATCTGAAAAATAGTTTGATTTAATAGGTTGAAATATCGTTTAACCGAAAAATTTAAACATAAGTATGTTATACTAGTTGAATATTCTCATTATTTAAACTCGCCGTCGGATTTATTCACTAATAGAAATAGGATCGTTTTTATTTTGAGAGAAATTGAGAGGATATATTTTATGGTTAAGATTTTGTTTTATTACATTTAATAATGCATATAATATTACGTTATTTAAATTTTTTAAATGATATTGACAACATATTTATCATGTGACAATATATACATTATTAAATTTATAAAACGTAATCTAGACCATAAAATAAATCATGTTTCAAAATAAAAAGGGCCCCATTTTCCAAGAGTGGGCAAACTTTTATATGATGAATCCTCAAAGAAGTCTATCAGCAAGAGCTCTTCTTTCTTTTCTAGAGCCCTCATTCAGAATGGCCCAATCCAAAGCCACCATTTAAGCAAGGCCAGGGCCCAGGTCGAAGAAGCTGGAACACTTTTTCAGAGCACATGTCGTATTTTTTCAGGAAAAATTTTCTAGAGCCCTCATCCATCCAGAATGGCCCAATTAAAAGCCTTCATAAGAGCAAAGCCTAGGTTAATAAATAACATTTAAGAGTAATGTTATTTATTAAACTGTCATGCGACTGTTATACAATTTGACGAAGTGACAGTAAAAATTAGTCATTGGATCAGCACTTATAAAAAAAACCAATCACAAATTTTCATTGCCACATGGCCCACATTATCTAAGCTGTACGGCAATTTACTAAATAACATTACTCAATATTTAATGGTTTAGATTTTTATTTGGTTATATCTAACAATGTGTATTGTATCAAAGATAAATACTATTTAGTAGATTATTATATGATTACCATATAACTGTGATGTTGTGCCAATGAAAATCAGCCATTAATTTTTCTTTATACAAGCCCTTGTTGATCCAAATATTTATTTTTATTGTCACGTCATCCTAATTTTATGGGAGTCGAACATCAGTTTACCTCAACAAGCTCTTCATTTCAAAGTTTTCACCAAAGTTTGGAGAATATCCTCAAAAAGTACAGTTTATCAAACTTTCTATTATTTCTCCAAATTGACTCTCGTCAGATTCTTACTCCAAATTTAGCTCACAACTTCTTTTAGCCATTTGAGTTTTTTAATATTATTTCTTTTCACTCAAACCTCTTCCTGCCTTCACTTTCCTCTCATCTCTTCATTTTTCCTATTTCTCTCTCACTTTCTCTGTGTGCATATATATATAGGAGCTCATTAAGGTTCTTAAACGGGTCACCAACTTCATACCTGACACTATGGATTCCCAAAAAAGAAGGTCCTCTTTCCTTTTCTTTTTCTTCTTCTTCTTCTCCTTCTTCTTCTTCTCTTGTGCTATCTTTTTGGAGATCTGAGTGTTCTGGGTTTTTAATTTTTAGCTGAGATCTCTTTGCAATTTGGTTTAATTTTGGGTTTATTTTTCTGGGTGTTTATCTGATTGGATATCTAAAATGTTTTGCAAAATATCACCCTCCATTGCAGTTAGTTTCAACCAACTACAATTAATAATAAAAAATATATATTTAGTTAAAGTAGAAAAATATTTGGAGAGCTTGATATTTGGTGCTTGTGAAAAGTAGTTAGCTAAAATAACAAAAACCGACTCTTTAGCTAAAATTTACCTAAACTTTAGACAGCTCATTTGTGATGCTCTTAAACCTATAAAATCTAATATTATATCTTCATTTTCATTTCAAGATGATCTTGGCAAGATGTGACACTTTTTTTGTAAATTTTTTAATTGGGATCCAATGCAATTGTCTGGCTAGGCGGGTAGGCAATTCGTAACTTGTCGGGTTCGATAGATGAATCCCATAAGAAATCCTCTCATGATTAACTCTTTAAATTGCGAACAATCCGGAACAACTAAGACACTAATTGTTAGATCTATATAATAATAAATAAATAAATAAATAAAGACACTAATTGTTAGAGATCAGGATCCAAAATTTCCTAGTCTTGTAAGTAGGAAGCTTCTGGCGCATCAAGGCCACAAGAAAAAAAGCAGCCTCAAAAGTAAAGGTAGGCCCATGGCAGACATTAAAATGAAAGAGGTGGCTGAGAATGGGCTGAATGTAGCTTTCATTACACGTAATTAGCTTTGAATCTTGTGGCTTTGGATAAGTGGGAATGTGGGATTGCCACCAAAATCCTTGACTTTTTCCTATCACAACCTGCTTCTTTTGGCATTTGCTCAGTTGTGGGTGTGCTGGAGGCGTACCCCACTGCCGACTACCACTTCTGGAATCCCTCATCCCTCGACCAACCCTTTTGTTTCTAATTGTGTTTCATTGCTTTTGGGTTTCTCATCCCCACAATGTCTAATATTTTAGTATCCCGATTCTCAATAATTTTTTATTTGAAAGTTGTTAGTTATAGGATAGACTCACAGCATAATTTACGCAGTTAATTGTGAGAGAGCCCCACGTGAGACCTTATCCAAGTAAATTATAGTATCTCTGATAACCTACCCGTGACCGGATAATAAAATGAGAGGGCATGCCTATATTGCTAGTTGTGAATCCAAATCCTCAGTAATTTGAGCACTAAATATAAGAGGGCCTACCTGCTCGAGCACATGGACAAACTGTTCAGAAGCTATTAGATAATATATTTCCTTTACTGAAATAAATATATTAAAATGATATTGTACGTTACTTACCTTTTATTTTAAATTACCATACTTTTCTATCTCAATATATAGTCAATTCTCCTATGTAAGTAAAAGTATTTTATATTGTAGAATTATCAAGAAATAAAAACAAAATGTAACTATTTGGACTTTATCGTGTGGACGTAGGTCATAAACCGAACCATGCAAAATTTCTTATGTTTATTTTTGTTTATTCCGCTTTGTCTTTATTTTTCTATTTCATTCTCTTTTTCTTTCATAAACTCTCTTATGCATTTGTTGTCTGAATTGCTAGTAATCCAAACAATAAAATTGCTGAGAACTCTATCCGGGGCAATCCTTTGAAACAAAATGTCATTATACATTTTTGAAGTCATATTTGCAACTAATATCATATTAAAATTACCAAAAACGAAAATCAAGTGAGGTCATTGATTCATTGCATGGGAATTTCGTACGTGCAATGAATTTACGCTTAATATTTTAAAATTGCTTTAAAGTTATCATTTCTTTATCTTACCATAAAATTAGGTAAAATTGCATCTGCTGTGACACGTTATGTCACCAACAACTTTAAGTGAGCTACAATTATATCACTTATTGTCATCTATTCTGATTTTCTAAGCATTACTTTGTTCTAAACTTCTAATATGCAGAATCAACAATAAAAAATTAAAAAATTAAAAATAAAAGGTCTCTCACATTAATATAAATTAAATGATTAAATCAACTAGTTCGTATCAACTTAAACTTTTAAGATATGTGGTGATTTTACATGATATTAGAGCAATAAATATGACAAGTTTAAACATTATCTCCGTCGTTCAATATTTCTCATTTAAATAAAACATTTCATGTATTAACTTAAAACTTTTGAGATAAGTGGTGATTTAATCATTAATTGTCTAATAGCGACAAAACAAAACATGAAATAATATAAAGTATTTTCAAAATATTAAGAAGGATGTTGGCTCAATCAATAATTAAGGAACTAAATTAAAAATTTCCTACTTATCCTTCCAAATGCAGGATAACTAGGAGGGGTTGTCATTTTTTATTTTTCCTACCAATTTGGGCTCTCCCTTCACCACCCACTGGATGGTCTATATGGTCTATTGGATTCATGAAATTTAATTATTTAATTAATTATGTTAACGCTCCTCTTGTTATAGGGACACTTACCTTGGCCAACGTTTGGATCCGACTTTATCCAAACTTTTTTTAATTCACCTCACATTTTCTACTTGTTCAATTGTTGCTGACTAGTTTTTGTTAAGTTCTTGAGCAAAAATATTTCATTAAAGTGCATTTTGTAGAAGAATAAGTTTGAATAAACTTTTACATAGCATCAGGTCAAGTAATTAAAATTAGATCATTGTTTTTCTTGTTAAAATTAAAACCTCACGTGTCAGGTTTTATTGTCATTCTGAGATGCGCGTGAGGGTCACGCCCCGTTCCTTTTGCCATGGTTCGGTGGAGTCCAGTGACTTTTGGTGGTTGAGGTTGGTGGGGTGTCTGGGAGGCGTTATTCTTCTGGTTGTAGCTTCGTTTGTGGTTGTAATGATTTGAGTTTGGCTCAATTTGAGGTATACACCTTAAGGGTGATGTTCTGTGTACACCAGTTTATGGTGATTTGTTCATTTTCTGAATGATTAATAAATGTTTAACTTTGCCTAAAAATAAAAAATAAATAAAATAAAAAAATAAAATAAAATTAGATCACTGTTTTATATTTGAAAAATAAATCTAAAGGAACAACCTTTGGCAGTGGACCGGGGGTTGGAACTTGGACGGGTCACAGGAAGTCCTTGATGACCGGAAGTCTTGAATCTCGATTCCGAAACATTAGAAAACGGCAAAACATCGTCAATGACAAGTAAACTGCCGCATCATTCGACAGTCATCACCTGACCTGGAACCCACCTAACGTTTATCATGTGTCCTTGTTGATTTGGATTGAATGCAAAGTGACTGAAATCTACATGATTCACACAAATGTAACTATGCAACACAAAATTTTGTACTGATCATCAAGATTCGTAAGAGATAATTTTAAGTCTTTTTTTACAACACGCACACCAATTTTCGCAGCTCAATTTTTTTTTTTTTTTGTTGTTGTCAGAGTCATCATAAGAGATAGTCAGAAGTTACCAGTGACACCATCGGTGTTCACCAAAAGTTATTGAAACCATCGGCCATTATCGTCACCTTCACCGTCGCGGTCGTTGATTTTCCGTAAAAGCTAGACATCGAAACAAACGAAGCCTTACTTTTACATAATTCAAGACATAGATTTGGATCAAATGCAATTCGCTATTTAAATTGCAGTGTCCCCCTAGGTGTCTTTGATAAAGCGTTTTATTGTGAGTTTTTTGGTTTAATAGTAAAAAGAAGCGATTGATGTGATATAAATGTGAAATAATATTCAATTTTTTTTTTGAGAAAAAAGTAAATAAAATTATTCGGTAATAATTTTGAAAAGAAATTAATTTTTTTTTTTTCAACAGAAGTGAAAATAAAGAGAAAATTAGTTGCCAAATGAAATGATGGCAGAATTCGGACAGCAAATTGCACCTGATGACAATTTGGGTGACAATAGTGGGGTGAATGAAGAAGTCTTAATAAACAACCTTAACGAAGTACATAAGCAGAGTGAGTTTTAGGCAGGTGTCGAGCTCTTAGAGCGAGTACTTACAATCTATACACGAACTATTAACGCACGATCTGTCTCCACTATAATTGCTGCTTCCTGGATCCTTACCGTTTGAAGTGGAACATCCCATTTACTTAATTAGTTCGTTTACTCTTCCAATGCAAGAACAGTCTCTCTTTTCGTCTGATTGTTGTTCCTTTTCTATCTCTGTCTGATTGATTATGAGTTCTTGATTTTGACCAGTTTTTGTCGGTCAAGAAACAAAAACAAAGTAAAAGAGAAAGGATGGCATTGAAGCTTAGAGAGGAGGAATGACAAGGAGCAGAGTTATAGGTCACAGAAAATGCGAACTCTTTGCGATGTGTGCGAGAAAGCCGCTGCCATCCTCTTCTGCGCAGCCGACGAGGCCGCTCTTTGCCGTGCCTGCGATGAAAAGGTAGTTTTTATTTTTTATTTCAATTTTAATCTTTCAAACATTGACTTCAAGAATCGCTTTCATTAGGAATTTTTAGCATGCATGTAATTCGACTTAGTTGCTTTGTGATTGGAAATTTGGAGCCTTACATGTTTTTTGATGAGTTGGGTAATGAAAAATGGAGTCTTTGGGTTTTTTGGGAGTTGGGTTAGGATTAATGCTAGAAATTGCCTCGTGTCCATAAACTAAAAAGATGATGTGACTTTTAAAATTCATTTGATTTGTGATAAATTATTATTGAATTTTACCGAATAATAATTTTCAAATACATCATTTTTTGAGGGAAACAAAGGACACAAGGGACTTCTCGATTTACTTGTGGGTTAGTGCTAATTTTGCATTTGGAGGTGTGGATGAGCTGTAAGTTGCTTGCCATTTGTTTAAAAGAACTGTTGATTCTATGGCGTTCTTATGTTGTTCTCCTTCTTACTGTAATTCATCTGGTTTCAATGCAATTGTAGAAATTTAATGTTCTAATTGCCCATCCCAAATAGTATATTGTTCTTGGTCTATCTCTGGCTTGAATTCTACCCTTTTTCTTTTTCTTTTCTTTTTCTTTTTTTCGTGTTGGTGTAATAATTATCTTTGTTAAACATAACCATGAGACCAGATGAATTCCACTCTTATCTGGTTGCTGATGAGTGATGGGTGTTGCTGAGTGTCTTGAGATAATTTTTCCCACTCAACGTACTCTTCTTGGCTATGGTTAGTGATTGGCATGCTATCGCTTGAAAACTTCCAATGCTTGCATATTTAAGTAGAGAGAATTGTTAACTTAAACAATTGGCATGAATGATGAATTTTGAACTGTGATCTAAAAATGGGCACTGAGATTTCAGTGGCGGCTTTGCATAAGGCACTTTTTCATTGGAATTGAGTGGATTCTTTAAAGCGTGACAAACTGCAGTCAACTAATTAAAAGCCTGTAGCAGGTATATGAGGGTACCTTCTCTATGGCTATTGTCTTTTAGATCATATGTCGATAAATTAAAATTCTTTAAGTCATGTTGCCATTTACATGGACTGGAGTTGTGTTGATGAGAGAGTGGTCATGCTTACGTAAATTCCAATTTTGTCTGCTCTCACTGGCCTTTAAATCAAATAATGATATTAGCATTACATAGTTTTCGTTATTCTGGACTTGTAGGTCCATCTGTGTAACAAGCTTGCTAGTAGACATGTAAGGGTTGGGCTTGCTGACCCCTCTGCTGTCCCACATTGTGACATATGTGAAAACGCACCAGGTATGCTATTTTTTAGGTTTTACATTTTTAATTTACGAGAATTTGCACTTTGAACTTTTGTACGAGGCTTTGAAATATGTTTCTTTTCGGGAACATGTGTATAGCTTTCTTTTACTGTGAGATAGACGGCAGTTCCCTTTGTCTACAATGCGATATGATTGTACATGTTGGTGGTAAAAGAACCCATGGGAGATATCTCCTACTCAGGCAGAGAGTTGAGGTTTGTGTCTCTGTACAAGCAAGTACTGGTTCAGATTTGTGCTTTCTATAGGCCACCTGAATAGTTGCCTTGTATTCCTTCTAGTTTCCAGGGGATAAACCCAGCCGTTTGGAGCAACTAGGGTTGCAACCGTTTGATCCAAATGAAACAAGAAAGGAGCAGAGTCAGCCACTTAGGCTCACGACAAGAGAGAATCAGCAGAATCACAGGGTCTCTCCTATTCCAGTGCTGGACAACAACATTGATGGTGATGGCAAGATGGAAAACCAAATGATTGATCTCAATACCAGGCCCCAACGGGTACATGGACAAGCTTCAACGAACCAGGTATTTGTTTGCTCAATGTCTGCCTTTATCTTAGTCCTTTAATTCTGTAGTTTTTTACCTTAATTACCAGAACTTTTTGATGCTATAATTATTTGAACCCAAATGAATATTTTACCTGCTGTCATATTCTAGGAACAGGGTATGGATGTTCCAAATGGCACTGATCATGAATCTGAGAGCGTCGTTCCTGTGGGATCCTTCGAAAGAGAGCCTAAAAAGTGAGCTAGGTACATTCTATATTTCACACCAGGGTGGTTCATGTTACTCTCTCTCTCTCTCTCTCTCTCTCTCTCTTGTCCTGTGAATTAGGAAAATAATTTTGTTGGTATTGACATTACAGAAGCAGTTGAAGAGTTGCATGTATTGTATATTTTCTCTTGATATGGGACCTCCTTTATGGTTAGGAGATGAATTGTTAAGACTCCAAAACATTTCATAATGTTTTCCCATGTGTTATAAATGGTATCATACTTACAATTGAAGGTTGACTAACTGACATTTGATTTCAAGATTTTCTATAAATCTCTGTCTACCTTAGTGAGTAAAGTAAGTTAACTTCTTGATTGCGTGGAATTTTAGGACTGTAAAGTGGGTATATATGCAAAGTGGGGTTATTTAAGCTACCAGACATTTGTCTTATACAAGGAGCTCGATGAATCAGCCGATGAAAGCAATAAAGTAAATTGAGGATGGTAGCCTTTTCTCCACACACACATTCAGTATACCAGCTGGCTTATGTTTGCTTTTGACTAACTATGATTGACTAGCTGAAAAATGATAGAACTGAATGTTCTGTTTAGGTACAACACTCTTTGTACTGGATGTTTCGTTTTGACTCAAAAGGATGCATGAACTTAAAATTGACAATTGTGACATTGTTGTTGCATGAACATAAAAAGGGAAAAAGGTTGTCATACTGTCGTAGCTTACTTTTGATGTGCTTGTAGCTTACATGAGAAACTGTACAGGTGGAACCATATTCATTATTTTTCTTTGGCCCAAGGAAAACAAGCCTTGAACTTTATTCAAGTCTTTTGGTTCCAGAATTTCGTAATTTTCAATTTTTTATTTTTTATTTTTTTAAAGATTGGCTGGATGAAAAGGGCACTTGAGTAGATAGTCTATATATAGTATCTACGCCTGAGCAGAGATTTTTTTTTTAATAAGTAATCGCAATTTATTAAAAAACGCCAAAGGCGCAATCCAAGTACATATGGAGTATACAAAAGATACACCTAATTAGAAGAAGAAAAAAGATTAATAAAAACATGAATGCTAGTTGAACATAGATGGTCTCCTAGACTTTCCCTTTTAAGTTTGGTGTCACATTAATTATCTCTTTCTGGGACTAGTATTTTTCTGGTAATTTGTTGATCTTTGGATCCATAGTTGTAGTGAGCTGTGATGTTCTACTTGCCTTCCCCTTTCTTGGAAGGTTTGGTTCCAGTGAAGAGGGTGAGTTGGTTTTCAGTGATGCAATGACAATGATTGGTACCAAGAAAAATAATGTGTACTGGATTAGTGATTTCTGTAGGGGAGATGCAGAGGCAGTAATTAGGTGAAGTACTTACCTCTATCTGTGCTATAAAATGATTTTTGAAAATAGGGAGAGAAACACTTCCTTAATTTGTCCAATAATGAGATTATGATGGATGCTGATCATGAGTCCTTTTGGTAATTTATCAATGATTGTAACGATAAAACATAATACGTTCTCCCAGCATTATTATCTTGTTGGAATTTATCCCACATCAGTTGTAGAAGGGGCTGGGTAATCATTTTATATAAATGTGAGGGAAAACCTCTCCTCATGAGCTAGCTTTAGGGGTTGAGACGAGCACAAGACCACCCAAAACTGGTATTAGAGTCCAAGTTGCAACAAGTCTCAACCCAATCTGTGGAAGGGGTCGATGTCAGCCGATCTAGGCCCGATGTGTGAGGGGGGAGATTGTTGGGATTTATCCCACATCGGTTGTAGAAATGGTTGGGTGGTTATTTTATAAATGTGAGAGAAAGCCTCACCTCATAAGCTAGCTTTTGGGGTTGAGAGGCTCAAGACCACCCAACATTCTCATATTCACAGGGGCACTATTTTTAGCTTGGTTTAAGATTTGAGATTCTAAAATTATTTAAGAATGCAATCAAGAAGCGATTGAGATTCTTAAAAGTTCTAGACACCTTTTATATACACTGGGATTATGTTATTCTTCCTTGAAGAGCCTCTTCTGTCTGGATACTTAAGAATCCTTTGCTTGCTTATACTTTGTGGCTGCAGGTGTTTCTGGAAATGTTTCTTAGGCATCTTTCCTGTTGACCCAACTAATGGCATGCAACAACCTTCTTTATACAGTTCTTCCATTTTCTCTGGGTTATGTTTTGTCTGTTACATTCCTTGTGCAGAAGTACAACAGATGAAGATTTAACTGAAAACAAATAGCAATATTTTGCTTAAAAAAAATAATGATAAAAACAGAGTTAATACAATCTCTTCAATTACTTGCAATTCAATTTCAATATAGTTATCGAGATTGCTGCTCTGTTTAATCAGGTGGCAGATGCCTTCAATTTCAATATAGTTTTGAAGTTGGCAAGTATATGGGAGGAATGGCATTCTTTTTCAAACGACAACAACTAATTTTGGAGAAGCCATTGCCTTCCAATCAACAGATTGAGTTTGTATACTTCTATGCTATGGATGGAGGAATTACCTCTTCTTGGATGATCATATTATTGTATCACCCTTCCCGTGCCATGCTGTAAAACAATACCGGTCTCTGTGTTGTTCCATCTAGCAGATCATAAATAGAATACCATGGGAAACATTCGGCAAAGTTTAAGGAAACTAGAATACTGAAATTGATTGTTCTAACTCGTCAGTGAATTCAGATACCCTGAAATTTCAATTCCAGAGAATTTGAGCAGGAATGAGAGAGGGGTTGTGGGTTCTGGGATGTCCGACCAGGTTCTCGGAGACTGGGAGCTAAACAACTATGCTGAACTAATCAATAGATTGTTTAAAATTTATGCATGGTGATTCTGATGAGAATTCCAACCAAAGTTTTAGATATCAAGCAGACTACTAACTTAAAGAAGTTTTAGGATATGATGATGCATATATAAGCAGACACTACCTAATCTCATCATCAAGAAGTTTATTAAGTGGCTAAAAAGTACATGTAATGGAACAAAAAGTCTGCACGCTATAGAGCATAACACAATCCAGGGAAATTAGTATTCATTCCCCCATCACCATTGTCTTCTTCTTCGTCAACTTCTTAACCATCTTCTATTAGCTTTGGCACAAGCAGCTTAGTAAACGTAGCCCTTGACGAACATGCCTTTCTTGGCCTCTTCTGACTCTCCCTCACCAGTGTACTTTCCAAGCTGGGCAAGAGAGTTCGCCTTAGCGCGGGTAAGCAGTGCGTCCTGAGCAGCCTTGATGTTCTCGGGCCTGCCTCCCCATGTCTTAAGGCAGGTGTTCTGGAGGGCTCTGGCGTAGGAGAAAGACACATGCCACGGGTTCGGAGATTGGTTCATGGCATTCAAATTCAAGGTTGCTTCAACCTCAGATTGGCCACCAGACAAAAACTGCTCATCACGAACAAAATCACAATTAATATGTGAATCACCATGACATATTGTAGGACAGACGTGTAAGAGTCTACTAAATAACATTACTCAGACTGAAACTATGACACTTGCCATGATTCCAGGGACAGCGGGGGGGATTCTTCTGTGGAGGAGCTTGAGTGTGTAGTCAGCAACCTGCTGAGGGGTGGCCCTTTCCTTGCATTCAGCTCCAGGAGTAACCATGCTAGGCTTGAGGAGGATACCCTCAAACAGGACATTGTTCTCAGCAAGGTAGAAGAAAACCTCAGACCACACCTTCAGGGCAACTTCAAAAGTCCTGTCAATGCCGTGCTCACCATCAAGCAAGATTTCTGGCTCCACAATTGGGACCAACCCATTGTCCTACAAGATCAACAGAATTCATTAGCATGTTAAAAGTACTTCCATTGCTTTTAGATACAAAGTTTGCCTTTGGCTTTGCTCCATGGTAACCAAAAGCATTTGTCAAAGAGTAACTATTGAGTAGACTCCAATTGTATGACAATCGTACAGCAGTTTAACAAAATATACAAATCTTTACAAGTAGTAATCTTACTTGAGAAATGGAAGCGTAACGGGCAAGACCCCAGGCTGCTTCCTTCACTGCGAGGGCAGATGGGCCATTGGGAATGCTCACAACAGTACGCCTAGTTGATCAAACAAGTATGTGTCACATTTCATTGCAATGAGTGATATAATATATGTGAAAATGAGGTTTCAGATTCATACCATTTGGCGAAACGAGCTCCCTGCTGGTAGTAAGCAGCTGTGCGAGAAGCAAGGCCATCGAGACCTTGGCACCATGACTCATTGTTGGAACCGGCCAGGGGCACCAAACCCTGTTGTTCTCATTGTTTAAACCACATATATTAGTTTTATTATTCTTGGAAACAAAATATTATACATACATGCATTTATATGCACAAGTGCAAAGAGACACCAGAACGTCATTAAAGGCTTGTTTGGTCATTGAAAATGCTCCTAGTATCCATTTCATTTATGGTGAGAAGAGAGAGAGAGAATCCACGTGAAAATGCATCTGGTTGGTTGAAAATGACATGGTTTTCTTGATAGCAAAGATAGATATGAGGCCAAAAGGCACAACATATTTATACACATAAATCAACGTTTTGAACGAGAATTCTTTGTTATTAGGTTGTTTGAATTCGACCATCCTAAGTGAAAGGACCGTGTCTTCTACCAACCTCGGACAGCATAGTATGCGGGAGCCAAAAGGTACAACATATTTATACACATAAATAAAAGTTTTCGAACGAAGATTCCTTACTATTAAATTGCTCCAATTCAACTATCCTAAGTGAGGGGGCTATGTGATCTACCACCCTAAGAGAAGGCACAAGATGTGAATGCTCTTAAGTTGTCTGAATTCGACCACCCTAAGAGAGGATATCCACCAGTCCCGCGGAGCCTAGGATGCGGGACCCACATGCATGGAGCAAGTGGGTTCCACATCCCTCTCTCTTAAGCTACTTAAATTTATGTGATATTTGGACAACCTATTAATTAACAGAGATCTCAATCCAATATTTTTACTTTTTATTTAATTTTAAATTTATATTTAATTCAGGATATATACAAAGCGGCTAAAAATGTGAGGTGGAGTTTGCAGTGGCTTACCTTGTCGACTTTGATACCGGGTACAATGTTTTGCTCAACGAGAATGTCCACTATCTTCTTACCATCAACGGTGGATTGGTACAGGGTTTCCTCAAAGAGGATAGCACCGGAGACGAATTTGCCCACGCCAGGAGCTGTCACAAGGAGGGTACGGTATGCTTGGCGGTTAGCTTCAGTGTTCTCTAGCCCAATAGAAGCCAGACGCTTCCCACATGTAGCGTTAGACTCGTCCATGGCCAAAATCCCACGCCCTGGTGATGCTACAATTTTCTACACCCGACAAAAGACACATTATTAGCTAAGTTTTTGGACATGTCGTTTGATAGCTGTTTCAATGTACAAGTTCCTAATGAAACTAAAAAGTTTAGTTCTAGTTATGGTGATGAAGGATACTGCAGACGTACCGCGGTCTTGACAAGCTCATCAGCATAGGAACCGGCCCGGATAGTGAGGGCGGACGGGGCGGTAGGGTGGCACCGAACGACTGAGACCGAGGGTTGGCGGAGGGTCTGGCCCTTCACCCACTCGGACTTGTCAAGGACAAGAGATGACTTGAGGAGAGATGCCGATGCGGATGCCATTGCTTGCCTGCTGCCTAGTGCCTGCTGCAGATAGCTAGCTGCCTAACAATATGCAAGCACTATAATCTTATCTCCTCTAGCAAGCTCTCTTTGAGCCTCTTTACCACACAAGCAACCCCTAGTTGTATTTATAATTGTACATGTATTATCAAAGATGTCCCATTTGAGGCTGTTGTGTGCCAACCTATGACGGCTCGCCATGTGGATGATAACTTGCTGACTTGTCATGCTGCATACGTGGTTGAAATGGATGGTTTTTTTCTCACCTCGAAAAAACATGAAATGTAGTCAAGGAAAAAACCATGATATTTTTTTCCTTGTGTTAAAAGGTGTAGACAAATATATCATATTCACCATAAGCAGAATCCCCAATTAGAGTTGTTAGCGAGAATCCTCTGGAAAGTAAGTGTGAGGCTGTGATTTCTCTTGCTTTGTATTTTAGCTTCTTACTGACTAATGGCCATGGTTTGATTATTTGAATTTGTGGGTGTGTGATCTTCCTGTCAACGGTTGATAGCATGCCAGGTCAGCTACTTCACGTGATCAGTACTCATGATTTTCCATGCCACGTACACCTCTGTTTATGCATATCATTGGATGGGTCCATTAAAATTCCCCACACCAATTTGCGTATGCATGGTGGATGTAGAATGCCAATGTTATGTGGTTAAGGTCCCCCATTCTGATTTGCACACAGGAGGACCCAACTTCTAGTTTTATGTTTGGTATCTAATTAATAAGCCAAAAAGTTTTAGAGCGGATGAAATGTAAAAGGTTAAGCCCTTAAATCTACTATCCATGTATACCCTCCAAATTGAACAACACTAGGATTATAATAATTTACTATGCTTTCGTGCCGACTTTCACGATGACCCACTCTATAACAGCTTTCACTCTAAATGTGATAACCCTTTTTACTTTTGTGACGACATCACTCAGGCACTAGGTAGTCCTTCCAAGATTCAATCATATGACAGTGTCCACTTTAGCACCAATGTTATTTACCTAATCAATACAGCAAAAACTCTAGAGCTTATGAAACGCAAAAAATTGGGCCCTTAAATCTATCTCATATTACACTGCCCCGATGTAAATCTAACGCTCATACCCCATATTGGACCTAGGATCATAACATTTTGCTACCACGAAGAATTCATCATCCCTTAGAATCCCAAGTCAGAACTCCAACTCCAGAAGCATTAAGTTTGCAGTTCCAGCATTAGCACAAGCTTAAAGATTGCAAAGAACTGCTACATCTGGATATGGAAGGCCCTTTTCAATTTGTAGGGGAGCTTCCAAAGCTAGGTCAAATTTTGAAGTGTTGTACGAAGATTTACATAATGTAGAAGGATGATCTTCAAACATTCAGAATAGAATGAGAGAAGTTTGCAGGGCATTTGAATAGCGAATACAGCTTCCTACCAAGTTGGTATTGTAACAATGGAGATAGAGTAGTACTACTCTTCACACCTATTTGTCACACTCATTTCAAATCAGCTGACATACTTCTTTAATTGGTTTCTCATGTCAGACACTTTTGAAGAAAAAAAAAACAATCAAAACATGTCATATTTAACCGCCCCCCCAACATGAACACGCAAAAAAGCCTCTCTTTTTTCCCATCAAAGCTCATTTTAATGAACTGTTTAAGCTGGATGCTATCAAAATTATGAATTTGTTATTGTATTTGAACACACGGTTGCTTTGATTTACAGGGAAATTCAAATTCCTCGTCAAACTCTTAACGGAACAACTCGAAACCAAATGTCAGCATCCGACTGTGCCAAAAAAAAAAAAAAACCAGATGCTTACACAATTCTTTACCTAAAATTTTGATTTAAAGAGAGATCTGCCATGCCAGCAATTAGATTAAAAAGAGGCTCTTCTTCCAAATCTTTCCACACCCCTGAATCGTTAGAAGTTGATGGTATCGATTCAAAAGAAATTTCTGCTAGGGCCTTGTTCAATTGTTTATCAAGTTCGTCTTCCTCAGCTGGAATGTCCAAATCCCAGACCCTGAAGATATCTCCAGTCGATGGCTCCATCTCATAAGCCGAAGAACCCAAATCAAGCTTTGATTCAATACCCTTACTCTCTTTCAGGCCTTCAGTGTAAGTCGGGAGAAATGGATTTCCCTCAAAAGCTAATGACTGCAAGGTATTATTCTTCAACTCGATTGGAAAATCAAAACCATCTGTTTTTGCTTCTTCATTAATGAGAACAAGATCATTCTCGGTTCTTCCTTGGAACTGCACAGTTTCCGCCTCCTCATTAGAAGGAAGTATTTCAACATCAGTTCCTTCAGGAAAGCCATCACTTACAGAAGCAGAGGAGTCTAATGATTCGGGTTGGGAGCTGAGGATTTCTAGTAAGGCATCTTTTAGAGAATCCCAATTACCATTTGAATTTTCAGGATCTTTGACCAGGCAGGAGTCAACCCAAGCAATGTCTTCTGCAGAAAGCACTTCCATCTGATTAGACTTCATTAAACTCAGAAGAAGCGAAGGAATAGAGCTTTCCATCTCGCAATCTTCTGCCTCCATGGCTGCAAATGTTTGGTGAACAATGTCAGAAGAGAAAAAGAAGAAAAAAAGAAAAAGAAAAGGTTATTGGTTGCAGAAGTTCATCCACCACATAAGAACTACTTTTGCAGAAGCATAATGTACGACGATGTCAGCATTCCACTAGGTACACACAATGGCGACATAAGCCCAACAAATATAGATTGGCTTACCATGCATGATGCATGAGGTCTTATCCTGTCAGTTACATTAAATAAGTACACTTCAAAAATGCTCATCTGTGTCTTCCATTTCAGATGCAAATATTAACCGTAATCTGTTTGACCTAGAAACCAATACAATTAAAAAGGATATAACCTACTTGCCACCAATTGCAGAGTGGCAATCTGAAAAACACAGGCGCCAACCATTTCTATCACATGTCAGGATATTGCCTGGCATGATATTTAAACCACCTTCAAGACGTTAACCAATACACCCATCAATTCAGATAATTCAGACTCCCAAAAAAAAAAGGAAAAGAAAAACAATATGATAGGAATGGAACACCAATGCTGATAATGAGAAGCAAGACCAGTAAACATCAGCATAAGGATAATATAATTACCACAAAACAACAAGATGGCTATGTACTCCTGATAGGAAGGCCAAATATGCAGTTGGGACAAATATGCAAGGTGTCATACTTGAGATTTCTATAATGAATCATTTTTAAAAAGAAATCTGACATGACACAGCATCAACGGCTCAACATAACTTCAAGATAGGAATTTTGGTTGGGGAAGTTACATTCTTAATTACATGAACAACTTTTTTTTTTCTTTTTGATGAGATTCTTAAACTCATGGTCGTGATTCAAAAGGAAATTGTCCTCTCTACTATTTTCATTAATTTAGAAACAAAGCAACATATGATAAGGTGCCTAATGAATACCAGAATGGTAAAACAATGTAGATTTACTTCCTAAGACTTGCTATGTAACACCCCGGTTTCACATTGGGAAGATAAGAAGTAGCTCACATAAAGTAAGTAGTTTATAAGGATAGTCATGAGTGCTAAGTCCCACATTACCTAATTACTATGTGAAACTGAGCTTTATATGAGATTCTAGGAAAGCTCCAAATTGACTAATCTTTTTGAAGTGATAGGGCAGATGTGGCTAACGATTTTTCCTTAGTCGTTACAAATGGTATCAGAGCCATCTAGTAATGCCAGGTCATGTGGTACTGGAGCACCGCATGACGTGGCCAGACAAGGACATCAGGGGTTTAAGGGGGAGAGTTTGTGACACCCTATTCTCACATTAGGAAGATGAGAAGGAGCCCACAAAGAGCGTATGGTTAATAAATATATTCATTGAGTGTTAAGTCTCACATTACTTAATTACTAGGTTGAATTGAGTTTTATAAGGAATTCTATGAAAGCTCCAAATTGACTAGTCTTTCTGGGGTGAAAGTACAGATATGGATAACGCTTTTCCTTAGGTCGTTACATGCTACAAGCAGAACCAGCGAGGCTTATAAAGTAGAGAGAACGAGAATTCCAATGAAGAAACAAGGTAAATCAACATAACAACAATTTTCCCATCAAGAGCTAATGTCCCCCAACAATTCAAAATAACATTTTGCTACATCAAACATCATTTCATGGATTAAGAAGGTAGGTTAAATTACGGAAAAATAGACCAATTAAGGCTCCAAAGTTTTATGAATATTTTCACTTTAAAGCTCGAGGAAAAATTTTAACCTGCCATAAATCATCTTCAGGAAGCAGTATCTCTTTTCAGCTGATTTCTTTTCCTACTCTAAAATTACCTTGAAAACATTTATTTTTCTATTGAAACAAACAGAGACCAAATTCCATCAAATTTGTAAATAAAACAAACAACACTCATGAAAAATAACTAACAGTATGATCCAAAAACGTACTCATACTAACACAAATCACTACAAATGAGTATCCTCAGATTCAATAGCGTTCACAAAATTCTAACCATTACTTTTAATAAAATAGTAGAGATTTTTCCATCTCAACCTACAACTCCGTGAGATACGACGAAAACAAAAATTTAGAATACAGAAGCAGTATAGGCTGATGTAGAAAAATCTGAACTATTTAATCAAAACTCGACCATCGAGTTAGAATCCTAACTCGATCTCAATGAGGCAAACAATCATTTCAAATAATGAAGAACCAAAATTCAGCAGGCAAAAAAAAAAAAAAAAAGGCTCAGGCAAGTTTTGAGAACATACAAACGGCTCTAGCGTTTGGTATACTGAAAATTACAGAATTGGGATTATAGAAGCCAATAAAGCAAGATTGAACCTTAACATTAAACCCTAAAACTGTACAAAATAACGTAATTAATTCGAGAGATAGAGAGAAACAGAGGAATTGATATTCGCAGAGAGGAAATTAGGGCATGAGAAGCGAACCTTGTTGAATCGGAAACCGTAGTTTTGCTGATAGGTAAGAGCAAACAAACAGCTAAGCGACTAAAGTACGAGGTTTCAGAGAGTTCAACAGTTTGTCAGTTGATTTTTCTTCCAACAGGCTAGGCATGCTCGATGCTGGATAGAGATCCTCAGTGCTGTCCAGATCCTTGGCAATTTTAAACAATTTGAAATTTTTTATAAAAACTTTATTTTTTACACTATAGCCCCAACAACTATCAATTTTGTTCACCCTTGACCTTCAACTCTACTACTATGTCATTCAACCAGCTTTTCTTTGTCAAGAAGCATGTAAAAATTAGATTATATACTACAATAGAAGATGTGTTTCTACTTTGATCACTTGGTAGAAATTATTGAGAAAGAAATTACTAAAAATTTCACTACGGAAATGATAATAGATTAATTTTATTCCTTAAAAGATCGAGATCGAACATAATTTGAAGGAGATGCCAAGTTCTTCTATGGATATTTTTTTTTGTACATGTCTATAGCAAGTTAGAAAACTTTTGTATTTGAAATGAGAGTTATTTTTAAAGATGATTTTATAGACATGTAACTTTTGATACAATTATGACATATGACCTATGACCACCACATCGACTAGCATTGATCCCACAGTGGCCAAAGGTCTGGCGGCCCAACATTCGGTAAGATTCATCAAGGAAATAGATATCTTTGACATTATTCTTAAAGGTGATGCTAAGCAAGTTGTCAATTATATCAATTCAAAAGCTAGATCCTCAATAGATTTGGGAACGTCATAGAGGGTATCAAGTCAGAATTAAGTTATTTGCGGTCTTCTCTTGTTGTTCATGTGCGGAGAACAACCATATGATAGCACAAGCGGCTATCACTCATGTCATAGATACCATATGATTAGAAAAAAAATTCCACCAATATCTCTGACATTGTTCATAGGGAATCCCTCATGGTTGACCTATTGGGTCTCTTTCTATTATCAATAAGATTATAAATTGTTTCAAAAAAAATATATAAATATATATAAATAATATGAAATCAAATTTAAGACTTGTTTATTTTTATTTTACATAAACTTGCATGCACACACACATGAAAAGACTATATATCTAGGTATTTATTTATTTTATGTAGGTTTGGATCCTCACGCAAAATATCATGTTTTCGCCCTAGAATATAAGGCTCATCTGTCCAAATAAGTTTTTGGCCGTCCGCCAGCCTATTTGGGCGTGGCTCTATAAGGATTCTTTCATATTTGCTCTAGATCCATACTATTTAACATGCCCGATCCATTATGTTGATGTGACCGTGTCCAATTAGCCCACCCACATTAACATTTGTTAAAAAAATGATTAGGGATTGTAACATTGGCCCGTGGGATGGAATTTGGATCCTCTTCATTTCTCTCAATTTAGTTATAAAAGTAGGAACATAGTTGTCTTTTTACATTCCATGAAAATGTGAAAAGACAACTATACCCCTCATTTATAAATAAATGGAGAGAATCCTCTCTATTTCAAATGGAGAGGATCCTGTTCCAGTGGGATGAGGTATGCTAAATAATTGTTTCTTCTTTAAAAGCAAGTTACTTGCCTGTGCTATGTTGCTACTATAATTTTTTATTTTTTATTTTTAAACAAGGGAAGAATCTTCATTATAATTTGAGACCTAAATGGCCTAATGCTGTAATTAGGAGTACAAAGACTATTAAAAACAAAGCACATGACTAATTCTTGACTTATAGGGCAATTGTCATAGCAAATGGACACACAATAACACCTCTCTTTACAATGAGTTCTACTATGAGAAGATAAGAGCAAGATCTTATCTAAAAACAGCTATTATATATAGTTTAGATCTAAGATATACCATAGCAGGTTACAGGGATTAACAACAAAACATAAATTAAAAAGCTAAAAACACAAAGTAAAACAACAATAGCCAGCAAAGAGCAATGGGAGTCGCTGGTGACAACGCGTGTATACCATGTGCCCTCGCCAGAGGACCCCTAACCATTAGATCTTGCTGGTACATGTACACCATGCTTCAGTGTATAGACAACCAGGGAAAACACGTGTGGTTGCAACAGAGACGAAGGACGACGACGAACACCCTAGAGGGCGCGTGACATGCATAGATTGACGAAAAATCATAGATCTAGCTTCAAAAAAACGTACTGAAAACCACGCTTAGCACCTTAACTTAGATCAACCCAACAGTAGATCAAAGCCCAGAAAACTCCAAATCCTCAAAAGGATTAGAGAAAATCGGCTTTATCTATTGGTTTTGCAGAGAGCTACCGAGAGAGAATAAATCCAGCAGCCCACAGCTTAGTATCGAGCAGAAACAAAACAATGACAAAAAGCAAAGAACAAAACCTGAGAAAGCAAAAGGCAAGGGGTCGGGAGCTTGAACCAAGATCTAAAGAGAAAACCCGGCGGCTAGGGTTTTCTCTCAGAGATAAAAAGAATTTCGATGCTCACTAGCTATAATTGGAGAGGAACTTTAGCAAATACAAAAAATACTATAACTTTGGAGAGTCCATCAATTTCATGATTTATATTATATTCACAATGTAGATAAATCATGAAATTAATCGTTACATAAATCTTGATCCAAAAAGTGAGTATAAAAGCAATAATTGGTAAATTGGTACTTGGTAGATTACTATGTGAATAAGCATCACGTGTGGTAATGAAGTTGGAATTAGTAAATTTTACAACTTTAAGTAACCATAGAATAGGAGGCCAAGACGGCACTTTGTTCCAAAGAAAAAAAGAAAAAAAGAATAGGAGGCCAAAACTACAAAAAACTAAAATTCCGTTGCCGGGACTTGAACCCGGGTCTCTCGGGTGAGAGCCGAGTATCCTAACCAACTAGACTACAACGGAAGTTGCAATTCTGGAGAAAACAATAATTTATATATATATATAAATAACAAAAATAATAACACAAGTTGATCCCTCATCTATGCCTCGATGAAATTGTGACAACTTCATCATAGGGTTGGAAGTTGGAACCAGTTACTTTCGTTTTAAAACCTCTAAGAAACAGATTATTTGGAATGGAGGTCTAGACCTTCCAAAGATCTAGCCCAATCGACTCCTGTAGGGCCCACATGCCTACAACTTCCATTTGTCCAACGCTAAGTCGGCCCTAACACGGCCATAAGGGGCCAGCGAGCCCGCCAAAATCCAATCTGGCGTGAAGCGCACATCCAAGAGGAAATATCTCATATCAGCCATTCTTCATGGAAAGCGACATGTACACCCGCATAAGAAAGGTAGCCCATTGTTGTATCTGGCGGTCATTGCTGGTTGGAAAGCTTTGAAATCCTCTAGATGTGCTAACGTTGGTAAACAACTTATAATTAGATAGGGGCTTCTCACTTTGTGTTTGAAAGTAATTTTAATTTTTTTTCTTTTTATTTGGTTAAAGAGTGGCATAGACCCTCCTCTGTAAATCTCATTTTCCTGATTCCCTTATTTGAAAAAAATAAAAATAAAAAAAGAAGAAGAAGTAGAAGAAAGGTAGCCCATTAATGGAAAAAAGGACCCCGCCAACCCGGCCCTTCCAAAAAGACAGGTCTGTTGAGCCTCCGAAAAAGGTTACAAAAAAAAAAAAAGGGGCAGATCACAATTTCCAATATGATGGAGGAAAATGATTTGTGGGGGACAAGTAACCGTCCTCCAACCCCCTCTTTGTATTAAACAAGTGATTTTTAATGCAAAAATCAATTTTACATTAAAAGTTATTTGTTTAATACAAAGAGAGGGCAAAGGGACGGTTTCTGTCCTCTGTATATCAGAACTCTATGATGGAAGGCCAAATCAAACGACAATTGCCTCAACCAAAACATAACCCAGCCTATATAAGTTCAGGAGGAGGCTAAGCACAAATATGCCCTAATTTATATTCATCTCTTTTCTTTCTTTTATTACTTTACACTCACTAATTTACTGACTTAAATATAGAAGGTGGTGCTATGGCTACGAACGACACGTCATTCTGACCTTTAATTGTCTTGAAAAATTTTCGAATCGAGAATTAAACATGCGTATTACTGTATTAACACTCTTCAATTAAACACCGTTAAACATAAAGGCCAGAGTTTGTTTATCCAAATGTTACTTAAACCATTAGATGCATTTCCTTTCTTACTTCACACGTACTAACCATTCAGTGCAATACAAATGAATCTCATGCCAAGCCTCCAAGTCTTCGAGCAAGGTTAATTATGTTCTGTTTGTTTCGACGTAAAATGATTTCTGAAAAATGATTTTGACATTTTTCGGTATTTGGTAGGGACGAAAATAATTGTCAATCGGAAATTGATTTCTGTTTGACCAAAAATATTTAGTAAATTTCAAAAAATGATTTACACTTTTTAAAAATGTAAATCACTTTCCAAAGACGCCAAACGCATTCGATCCATTTTAAACGATACAATCGACCTTCACATTCAAGCAGTCGACCATCACCGAAATCTTGCCGGTACCGAAATCTGACAACATCCAATCAATGTCTCCGGAATCCGACGACGGAATCCGGCCATCTTCGCCGAAATCCGGTCAGCCCAGATTCTGACGACCAAAATGGTCGTATTCCGGCCATTTGGCCGAAATCTTGTCGGTCAGTGACAAAATCTTGTCACCGGTGATTTTTATATTATTTTACATTAATATTTATATGTTTTGAATAAAAATTGATTTTTATAAATTAATATGATTGAATAAAAATATAATAAATATTTATGATTTTCTGTACGCACCAAACATCGAAAAATGATTTCGGCAAAAAATATTTTTCATAAAAATGACTTCCCTGAAACCATTTTACGTCGAAACAAACAGAGCATTAATCAGTGCCATTAACCGTAATTTTTTTTTTTTGACATGTGTGCACAAAAGGGGGAGGAGGGATTCGAACGAGTGACTTCCACTTCATGAGGCGTAGTCCCCAACCGATTGAGTTACCCCTTGGAGACGCCCTTAACCTTAGTTATCTTGTTAAATGATAATCATAATGCTGCATTAATATCACTTCCCATAATTTTCTTCATGTTTTTCTTTGAAGACATCTTGGTAATTCTGTAAGCAAATAAATATAAATATAAATTAAGTGATAGGCGTGATAGTTTGATCAAACTACCATTTTGTGTAAAAAAATGTTACTTTTCTCTCATTCTTCTTACAATGCTCATATTTTCTTAAGAACAACAAATAAAAAATGAATTGAAAAAACTAAAATCCCCAAAATAAATAAATAACTAAACAAAAGAAATTGAAAAAATGGATTTTTTATTTTAAGTTTTTTAAATTAATTTTTAATAAAATATAATAGAAGTTGGTGCAGTCAGTTACAGCCCAGTCTCTCTCTTCTCTTAACTGCCTTCAATTACCCTTGTAGCCTGTAGCCTGTAGGCTTGTAGTTGCAACCGCAAGTTCGAAATGCAACCACAGCCGAGGGTGTAAATGA
Organism: Alnus rubra; assembly: GCA_028654335.1. Lineage (NCBI taxonomy): Eukaryota > Viridiplantae > Streptophyta > Magnoliopsida > Fagales > Betulaceae > Alnus > Alnus rubra. The sequence goes on from JAJPGS010001071.1 coordinate 127,214, forward strand.
AGTGACGTTGACTTTTCCTCACCACTCATCTCCAATATGGGCCCAATCGGTATCCATATTAGGACCCAAGTGGCCCACAAAACAGAGGCCAAGAGTCAGACAGAAGTGCATGTCTCACTACACATTCTTTTAAGTTCTCACTACTTTCCTTGATATGATGGTGCAAAATTGCAAATTATCATTAAATGCCACGTGTAATTTTTACTATCACGTTAGTAAGTGAGTATTTTAAAATATGTGTAGCATTTTTCTAGTTTTCTTCTAGAAAGGAATTGGTTTTACTTTCCTAAGTTTCAGATGACCCGTGATGTCCTACAAATCCACACATTATGAATATGGTACATATATAGTGCAAAAATGACAATGACTAGCATGCAGTTCTTGGCAGGTAGTTACTACGTTTGAAAGGTTTGACTACTACTTTGTATGGGCCAGTCGTTCAGCAAACGAGGTTCATCATAGTTATAGGTGCTGTGGAATACCATGATAAAATAAAAAAAATAAAAATGACGACGACTTACTCAACACGTGAAATATGTGGTTGGAAAAAATGTGGATAAATTATAGATTTATAGTTCGAATTTAAAATCTCTACTATAGTATTATGTTAAATCACAATTTATTAACAAAATAATAAACTTACAAAAAAAAAATATTTTTTTAAAAATTATTTAATTAATATACTAATTATGAGCATGGCACGAGAGCATGAAGGCGGATCTCACGAGACCAATTATGAACACGGGTTGGTGGCAAACAGAGCTGGTAGCCGCCTCTTACTGCCACTTAAATTGTGGCAGCGAGTACGTAACAAGCATGATGAATGTTCAACTACTTCCATCAGACTTCTCGGCTAAAAATCTTGCACAGCATTAAGTAGGTGTACTATCTTTCTCAACCTTTTACTTGTAATTATTATTATTATTTTTTCCCTTGGTAAATAATACAGAAACACTACAACAAATCAACACAGTAAAAAAAAAGAAAAGGAAAGAAACAAAACAAAACAACACAACACAACACAAGAAAGGGCTAGCAACCTATGCCCTATGGAGGGTTGGGTTCATTAATAGGAACAATAACGCTGAGGAGCTAGCACCGATAAATTAAGAATGCTTTCATTTGTCCAATAAAAGCGGTCCATTTAGTTAATAAATTCCAAAGTTGGCAACCGGCTCGTAACATATCATTGCAATTTTTATAATAATAATGTTAAAAAATACGCTTTTATCTTACCACTTTATCTTACTTTGTTTACGAGACAATGCCAATTAATCTTTTAGTTTATCTTATTTTGATAAGGACTGATTCACACACTATATCAACATTTATAATTATAATTATAGTTGGAATAAAAGTGTTGCTCTTTTTATAAGTTTATGATACTTTGAACCACTTCCCACCCACTAGGATGGGTTTTGTAAGTCACCTGCAGATGAATTAGCATATATTTTTAAAATTTATGGTGATGAAAACTTTTTTTAACCAAAATTTATGGTGAAAATTATATATATATATAGTCTATGTGGCATATGCCTAAAATTCGAACACCTATCAAGACTACACAAATTTCAAATGAATTTCATCCAAAAAATTGTCAAACATTTAGATTAGAGATATGTTATAAGCTGCACAACAATGCTGATGTGTTCAGAATTTTCATTTTATTTTTTTAAAAAAAAATACTAGACACATTTTAGATTAAGCCATAGAAGAGAAGAGTTGTTTGCTTATTTTACATATTGACCCTTAAATTGTTTGGATCATAGCAGGAGAACCCTCTCAACATATTATAAACTTGTTGTCACATACTAAGAGGAAGAAACGAAGCAATGCATTGTGTTCATTTTGACATCGGGTTTGACTTGGATCTGGTTTAAATTGAAATTGAACTTGTTGGGATTGAGACATTTGTCCTTAATATTCTGTTGTAGATGATTTAATTATTAATCTTGTCAATAGAAATATATAATTTTATGAATTTAAGAAATTGAAACCTTAACCCCCATTTCCTCCCTTAGGAATTAGGATATTGGATGGGAAGAAGTATAAGGATCGATAATTTCGTTGATTTCAACAAATTGGAAGCGAAATCTTCAATTTTACTCATTATCCCTCAAGAAAAAGTCACAACAAGCTTTTGTGACTCCAAAATCCTACAACTCAAGAATCAAGCAGATTACTATGTAAGCAAGCCTCTTCCCTCTTTGCTTTGCTCAAGACGAGAGGCGTCTTTCCCCTATTCTCAATTTCTGACTTCTGAGTCATGAATTTGTGTACAAAAAATGAGCTATATTTGTGTCAACTAGGGTTGGGGTTAGCAACAAGGTATGCTAGTGCCCCGACTAATGGCGCATTAATGTAGGTCGTCGGCTCAGACTTCTTATAATCAACTCGATCATCGTCGTAGATGTCATCTTCCCCCGGTCCTCCCACCACGGCCCCAACGAGGATATTGGGGTTAGGATTTGTTGAATTGAAGTAGATAGAACCCTCCTTGCACCCAATGAACTGAGGATAGTCTTTGATGGACGGCATCGACGAGCCACGATGGTGAATACGCTGCGGATAGTAAGTACTATACCCAACCATATATGATAAACCCTTAGGGTTATCACCCAGAATGTAATCAACTTGTCGTTTAGCCTGTTGGCGAAGCGTGGTTGGACCTACATATATGTTCCCACAGTTGATAGCTTGAGACGTTCGAGCTAGGTAGTTGGCATAGACCAGTGAAATGAATGCAATTGATGTTGCATGCTGTAAGTTGCTACCTCCGGGCCTGTATAGGAGCCCACCGGGAGTGTATTCAATTGGCGAGGTCGATGATTCGGGTATCAGCGTGCACATGAAGCTATCAGCGGATGCTTTGTACGATTGGAGAGAGTACATATTTCCTTCTAGGACTTCCTACAAACACCATCCAGTCAATATAAATGTTAATGCACAATGACTCATACTCTGTTTGCCTTTTTCCCATTTTAAATAAAATCGTGAAAAGTGTGTCGTTTGAGAGTCGTTTTAAAAAAATTATGGTTTGAAAATATAGAAAAATTTGTATTTTTATATCACATATAATTGCATGCGTTTTTAAAAACACACTATTTTAAAGGCTAAATTTCGATTTTAAAGGCCAAATCACTATTTTATTAAACATTTAATTATGTTTTTAAACATCGCGTTTTTGAATTGCACATTTTGAAATCACAAATTCAAACAAACCCTTAATAAACCAATTAATCAATTAAATTAAGCTTTTAAGATAAATAATGATTTGACATGATATTAAAGCAAATGTCATGCATGCGTTCGAATCCTGACTTTATAGTTTACCAACATTTCAATTATGTGAAGGGAAATATTATAATATTAATTAAATAATTAAATTCATAATTTCTATCATCTTGAATTTTTCAAACAATTAATATCATTTAATTTGGTATCAAAGTAAAAGCCTGATTTAACTATTCATATTTATGTAATTAGATTGGTCTAACCTTAGAGACTAAAACGTTAAGGCCAGCGTGTTTATTGTCCCACCCAAATTCATTGATGTTCTCATCGGCGCCAAGGGTTCGCCCATTGCTTTGTAAGTAATTGAGGTAAGTATCTTCGTTAGTTGCTCTCCTTAGCCATGCTGCTCCCCATAGCAACTCATCCTGTCCAACCCCGCCAAAATTAAATTACATCAAAAATTAAAGTTTATGATAAAATCAAAACTTTACATTAAAAACAAAATTATGGATAACTTCACTAAGGGTACCGAACTATCGGCCTATTTCACTTAAGGGTACTGAACTTCAAAATGTCTCAAATTAGGGTATCAAAATTTTCAAACATCTCAATTATAGATATTTCGTTAGGATTTGCTATTAAATCCTGTTAAAATTTTTAAAATACCCCACATTTTTTAGGAAAAAAAAAAAAAAATTTGCTAGGATTTAGCTGCTAGTCATAGAATTTGCAAAAATACACATGCCTGAATCTTTGAAATTTTTTATAATTTTTTTTTTAAAAAAATAAACATAAGAGTATTTTGAAAATTTTGATAGGATTTAACTGCAAATCCTAACGGAGTATTTGTAATTGAGACATTTTGAAAATTGGATACTCTTGTTTCAGATGTTTTAAAGTTCAGTATCATTAAGTCAAATAGGCTGATAATTCAATACCCTTAAGTGAAGGCTGATAATTCGATACCCTTAAGTGAAGTTATCGCAAAAAATATTTAGAGTACTATATTTTTTACAACAATCTCGTTACAACTTGATATGACGGTTTATATGTTACTGTTACGTTAACCACAATTAAATTTAATTGTTTAGTAGCTGACGTTGTAAATGTCATGTAAACTTACAACGTCAATCACAATTAAATTTAATTATTTAATAACTAACATGATGAGTGTCAAAATGCTAGGTCAGTTTATAAAATAAATATTTTTAAAAAAAAAAAAAAAAAAACTCGTATTAACGTGTGAAATGAGGATCACTTAGTAAAGTGATATTTGGTTAATTACCTGATAACCATCAAAATCGCAATAAAATGGGCAGGCACCATCTTTAATATTTGAATTATCGCTGTAAGCTCCTCTATAACTATCTGCGAATTGAAAAGCACTTATGGCATTTCGTAACAAAGTACCAGAGTATCCTGGGTCTGATGACCGGAATGCTATTGATGAAGCTGCCAAAGCTGCTGCCGTCTCTCCGGCAACATCAGAAGCCGGATTTGGTGCATCCACGGCATAAACTGTCCTGGCTGTGTCCATATCTTCCGGTCTCTCCCAACAATTATGGTCTATGTTCGGGTCCCCCACCTACACCATTGAAAAAGTAGATATATCTCAAACCAATTTACAAAAAAAATATTTAATTCTTATCCGCACACAGCAATATTGAACAAAGTTTTTACGTGTATTTTTAATAAAAAAAAATATACATCAATTTAATAAATTGAATTAAAAAAAAAAAATCGAAGAAAAGCATATTATTCAACGTACTGTCACGGGCATCGATATATCATCATGAGGTCAATTTATGTCTTATTACAGACTTTAGGAGAAACAGGGTCCACTCTTACATGATTAACGTACGAAAGGACGCAATGGTAGATCGGAAACTGGTGAAGAATTCAATTAGCCAATTTAAGTGCATGTTAAGTTTAATAAAGATAATTAGTTAAAAATTTCTTCCAATCGGGTGAAACAAAAAATACTATTTTTTAATTGTTTATTAATCAACAAAATTACTGAAAATCATTGAGATTATCCAACATCATGGTCCATGGATAAACTAAAGGTGATCGGAGACTGGAAAGCATGCAGCCGGAGAAGGGAGTGAATTAAATATATTATTTGTAGCCCCTAGATTTCCTGGAAAATGTCAAATATCCGACAGCCAAGTGGACAACATGAGTCCACAGAACCACAGTGTTCTACCCGCCCATCGACGGATTAGTTTAACTGCCCCTCACCCACACTTAATTTACAAACCCACCACTGTCACAACTTACCTGAACAAAAATCCGGTTAGGCTGAGAAACGGTCTTGAGCAAATAGTCCGTGGCCCAACGGATCGCCACCAAGGCGTTCCTAAGCTCGTTGGGCGGCATGGAATCGCCGAACTCTATCACGCTCCACGCCAGCATGGTAGTCGTGAAGGCCATCGGGAAGCCAAACTTGACGTTATCGCCGGCGTCATAGTAGCCGCCACTCAGGTCAGTGTTGTACATCCAACCGTCGCTGAGTCCGGAATTCGCACGCCAAGCGATTCTCTGGTCTTGCGGCAAGAAACCCGAGCGCTGGCCCTCAAAGAATAAGATTGCCTTTGATAATGCGTCTTGATAGTCATGGGTGCTTGATGCAGAACCGATGAGGAGGAGAACAGAGAGGAGGAGATGAGCGGAGGAGATCAGGGTCATTTCTTGGGCTTGGTTGCGCGGCGGGAGGCTTTTCCGTGGGGTTGGTTTTATTTGAAGCTACGTACGTACGTGATGGGTGTCACGGGCGAATCGCCGATCGACGTAGAAGCGCCGACAGTGAGTGATGTGTCAGTGAGAGCTCACATGCAACCACAAATGCGAGCTCATAGCTAAATACTTGTACATGAGCGACAAGGGGCTTTTCCGTGGGGTCCAATTTAGCTCATTGGAAAAGTGAATGGGAGTGCTGTGGAAATTGTTTACACTTTACAGTACTCTACGTGCTCGGAAGGGAAGGTTGACAACACTCTCCACCGCGTTGGACGGAAAGATGAACAGAGATAAAGCCTTTGTCGTTTGGCATCACAATTGGGGGGTGATACCAAAATGCCAACTTAACGTGGGACTAGTTTATGGTTGAGATTCATAAACGAGACACATGAGAAAACCCCTGCTCTCAACCCCTAAATAAATAGAATTGACCCATTAAATTCTATTCACTAGTGCCATTGTTATTTGTTAGAGTAGACCATGATAGCGTTTCTTCTAAATACAAAATACACAGTTTTATATTTTATAACGTTGATGTAACAGTTTTAATTAATTTTTGAACTTTTTTTTTTTAAATAATAATTAATCTAAAGAATAGTTGGAACTTACATATAATCATTATAAAAAATAAAAATAATTTTTTTTTTTAAAGAAAAAGTAGGATTACTCTTCTCTTTTAGTTCTAGGTTCCATGTTCCTAGCAAACAAACATGGCCATATTTATCTATAAAAAAAAAAAAAAAAAAAAAAAAAAAAAAAAAAAACATGGCCATATTTGTATGTTGTACACGCTTCTTAAGAGAGAGTGGGGGGGTTGGAAGTTTCTATGAAGTGCTTTGGGACTATAGTTGATTCCAAATATTTAGAACGACGAGGATAAAGATACAAAATATTCTTATCTCTCTGCCAAAAGCAAAGATGAAGAGGGCTCAGGACGGTTGTCTTTTTTTTTTTTTTTTCTTTTTTATTATTATTATTATTATTTTAAAAGAGTATCCCATCCCCCAATAAGCTGCAATGTATCTTGTTCGGTGAATGACTATCCCATTAAGATGGTAGTCAAATCTTCTGAGCGCAGTGACTGCCTTGCTAAGAAACTAATGATTAATTCTTAGCCCGCCAACGTCTGACATTACTTCAAGTATTGGGCCTTAAATCATGAGCAAATGGTCAAAGGCCCGCAAGGACCCCAACACAGCCCAAGTGGTTGGCTCCAAGAATGAGGTGGTACCCAAAAGATTTGAACCTGAGATCAAATGAGAAAAAAGTCCTATTGTCCCATACTCTAACCAAAATTGTAATTGTCTTATATAAATATAATTTGCATAACCAAGTATAGGACTAAGATTAATGGAGTTTGAAAAACTCATTATTGTGGAATTAGGTTCTTTATCTTTAACCACACAGACAGATCAAGAGCTCATTGATGAAAATTATTCTTGTTTAGGCACGGCCAAAAAGCTTTGTCTTAAAGTTAGGGGTGACAATTTATGTTTATGAGTTGGATTCGAATTGTGTTGAAGAATAAGTATAAGACTATATAGATCAACGATAATTTGACATATTTAATTAAACATGTTTGACCATTCAACCCTAACTTCACTAATTTCATGTCGGATTCGCAGGTCGTGTCAAAATTTGTCAATGTGCCGGATTTGGGTCATGTCAAGGCATATGTATAATACTATATATGTCAATCATAACCCGACTCATTTAATTAAATGGTTTAGACCTTTAAGCCTAACCCTCTAATTTCGTGTTAAGTTTGTATCAGATTTGCAGGCCATGTAAAAAAGCGACAACCCAACTTAAAATAATACAATTTAATTTCTGTAAGTTACCTGAGAGCCTCGAGAGAAGCTCGGTCGACCGAACCAGCCGTTTTAGGTGCGAAATTAAAGAAAATTTGAACGTTTTCTAGCTATTGGAAGGGTTTAATATGCAATTTAAGGTGTCGATTAGATTGAGTTTGGTGGTTACAATTCCTGACCATTAAATCAAATGATTTTTGGACTGTTAGATGCGTCAAAATCACTATAAATATGATCATTTGGTCATATACAAATGCACACAATGTCATAGCCTATTTTTACTCTCCTACATAACTCTTTTATATCATTTTCTTCGTAATGGTGTTTTATTGTTACAATAAAAAGTCTTAGTACTCTATAGTAACATTTGAGCTTTCATTGTATAAGGAAAACAATTTTGTCAAATTTTTTAGCACTTATAAATGGGACAAAATACATTCCAAATATATTGTCGTTGTAATCGAGCCTTAAAGTCCAAATTTTATTTTGCCTTCATATTTTCCTCTTTAATTCATAATATTTTTCCTCTAAATGTCTCATACACTTCGAAAACTAGAAAGAGACCGTGGATATCACATGCATGCTCTCACACACGCTTGTTTTTTATAAAATGCATATCAATTTTGTTATTAATAGATTTGTTAAAGTATTGATTAATTGATTAAATTTACTTCTTTTTATCAGCTTAAGCTTTTAGAATACGTGGTGATTTAACATGGTATCAAAGTTAAAAGTATTGAGTTTAAACATTGACTCCGTTATTTACTCCCATTCCAATTAAGTATTCCACGTGTTGGGCTTCACCTATTAAAAATAGGATTTGAGCCTACACGTGAGGGAGAATGTTAAAATATTGATTAAATGATTAAATTTACATCTTTTTATCAACTTAAACTTTTAAAATAAGTGGTGATTTAACAATATTACTGCTATAAAGTCATCTGTACAGATTATTTGTCTTTTTCTTTTTCTTTTTCTTTTTTTTCTTTTTCAGTGGAGATAAAATCGAAGTATAAATGAGGGACATGTGCGGCTTTGTTGTCTTTTTCTTTTTGGGTCATTAAGTTAATTTAAGACTGACGGTTACCTGCAACTTTGCAGGCCTAAAACTGCCAATCATATTACTCATCTTTGCATACTATCAACAAGTTGCAACCTTTATATGTTGGTCACGGGTGATGCTACCTTTTCTTTAAAGATTAATTTTTTATTTTTTTTCTAAATTGTGTTGAAAATAAATTTCTTTCATTTATCATAAAAAAAATGACACTTGTTTTTAAAACATATAATTATCATGTGCATTATTAATAGAACATGTAATTCTTCCATGTTATAAGAACACTTATCAAAACTAGATAATTTTTTTTTTCAATTTTAATGCTCCGTTTGTTTAGGTGTAAAACGGTTTCCGTTGTAAAATAGTTTCAGGGAAATCATTTTTCAGAAAAATATTTTCCGTCGAAATCATTTTTTGGTGTTTGGCGCGTACGAAAAATTACAAATATTTTTTATATTTTAATTTAATCATATTAATTAAAAATAAATAAATTTTATTCACAAAATAAAAAATGTTAATATAAAAATATTTTTTTAATATTTTGCAGATACAAATTCCAGCAAAGTTGCCGGAATCCGGCAGAAAACGGCCGGATCTCAGCCAGTTGACCGGAAACCGGCCGTCCTGGCCGGGATCCCGGCCAGAACGGCCGGGTCTGGCCAGATGCCGAGGGTCCGGCCGTTCTGGCCAAATCCAGGCCGGTGATCAGGCTATGTGGCCGGATCCGACCATATTGTCGGAGACCCGGCCGCTCCGGCCAGTCTGGCCGGAATCTAGCACGGTATCTCCAGAATCCGGCGATGTCTGCAGAATTTCGTCGGGTTCCAGCACCGAATGGAGTCGGAATCTGGCTTGTCGAAAGCTGACAATATTCAACTGCTTGAATGTAAATGTCGACTGCGTTGTTTAAAAAAGAGTCGACTGCATCTATCATATACGGAAAATGATTTACGCTTTTAAAAAGCGTAAATCATTTTCCAAAATTTATTAAGCATTTTTGGTCAAACGGAAATCATTTTTCGGTTGACCATTATTTTCGCCCTTACCAAACACCGAAAAATACCGAAATCATTTTTCAGAAATCATTTTACGTTGAAACAAACGAAGCATAAATGAAAAACCTTGGGTTCGTTTGGTAGCACTTTTCATGAAAGCTTTGTCCTTTAGCAAAAAAATCGAAAACATTAACAAACAATTCAAAATACAAAACATTTACAAGTAAAGATTTTGATAACATTAAATCTCTTCAAATTTAGGTAACGGCGGATAAAGATTTTTTATTATATGGATTGTTAGTAATTTGGACAGTAAATATAAAGAGTCCTTATGAGGTCTACCTATCTCAAAATGTTTTGAGCAACTTGTTCACATGCAGAGGTAGGTAAGTCTCATAAATACTCTCTCGTATTATCTGTTCAAATTGCTAACAATTCAAGTAAAAAATTGGTAGAGATCTAGATTCGATAATGGCTATGAAACATGTTAGTGTGTTACATTTTTGTTTTTGTTTTTTTTCTCTCTCTTTCTGACTTATGATATACCGGTGAAAGTTGTGTGTGTGGCTTGCTTATTCGAATAACACAGAAATTCAGACAACTTAAGACATAATTCCATTAAGGCATTCTGATCAAGATCTTTTACAATTTTCATGATATTACTCTATTGATACAATTACATAAATCTTACTTATTATTTTAAATCTGTGTAAAATGTTGTAAGTACTGAGGTAGTGAATGGATGGATTGATAAAAATCACATATATTGATACAATGATAGGACAAGATTCCAAAACAACGATTATGATTTAAGAAATTATATAAAATGACAAATTTTGACTTAAATTGGATAAAATTTCTCAAATTCAATTTATTAAATTGACATGTCCTTAAAATACATGATTTTCACTTTAAAGATTATATGCTATGTTAATCATTTTAAATATGCATGTGACAATTACATATTCTACACATTTTGTTCAACAAATTTTCTTTTTAATTTTAGCTATCCATTCCACTTTTCAAAATCACCTATATATAATTCTTTATTTTAACTATTCATTTTCGCTATTTTATTTAAATATTATTCTCAAAGATTTGTTTATCATTGGTTTATTCTTTTTATTTATTTATTTTTTCTTTATTGAGAGGAGAGAATTTTAAAATTAAAAAAAAAAAAGTGTTTTTTTTTTTGTCTTAAAAAAACATTTGGTGAGTGTAGCAACATAAAAACTTACCAAATTTTTTGTTAAGGTAGCTAGCCAGATATGGGTATATTTTGCTCAATTTTACAAACCGGCTAGTTAAAATAACATTTACTTATATTTTATTTATTAAAAAATTTAATATACTGAATTAAAAGAATTTTGAATAAAAAAATCAATAGTTTATTAGGAACTGGTTGACAATCCTAATTTAGGCATTTTCGGCCCCGACCCCGACCCCGACCCCGGCCCAATAACTTATCTGAAATGCCGAGGTGAGGCCATAGCCTCCCAACTTTTATAACCAGAAGCAGCTCTGGACGTAATTCCACAAACTACACCGTTAAGCGGCTAATCTTCCCCCCAAATCGCACCGTCACAGATTCGCGTTGGTACATCTTCTTCATCCGCAGCTCTCGAAGCCGCAGCACCACCTGGACCCGAACTGAGCCATAGGCCCATAGCATCAGGTTCGTCCCCCTTATCTTTTCTCAGATGCGCGAAAGTTTTAGGGTTAGGGCTAATTGTTCCTTTTGTATGTTTTCGCATGTACTTGGTTTGCGTGTATGGATTTTGATAATTGGTTTGTGATTGTTTCCTATTCTTCCCTTTTGGTTTAGGGTTCATCTTTTGCGTGATTTTATTTGGTTGACGCTAAGTTGGGAGTTGTCACACGGCGAAGATTTTTATTGTGAGGGTTAATTTTGAAAAATAAAGAGATGGAAAAGAATTATTGATTTCTGTGTAAGCAAAGCGGATGATTCTGGAAGTATCCGACTGTTATGGGCCTAATAGTAGTTAAAGGTATTTTATTAACATGCGTTTATTAGGTGCTTAGTTATCTTATGTACTTGTCATTGTTATCACGTGAATGTGTCTTTAATTTAGTTAGAAAGTCATTGGTCTTCCATCTTACCTTCTGGTGTGGATGAGCGTGGGGTAGCAGTTGGGTCATTCCATGGAAAATGAGACACTTAATTGCAGTTAATGGTTAGGGATGGGTATGAAATGGCAGTGAAGGTGTTGGGTCACTAAGTTAGTAGCAGTTATCAGTACATCATGTGTATTTAAGTCAGTCTATTTCTTAATGAAAAGGATCCAGAAAATTATATCAAAGTGTTCTGCTTCTACTAGCCGTGAGCTAGAGAGAGGAGGGATTGGCCCCTTGAAATGCCAGAGTGTTCTTTATTTACAAATTATAACCTATCAAATATCTAGGCTTATTACACAGACTGATGTGAAAGTGTTTCTGATTGCTCTGGAAGAAAACGCTGAAAAAATGAGTAGGGGTTGATTCTTGGTGGTGGTGAGAAGTGTGTTGAAAGAGGGACTTACTCTTTGGAACACTGAAGAGAGGGAAAGGGAGATTGTGGGGAATTTTTTTTTTTTTTTAGTAGAGCACAATGGGTAATGTTAGTTTCACGCCAAAGTATTGAGTTTATTTTCTATATATAATTAAAGGTTTTGCGAGTTCTTTATGGGATCTGAATTGGCGTTGGTTGTATATGTTTTTATTGATGAATTTATTGTCATTAAAAGCTTAAGCGTATTGCAAATGGCGTCGGATTTTTTGAGTTCAAGATTTGTATATGCATGGGGAAATCCTCAGCATGACATCTGACATCCAACAAAAAATGCAGAAATGATGTAGAGCTGCCATAATGTACCATCTGGTTCCTATATTTGGATGGGGCACAGAGAGATTAGATTGGAGATATATCTCTCTTTTCTAATGGGTCATTTCAGTAATGTTGTACCTAGCTCATTGTGGAAACATCTTGTTCTCCCTCTGTATCTCCTATATTGAAAATGCTCCTTTGGAAATTATTTGAATTATCTACTGATGTTTTCCTATCATCTTGAGCTCATATTGTGGCCATACCTACAGTTGAATATTTTTCTCCATCATGTATGACGAGGAATTTGTCCCACTCTGTTCCTCTCTTTATTCTCTTCCCAAATGCTTTAGGCTATTATCTAAAGAACATCACCCGGTTAAGATAATTTCAAAAGAAGTTGGAGTCTGGATCCAGTTTATGTATCTTTATAAGGCTTGGTGTCAAATTGGGAATGTTGACCGTGTTGCAAGGGATGCTTGAATTTCTAATGAAGGATGTGGTTGAGGAGTTGCATTATCAATATCTGGGTGCCGAGTTAAGTGATATTTAGTTGCTATGAGATGGTTGCTTGTTGAAAATTTTGTATTCTTTGCTGTTGGGGTTTGGTGTTTTCTGTTTTGAAGGGGAAAGGAAGGGGTTCAGTTTGGACTCATGGATGTGATCTTGGGTGTGGTTGTAATGTGGACAGGGAGGCAGCAGCTGTGTGGTGTTGTGGTGGTGGTATTTCTGCAGATCAGTGGTGGTAGGTATTTGAAGTATAATTTTGAAAATGAGTTCGGACAGCATGAGCAGGAGCAGGAGCAGGAGCAGGAGCCCATCGGATCGTAAGATCCGTTCTGATCGCTTTTCCTATCGTGATGCACCTAACAGGAGAGATTCACGTCGGGGTTTCAGGTTTTCTGACTTTGACCATTTATAAATTTTCTCTTTTTCAACATAATATGTGGGCTAGGGGGAAAAAAGTAAACTCTTAAGCTTCATTAGAGATAGTCCCCGAGTGTAATTATCATCATATTTGTGTTAAGGCTTATACTTTAATTTTTTCATGAGAACCTTGTTTGTATTAGATGATTTTGTGTCTGGATGATTATGTGCCTTTTGCTTTTTGGTTTTTGAACTGCTGTTCGGAAACAGTGTGATTTTCAAAAAGCAGTGTTAATCCTACTTATAGATCTCAATTCACGTGGTCAGATGAAGGTCATCTAGGCTGTAGAAATTCTTTTGTTCCCCCCATTGTGCTCCATAAAAACTGGTTTGAATGTTACATTTTGTATGTTAAGTTCATGTTGAACTCCTTTTTTTTTTTTTTTTTTGATAAGTAAGTAGTTCATGTTGAACTCCTTGAAACTTTATTACACTGCTTAGAAATCTTTACAGAATTGCAGCTTGCGAGTAATATAGTTTTGTATTTTAATGCAGGTTCTTTGCATATTTTATGTAATTGTATATTTAGTTCTTCTTGTCTTGGCAAGAACTTGCATAGGATATTAAGCCATTTTTTTCTGGTGTTTTGTGGTGTTTTTGTTGGATCAACATCAATTTGGAGAGACAAGTATATGGATTGCTTTTCATTTTCTATAGGCTCTATTTTCAAAAATTCCTGTCATGTATGAAACTGATATACTTTTTGTGCTCTCTCTCTCTCTCTCTGTGAACACACCAGAAACTCAGTAATATATTGGTTTGTTTTACTGAATATTTTTGATAAATTGTAGAACTTAACATGCCCTTGGTTTCTGCTCAATGTTTACTGTATATGGTTTTGTTTTCAGCCGAGACGACCTTTGTAAGAATTGCAAACGTCCAGGTCATTATGCTAGAGAATGCCCCAATGTGGCAATTTGTCACAATTGCGGACTGCCCGGGTCAGTAAACTGATTTTTTGCTTTCTAATTGAAACATATATGTTCATCGAAGTTAAAGCTTGTCTACTTAATGATATTACTTTCTTTAAGTTCCCACTTTGTTGTTCAAGACTTTAGGAGATTATACATCATTGGAAAATAGATAGTTTATCCTTTTAGTCTAGCTTACATCCTGATTTCTTGTAAATTTGAGCCTCTCTGTTGCTGCATCAAACACTTCCACCTCCCCTTCCGCCTTGTATTGCAGTTGCTATTAATGCCTACACAACTACCTAAAACTACTATTTCACATTACCAAAAGCAGTACCAGCAAGCACAGCAATTGCTCTCCTCACACTGCATTTGAGGTACTATTGCTACGCTCAAAATTACCAACTCCTTCGCCACCTGAATTAGCACATCATCTATTCTATCTTCACGTTTTCTGTATTCTCCCTTAATCCACTATCACTGCCTAAACTAGTGATTCAATCAATTTGTAACACAATCGATGGTGTTGCTCTCCCTCCTAATTTTTCTTTCTTAAATGAGACCTTGTCAATTCTGACATATTCTTGTCTGTACAGGCACATTGCTTCAGAATGCACCACAAAATCGCTGTGCTGGAACTGTCGAGAACCTGGTCACATGGCCAGCAACTGTCCCAACGAGGGCATCTGCCACACTTGCGGTAAGGCTGGACATCGGGCTAAAGAGTGCACGGCTCCCCCACTACCACCTGGGGACTTGAGGCTGTGCAACAACTGCTATAAGCAGGGTCATATTGCAGCTGACTGTACAAATGAAAAGGCATGTAACAATTGTAGGAAGACGGGCCACCTAGCACGTGACTGTCCAAATGATCCCATCTGCAACTTGTGCAATGTAGCTGGTCACGTGGCCAGACAGTGCCCAAAAACCAACACTATTGCAGAGCGGGGAGGTGGTGTTCGCAGTAGTGGTTACCGCGATGTTGTATGCAGAAGCTGCCAGCAGCCGGGTCATATGAGCAGGGATTGCATGGGCCCCTTGATGATCTGTCACAACTGTGGTGGACGGGGACATCTGGCATATGAGTGCCCTTCTGGCAGGTTTATGGATCGCTTTGCCAGGAGGTACTGATGGATGAGGGATCGTGTTCTCGGTGATTATTCTATTTATTGTGCTTTTATCTCAAGCCTGTTTCTTATGATCAATTGAAGATAGATTTACCGGAGTGGATTTGAAACTCTATATGGTAGGAATGTGTTGATTTAGTGTGCTTGTGCTTGAGTTGGGAATAGATTTGTCTATTAATAAAAGCTGTATGTCAATAGTGTTAGCCTATTGAGGTCTAATTTTCTCGGCAAATTCCTTGAACTTCTTTAATGTATTAGGTGGTGTACTTTTCCATGATTTAGAACCTTGCAATATCATCATTACAGACTTTAGATTGGATTTCTGTCGAAAAAGTTTTGATCCCTGTTTGATTGTATTATTTTTTTTCTATTTTGTTTGATTTAGATATAGTACTATTGAACTCCTGGAATGTGAAAACTTTGTAACATCACAATGCAGAAAAATTGAATGAAGTTGTGGAGTTAGAAAACTGTTTTTCCTGTAACCAGAAGCTGGTTGCAAATTTTATAGCTGAAGAGCTGTTATTGACCTTCAATTAGTTTATGGTTTCTGCATTGCTGTGCCATGGTTTGAAGGCATTCAAACTGGACCAGTTCAGCACTTTTGACAGGTCGTAGTATACCTCAGAGCCTAATGATCATGTAACTTTCAAGTCTTTAATGCAAAAAGCTTTGGGTTCTGAACTTTAATGGCTTGGAAATGTTTGCCCCTTTGGGGTTTGAATCCGAAAAGGCATCGTTTCTCTTCCAATGTATGTGCCAGGTTATCCTTTGTAGATCAGTGAGATCACAATTTGGGCTGTAATCGAGCCGAGGTTGGCATGTTCAGACTTGGCTCGTTGAATGTATATCTAAGCTTGAGCTCGGTTCGATTCTCAGACCCTATTTTGAGTTTGGCTTGTTTTGTTCTCGAGGAGTTTGAGCTTAAGCATTTTTCAAATAAACGAGTTTTAGCTTGCTAATTTTATTTTATTTTTGTCTTTCCTCATAGAGCAAATCAGCAAGAGAGTGAAATAACAAAAAAATAAAAAAAATAAAATGAAAAATCATTTCGAAATCATAGACCTATAAGCCGACAAGGTCCAAATCGGCAAATCCTAGCTTGATATGCTTAAAGACCAAAAGCATTGGTGCGGTGAGCAACTTTTAAGTTTTAATTTATTCTTATTATTGACAGCAGAATTAAAATAAAATATAACATTAGCCATTCAATTCACTTACAAATATGAAATCGAATGATATCTTTTTCAACTGTTTTTTTTAATATTTAAAGAGTTATTTGAATTTATGGAGAACACACCTCGTTAAGTTGTTTTCGAAGTCTCATGCGGTGATCCGAAGGCTGCTCTATTTTTTTCGTTCCCTTTTTGGCCTTGTATGTCCATCGACTCCATCCAAGGAATGTTTGAATATAAGATTTAAGAGAAATGTTATATCCAACACAAATATTTTACAAAGCTAACAAGGTTTAATAGTCATCGCATTTGTCCTTTTTTTTTTTTTTTTTTTTTTTTTTTTTTTTTTTTTGACATATTCACATTAGAGGCGGAAGTAGAGATTTGAACTAATGACCTTCGTTTCTTGAAGCGTCATTTTCAGCCGATTAAACTACTCCTTGAGGGCTTGTCCTTGTTATATATATATATATATATATACATTCAATGGTTATTAAATCTTGTCCCATCAATTTTGTGGCATATTTGTGTGATACGTAACATTTTTTGAGATTTAAATTATATGATAAATGTTATATATTATATTTTTATCTCAATTATTATTAAAGTGACATGGTGTAGTGGTCTTTGGATTAACACTTGATAGAGGAAAAAAAAAAAAATAAATCCAATTCTTACTATATCTGTCATAATTACCAATTCGCTACATCCCAAAATAAAAATTATGTTTTAAAATGCATAAAAAATGTGGGATTATTTTTATAATGATGTTAAATTTTAAAAAA
This sequence comes from Alnus rubra, assembly GCA_028654335.1. Classification (NCBI taxonomy): domain Eukaryota; kingdom Viridiplantae; phylum Streptophyta; class Magnoliopsida; order Fagales; family Betulaceae; genus Alnus; species Alnus rubra. Next base: position 144,796 of record JAJPGS010001071.1, read on the forward strand.
TGATACGAAAATGTATGCATTGCTGATTTTTAGACAGAAAATATTAAATATAGTTTACCCTCTTACCCTTTTTCCATTATTTTTCAGATAAATGTATTACTCAGATTCCAAGACACACGCTGCTAATTCATAGGTTTGTGAGAGAGAGAGAGAGACGGAGAGAGGAATTGAAAATATTTTGCCGAAAAATAATGGAGGGGGACAAAGAAGACGGAGAAGGAGGATTCGACAATCCAAACCCTAACCCTAGTCAGAGCAAAGGATCGAAAGGAAAGTCATGCAAGGGATGTCTCTACTACTCATCGCTGCAAAAATCCAAATCCAAAAACCCCACCTGCGTTGGCTTCTCCAGAGCCCTCCAAGGTCGCACTCTCAATCTTCAACTCGTTTTCCCATTTTTCCTTTTATTTGTATGATGCTTCTTGGCCTCTGGTTGGTTGCTGATAAAATGAAGGAAAAGGAAAGGAAATTCAGAACCTTTTTTTTTTCCCGTATTTGATAGCATATATAAAATACGATTGATGTTTGCGTTTGGATCAAAAGAGTTGAGGGTATCATTTCATTTTTCCTCATAATTAAAATTAAAATATTTTAGCGTAGGATGTGGTGTTTGTTGGGGTATTTTCTCGGCAACCAACACAGAGCTGGCCCAGCTGGGGTTTGGTTTTGATAGTTGATATCCTTCAATAGTAGCCTCATGATGATTTCAGGTTGTAAGTACATCATATGTGGTTGCCTGATACAAAGGTTGCTTTATAATGTAATATTTATACTTTTTTCTTGAGTATTAACACCACTGGTTTGGCTCCAATATAGTAAGTAATTTCTGTGTAGTTGCCAGAAATTTGGAATTAGATGTAAAAGAAGTAACGGATAAAAGAGAATGATTGACATATGCTTAATTATGAAGTTCTTTGTGCTGGGGCTTCATTGTTTGTTATTTAATTTTTGAGCTTCTGAACCATTTTGAGTGAGCGACCACTACATATATATTTACAGTTCTTCTGAACACGATGATTCATTTGTTAAAGATATAATTGTTTTTTCCTTGTATTGTTTTCCTATATACTTTTTGGCTTTGTAATGCTTACTTGTTCTGATAAGAATTATATTTACAATGTGGACCTTGGCTCTCTTTGTGTATGTGTGTGTGCGAACACATGCTTGTGGTTGCAGTTGCATGTGAGAGCATGTGTTTGTTCTTATGTTGCTGGAATATTATACCTGGAATCCGGAATTCAAAATCCTTCGTAATACTTGCAGATCCTAAAAGGTTTTCATCTGTAGTATATTTTTTCTTGAAAGTCATCTCCATTTTTAACTTCAAAATCATTGTCTTTTATTCTTGAAATGACCTCTCTGCTCACCAAAGTCTACAGAAGCCAGAACCTGTTACTTTGAATATTTTGCATTGATGTATTGGTTGTAAAACTTGTAAGCTTCTTCAATTTTACCACTTTCATAACAAATAACTTCAATGCTTATTGAAGTTAAGGACCTTAGTATTCGATATTACATACATCATCAATAGGCTAACGAGAGGGCTATGGGGTAGGTAAAAAAGCTAAAGCCAATGATACCGAGGGCTAAAGGTGGGGTAGGTTAAGATATGTGTAATAGAAAGTTTGAAACTTCTTTAATCCTATGATTCAATCTTTCTCTTCTCCATAATGGCTTTATGGCTGTCTTCCTCCTTTTTTTTAAAGACACTTTTCTCTTCAAAATTCCTAGTAAGATTTTCTATTTGTATCTGTAATTTATGTTAGTCAACTAAGTAGGGCCCGAGGCCCCCTGCAAATCCGTAAATCTGAGGAGCATGCCGCAACAAAAGGATCCTCTAGGAGAAGGAAAGGAAATGCTCAAGTGCTGTAGCGATGAGTGATCCTTGTGGTTTCCGAGTTTAAGGGCTTGGTCTTTGTGGGTTTGTTTGGGTTATTTATTTATTTTTCTTTTTTATTGTTGCTTTGAGTGCTCCTTGTGGGTTTTGAGTTTAAGAGCTTAGGCCCTATGGGTTTGTTTGGGTTTCTTTTTGTGGGCTGTTTTGGTTGTTCTTGTGTATACTCCCTGTCTACTTAGGGGCGCCTTTCGCTTTTTAATAAAACATTTCTTACTTATCAAAAGAAAAATGTTAAATTCGTTTTGATAATGTTTATGGTTTTAGGTGCTTTTGAGAATCTACTGCTTGATGTAACGTTTTCTTGAGGCTAGGACTTTTCACCAAAGACTGTAATACTTTGTTGAGATGTAACATTGTGGATTTGTATACAAGGACCAATGTATTAGTTATTTATCTTTACTACTTTTAGCTCAATAGAGTTTAAGGCTATCTAGTTTAAGTCTCTTTATGTTTGGATGGCTACCCAGTAGCCACAATAGTTTTTTACTTCTCTAATTTTCTAGATTTTTTTTGGATTTGTGTTCTTCTATCTAGTTGGGTGTCTATCTTATATACTCCCTGTATGGCTGTATACTTGGGATGCGCCTCTCTGTGCTTCAAACAAAATTTGAATTACTCTTAGATTTATTTTTTTATTTTTATTTTTATTGCAGTTAATTGATCAGAAAATTTGGAAAAAAAGAAAAAGAAAAGTAATTGAAAATTTTAGTTCCCAACTTATGATTTTATTGATTGGAACTTTTGCAATATATGTACTGATTTTTGAGGTGCATGACCAGTACCCAATTATGTTGTAGGGGAAACTGAGTTTGAAGCTTCCAAAGAGGGCCGCAACCTTACAGATTTCAGGTATGGTTGTGTTGGTTACTCGGTGTACTTGGACAAGGACTCTTCAAGTGATCAGCAGAATAAACAAGCAGAATTGCCGTTTTGTGTTGGTCTTGAGGTGTTATATCTTTACTTTTCCCCTTTGGTTTTCCTGATAAATGAAACTCATTTCACATTTTATCTTGAAGTTTGAAGGCTAGATGGGAGATATCTTGTTTGATTTTTTGGGTTACATCCTAGTACACGAATGTTGTTTATACCAACAAATAACTTTCTTCTCACGCGAAACAAGGGGATGTTATTTGTTGATGAATGTTTGTGACTTATGGTAATCAGAATTACTTTGTCCTAGTGGGAGAATAAACTCTCAGTGTAGTTTAAAGTTTAAACTTCAGACAAAACTCCTATTTCTTCTCCAGAAGGGGATTTTCCTTCATTTTTTATATTAAAAAAAAATTGAAGTTCAAATTCGATTGTGCTTATCAAATTCTGATCTGACATAATTACTTCTTGTTTCAGATATTATTGGACAGAAGACCAGCAGAACATGCTCCTGCTGATGTTCATGGAAGTGAAGGTATTGAAAGTCATTTGGCACATTGTTTTTCCTTGTTGCAAAATTTTATTTAATCTTCGGTTTTGTATGGAATTGTACTTTGAACAAAAATGGCTTTAACACTAGAACAAAGGGCCACCAATTCGACATACAGTCAAAAAACTACATTGTTTCAGAAAAATCACACTGCAGATATAATGGCCCACAACACTTCCACAGCTTTGAGGGAATTTAATCTAACTTAACTATTTTTGGTGATTGTAAAAGTTATGGAAAGAACACAAGTGTGGCTTACAACCCAAACTTCCACCTCTTCAGGACTCATTCTAAAATGCATGTACAACCCAAACTTTGAATGGAAAATTTCTTACTTTACAATCACAATATTAATAAACTGCGGTAAAACTCTAGAAGAGACAAGTTCTTCACCACTTCGTCCAATCCATAGAAAATAGATTGTAGCTAGTATGAATCTATCAGCCCCGCCTCAAGTGGCAGGAAAATTAAAGAGCTGAAGATAAATATGTATTATCAAGGGGTAGATAGTTTAGATGGTTTGCTGCCTCCTTATTCATTCACGATTGTACTTACAGTTGATCCGATCTATGTTTGTGAAAATTTTATATATTGCAGTGATTTGAGCTTCCTTGGAACACCCGAGATGTAATGTTTAATTAATTCTAGCTTCCCTTTCTTTTTCTTCATTCCCAGAAGATGCTCGTGCTTTACCTCAACCTCAAGCTCAACCCTACAAACCAGGTCATCACGCAGGAGATGAGTACCTGAACAGGCAAGATAGAAATCTGATAACTAAATTTATTTGGTGTTTATCCTCATAAGAGCCAAAAAGCTGAAAGTTCAGGAATGTGCAGGTTTACTAGGAATGCAGGACTAGTAGCATCAGGTGTGGGCAAGAACCTGAATAGAGTGTACAACTACATAAAAGAGAGTCTTGATGACATATTATACCCTTATCGAAGGCCACCTAAGTAGGCATCAGGTGTGGGCAAGAACCTGAATAGAGTGTACAACTACATAAAAGAGGGAGTCTTGATGACATTACACCCTTATCGAAGGCCACCTAAGTAATGTTGCTCCTTAATTATAGTTGCAATGTAGATTACTAAATATTTCGAGATTTGTATTGTCCAATTTTTGCCAACAATTTAACTTAAATTGTTTTTTTCCTTAGTTTCTTGTATGAAGTACTAAATTATTGTTGAGGAAAGTGGATGGATCTCTTTCCGCTTAATTGTAACAAACAATGTTATGGTTTCACTATAAATTGCGTTTCTTATATGATATCTGTGATTGTAGTCTGGCTAAATTTTTCAGTGATAAAACGAGATGAACACCACTTGGTTTTAGTGTTTCATTGTTGAGTTTTTCATAATGAGATGCACAAAGCTTCATTTTTGAATGATTTCTGTATAGACCACCCTTCGGATTTGGCTTGGGTGTTGGGACCCGCTCCAGTCGAACTGGATACGTTGGAATTAGGACATGTGACAGCTCACTCAAAATTATATAATTGAAAATCCGGTAAATAAATAACAAGACAATAAATGTAAAAAATAACAACAGTAAAATGGGCAAACACACCTCTTGATGACCGGCTGATTTGATCATCCTCATCGAGCTTGCCATTTCTCTATTTTCTCCAAAATTTGGTGAAATTTCGCAAAACAGCCCTCTAACAAGCTCTCTACTCCGCCATTTTAGTTTTTGTCAGAACCTTATCTCAAATATGAAGAGTCAAAAGCTTTCGTCATTTCTAATTTTTGAGTTTCATATTGGTCCTCTAATCCACAAACCAAATTTTTTGTTAAGGTAGCTAGCCAGATATGAGTGATTTTTTTACTCAATTTACATACCAACTAGTCAAAATAACATTTACTTATGATTTTTTTAATTAAAAAATTAATTTAATATATATACTGAATTAAAAGAATTTCGAATAAAAAAAATCAATAGTTTATTAAGAACAACGGTTGAGAATCCTAATTTAGGCATTCTCGGCCCCGTCCCCGGCCTCAGCCCAACAACTTATCTGAAATGCTGAGGTGAGGCCATAGCCTGATAGCCTCCAACTTTGATAACCAAAAGCAGTCTCTGGATATTGCTGATTTTAAATGCATAAAAAATGTATTCATATATACAAGTTTGTTAATTATCCAAATTAACAAATTTAGGGAATATTTGGGTAACAATTGTTTTTTTTATTATATTTTATTATTTTTCAAAACATATTTGGGTTATTTTTTAGAATTTAAATTCTACTAAGATTTTATTCAATTTTTTTTATTTTTTTATTTTTTAAAAATTAAAAAAAAAAAAAAACAGTTGTAGGGTGTATTTTGATATGGAAGCAAAAAATAGTTTTGTTCTGGTACAAAATTAGAAAAATGATTTTAACTGAATTTCAAACAACAAAATGCTGTTAGAACTTTAGTGATAGAAATTTTATGAATTTGACGTTTGGTTAAAATTACTGGAAGAAATTAAGTGAGATGGGTTAATGGAGGCAAACACGCAATTGATGCTTCAAGCATAAACCTTTTTTCTTTTTAACCTTTTTTTTTTTTTTTTTGGGAAAGGAAAGTTGAAACAGTAACCTAAGCTTTATCAGACGTTGTCTCTATTCTTTGTCCTTAGAATTGAGTTCAACCATTTATACATTTTTTTTTTTTTTTCTTTTAGCACAAAATGATTTTCCCAATCATTGCTGTTGGAAGAAAATGTTAGTCAGACCAGAAATTGATTCTTGATCAACTTAAATCTGTTAACAAAATGGGAATAAGATTAACCCCTTCAAAACATTTTGTAAGCTAAAAGAGCAAATCAAATACAGTCAAATAAAAATTAACATGCATAATCGTTTTTACAATTTGCTCACAAAACGAAAAAAAAGATAACAAATTCCTTCGTTGAAGTGCTTGCTTAACAAAATAAAGCAACCTAATGCTTGCATAATTACAGTTTAGTGCAACATGATAACATTTGGAGCATGACTTTGAGTTTTTTTTTTTTTTTTTTTTTTTTTTTTTTTTTTTTATTTTTTATCCACCTCATATTTTTGGTCCCAAACAATCTATATACCTAAATTCTTATCGCCCATACGAGAAACATCAATTATTAGCAAGCGTACATTCTAACAAGTAGAACCTCTTTTTTCCTAAATAGAGCAATCTAGAACAGGACCGGCTCGATATATTTTGGGACCAAAGCCGAGAATTTTAAATGAGGTCTTTTTTTGTGGGCCCTACTCTCAATGATTGTTATTTTTATAGAGTTATGACTTGTATTTTAATGAGTCTTTTTTCGTAGGCCTCATTCTTTTCATTGACTTTCTTTGAGTTCACATCCTTCTAGTTGAGTCTCCTAATATGAGAGAAAATGTATTTTTTTTTAGTTGGTATTAATTGTTGTGTTCTTAGGCTTTAACTATTTATTTTTCTATTGAAGTTAATGAGTCTCAAAAGAAGATATCACATTTCTTTTATTTTTTCAAAATCATTCCAAATTATGATTGGGCTATTTTTTTTTTTTTTTTTCAAACAAACCTATCTTTAGGAGCCTTATTCCTTTGAAAAAAAAACTGTTTCAAGTTTCAACTTATGATTAGGCTTTTTTTTCTTTTTCTTTTTTCAAAAAAACTTGTTTTGGGACCTTATTCCATTGATTTTTTTTTAACAAACTTATCTTTTGGAGCCTTATTCCTCTTGAGGCCTTAGGCGACCGCCTAACTCGCCTTATGGTTGAGCCAGTCCTGATATAGAAATAGCGACACGAGCTGCAAGCCGAATGAAGTTACCCTGCATGAATAAATCCTTGAATTGTCAGTGGATTATCTTTTGGATCAGATCCCTTCAAATTCTCTCTCGAGTCGGTCATCTCCTTAAATTTGTTGGCCCCAAAGGAAAGATATGTAAAATTAAACAGATGAAAGAAAAATAAGTTATACTTGTAGAAAGAATGAAGAATATATATCGATTTTTTTTTTTTTCCCAAAAACTTTCATTCTTGAGATGGAAATCATAGCATTTTTCCGAATTTCATGTGGAGCAGAGAAGGAGAGAAGTCGAGTGGTTTTGGATTCGTACAGAAGCCACGCGTGAATCTCCACCTCTGGAGCTAGGCCAGCTAGCCTATAATAATGCCCATAATAGCTTGTCTGTACTCTCAGAATGCCCAGAATGTCATGGATGCGGGAAATGAGAGATGACATACACTAATCTTGTGTAATTGCAGGATTCTGGAGTGCTAGAGAAAGAGTGAGACAGTCCCCTTTTAAGATAAAATAAGAAATATTCAGAAAGGTAGCTAACTGAGCTGCTAAAAGAGCTGCATGAGCTTCCCCGTAGAGAGCTGAACATGGAGGACTGATAAAAGAACGACAGCCAATATTTAATCCAGAGAAGCTTCTGACAACTGTAGCTTGCGCAGAAAAAGAAGGTCGGATAGCCGTATCATCCGAAGTACAAACTTCTTTTTCCATCATGTGGCATCCTGGGCCGCAACTAGACTCTACTCTGGCTGCATTCCCTTTTCTTCTTCTCTAGTCGGACCTTCTCCACCCTGTTTTGGAAAGGCTTCCTCTTGTTCTTTTTTAGTTTCTTAAGTCTGTTTTAGTTTTTGTCTTTTGTACTCATTAAAAAAAAAAAAAGAAAAAAAAAAAGAAAAAAAAAAAAGAAGAAGACTAAAAAATCCCTTAAAAAAACTCTGAACTCTTTACAAGCAAAATACAAAAGTGCCCAGCAGATTCTTTAACCAGCCGAAACATAAATAGGCGCAAAATAGTAATTTCGAAACCTAAAGAAATATTAGAAGACAAAAATAATCTGCCTAATTTAACTATGATGAGCAAAGAGAAAGGGTATAACCATAAATTGACACTATCAAATAAAAATAACTGTTTAAACTCCATTCACACTTTATATATATATCTCTAGTTAAAGATATATGAACATTTAAGTACAAATAAATGCGTGTATACGTGGCAAATATTGAATGGTAGATACAATTATCAACCTAGCTAGCTAGCTCGATCGACATATTTATTTTTGGTAAATGGTATTGTTGTATGATTTTTGTTTCAATACTAATAAAAAGTTATTAAAATTATAATAAAAAAAAAGAAAAAAAGAAAATAAAAGAAAAGAGAAATGTATTGCCAAGCGACATGGACGAAATTGGCAATAGGATCCTCTCTAATTGAAACTCAACTGGAGAGGAGCCAGTTTGTTATAAGTAAGAGTATTTTGATAATTTTACACAATGTAAAATTATCAAAATATCCTCTCTCTCGCCAAAGGCACTTCACGGGCATATGCATTCTCTCGCATCAATGCATAATCGTGCATTCTAACCTTTTTTTTTTTGTTTTTTCAAATTTTCACATTTTTAGAAAACAATCAACATCGAAACATTTTTACTTTTTTTACTTTTTATATCATATCAACAATTTTTTATTACTATTCATTTTACTTTATATCATATTACTTTTTTTACTTTTCTATACAAATTCATTTTACTTTATATCATATCTATCACTTTTTACTAATTAATTTTTTTTTTCTCACTATTATGTTATGTTCCATTGCCAAACATACCCTTAATTTGTCGTGAAAGCTCAACTATACAATTGTTGTTCTTTTTTCTTTTTACAAATAAAAAATAAAATAATATGAAAATCTATTCAACCGACAAAAAATAATAATAATTATGTCCGATAAGCAACATAGCAAATCACCTCATTTATCTTCACTTTTTCAAAAAATAATCACTTCAAAACATTTTAAATTTTTTTACTTGTTATATCATATAAATAATTTTTATTATTATTCAAATAAAAAAAATTACTACAATACAAGACTTTACTTTTTTTATACAATTTTTATTTTTATTTTATATCATATTAATTACTTATTATTATTAAAAAAAACAATTCTACTCCACAATCTTTTCCCATCATAACCAAAGTAGAGTTCTTTCACGAGTAAAATAAACTCAACATAAAGAAAAAGAAAAGAGGGTGAAATGAAATTCAGAAATTGGATCGAGGGCGACGTGGGGTTTTTTTTTGAAAATCCCTTCCAATATATTAAAAGAGACCAATTAGTCAAATGTGCAGGGTTACAATGAATCCATAATACACTAAGTCAGAGGCATAGTGGTGAGAGTTTCCTCCACCCAGGTAGAATATTACCATTATAGAATACAGTTGCTCAAAAAACCTACACAAATAGAAAGATGTCTCTACATTAACATAAACATCTACTTGATCTAGGATAGGGCTTTTGCAAACCAGATTTTGATCTTAAACAAACAACATAGCAGCTGCATTAAACTACAACCAGACACAAACAAAGAAAAAGAAAAAACTACAAATGCACTACTCGGACCATTTCCCCCACTTCTACTTTTTGCTCGACGGTTTGCCGACTCCAGAAGATCTGGAAACCGTTCCTAGAAGATCACCTTGATTACCCCTAAAGCCACATCTGAAAATAGCGCCCGAATCACTGTTACAACACCGAAAAAACCGTGCGTTGCCCCTATTGCGAGAAAACCGGAGAAACAAAAAACGTCGAAATCACCAATCCCCTTTCGCCCTAAACCGCCGTTCCAGTGGAAATCCCTAAACCGTCATTGCTACAAACAACCACGAAAAGCATTGGAGCGAGAGATTTCGTCTCCAGCGTGGCCATCCAAACCAGCAGTGGCGGATCAAAGCCTCCTATTCGAAATCAACACCATCAGGGCAGAATATCCATAGAAGAAACCCAAATCTTGGACCAGTGCGATTTTGTCATCGACGTGGGGTGTTGGGAGCGTGGAAATGGAAGGAAATGATTAAATAAGCATGCAAGTTTCAATTCAGCAATCCCATCCATCCAATCGATTAAATTCATCACAATGAAAGAGAGGTGGGGTGGGGGAATAAACGAAATGGAATTTTGACACATCATGCTCGGATTTTGAGACAAAGCAGCACCACTCTTGCACGCTTTACATCGAGACTCATGCATGTAGACCCCACCATGAATGAATTCCACCGATATATCTTAAATTGTGTAAAAATTGTGAAATTGGGTTATACAAAAATCATTTTCCTTACATCAAAGCTTTGAGAGAACAGACATATAAATAAAAAAAGATTTTTACACAACACTTTAGGACCATGCATGTGGGATCCATGTATCCCACATGCATTAATCCCACCAATGAATTTTGGCGTGCAAAGTGTTGGGCACCAAACACTTTTCTATATGTAATAATCAATTCATTGTTGCAGATAGATCTTGTCAAGTTTCATTGATGGCGAGTTGCAGGAGTAGTGCTATATGTGCGCCAAGAGTCCGTCTGGTGTCCGGCTCTTAACCCACGTGGCATGTTTGTTTTTCTTTTTTTATTAAAAAAAAAACGAGTAATGATAGGCAGGGGACGTTCAACCGTCCCCTACTCAGCCCTTTCCTACGTGGAAAGGGCCTTTTGGCTTTAATTATATTTTTTAAAATAATAATAAAAAAAAGTCGAATTTTGAAAACCCATCTCCATTTATTCTATACCAATTTTTTTTCCCAAACCATTTTCCCCCCAAATCTTTCCCTCCCTCTCTCCATCTCCTCTCCTCAACCCCACCGTGAGCCCACCACCGTTGACCACTCACGAGCCAGCCACTGTGCGTTCTCCATCTCTGGCCGTCTTCCATCTCCAACCAAGCTTCCACTGTAATGCACCGACCGAGCTCTCCATTTCCACCGCCGAACAAGGTCCCCCAGTTTTGGCGACCATTTCCCTCATTTCCGGCCTAGATCTCCACCATTTCCGGCATCGGTAGCAATCTCCCCCATTTTTGGTTTTTTTAGTTGTTTTTGGATCTACCTTTTTTAGTTGCTTGCTGTGATTTGTGATTTTTTGCTATTGGATTTCTAGTTATAAAATGCCTTCTTACATGTTTGTTTATTCTAGCATGCTAATTAGGTCTAACTGACGGAAAGCTCTTGTTTTGGAGTAATTCAATTGCTTAAGCGTTAAATCCGTCTTCAAACCATGATTTTTGCATAACTCAAAATAGATTTTGAATCAAAACCAAGGAAATCAAGTTTTCTCTATTTTTATTTTCTTTCAATTTTTCCTTGATCTCCTCTGGTAGTATCAGAAAGATCTTGTTTTTCCACTTGTTTTTGGATCTAGAATCTCAATTCCATTATTCTCAATCTAGTTGGGCTTGAAACTCAGATCTGGATTTGGGGGTCTGAATCCTAACCCCTCAAAAGACCTTATTTAGGGTGTTTTTTTTTTTTTTTTTTTTAAAAAAAAAATTAAATTAATTAATTTATTTATTTATTTTTCTTGTCAAGCTTTGTGAAAATTGAGGTATTCACTTGTGGTTTAACTTTGAATAGTTGTGGTTGATGGGGTGGTGAGAATGCTTACCATGTCAGTGGGGGGTAGTGATTGGGGGGAGGCCAATGACCGGCTCTCTCCCCCCCTTTAATATTAAAAAAATTACTTTCAATCTACTTTTTGTCTTTTATATTATTTTATTCCTTTTTTTAGATTGAAAGTGATTTTTTTAATATTAAAGGGGGGGAGAGAGCCGGTCATTGGCCTCCCCCCAATCACTACCCGTCAGTGGGTATCGAGATCTAGCTACTAGTAGATGGTGACAGAAATGTATCCAGAGCTTCTCCACCGGGAAAGGTTACAACCCTAACAAAGGTAAAGCATCTCAGCATAGTTTAGCATGGTGAGAGCAAGCATGGTTGGTCCTTTTCTTTGGCATAAAACTTACATTGATTATTTTTTTGGGGTGCGATGTGTTTTCCTTTTCATAGTTATATTTTATTTTTCATTTCTTATTCTTTTAGGGTGGCAAGTGCAACAAATTTACCCTGATATTTGTCCCTTTTATCCTTGTCTGATTAGAATTAGTCTCGCTGGGTGATAGTTTAGGTTAAGATGAAATTGTTCTAATGTGTCCTATTCTTCTAGTGAGGAAGCCTATAAATTGAATTTCATTAATGAAGATTTTTGAAGAACAATCTCATTACTAAATGGTTAATTATGAACACGTTGTAAATGGTAAATTATTAGGATGTTGATTTGAGGTATACAATTGTATTCCACTATTGATTTGTGAGACCAATTGGTTTTTATCTTTTTGAGAATGTTGAGGACTTCACACTTTCTCACTCCCATTTTGTATAATTTCATTTTGCATTTTCGAAGTTCTGTGTTTATGAGTAAAGGATGACGTGACTACGGGTAGAAAAACCTTGAGGCTTCGCATTTTATGGCTCAAGAGTTGGGCTATTGTAGGGAGGAGAATCTGTGTAACCTTTGGGGTTGGGTCAAATCATTTTTTTGGCTAACCAGCCAATTTACTTTCAGACCTCCAGTAACATAATCACAGGAGAAACTTTTTCAATATTCCAGCCATTTGGCAGGTAGAAACACTCTCACATAGACGCACTTGATAGGCAATTTGTGAAATAAAGTGGATATGAAGCTTACATCAAAATACATATATATATATATATGCGTACTTACATTCAAGTTATATTGGTGTACTGAGCAATGCTTGATGAACCCATTACCCATCTTTTTTTCTTTTTCTTTTTTAACAGGAACACCCATGGAGCTTCATGTGGGTTGAAGAATATAATGTGGGAATAATTGATAAGTCAATGGCCGCAGTTTTAGAAGAGCCCCACAGGAAGGGGTATGGCATGATCAAAGTGGGCAGTGATGGCCCGTTGTTGCGGTTGTACTTTTGTTATGGAATTATTGCTTATTGTACTTGTGTTATTTGTTTTTATTGCGGAATCATAACGTACAAGAAATAGTTGGTTATTACTTGTAATGAATGCTGGAGTTCCTGTAATGAATGTTGGTTGTCTCTAGTTTTGACTGATGTAGTTGATAGTTTGATACGTTAGAAGCACAAAAAAATGAGTCTTTATTGATAGTTTGATGCAAAGCATGGATACAAAACATGATCAAACTCACTTCACTTGAATTGACCATGCAAAAAACCGAATTTTGACACCAATATGCAAAAAACTCACTTCACTTCTATTCAATGGGAAGTTAGAAGTAGAATCATGTTTAGAAGGAACACTGAGCAATTTGATATGGCTAGTAGGCCTAGTTGGATTTGGAGGATGTAGTTGTTTTGCTATGTTTCCTGTTTTGTAGCTTTTGTTGTTTTTGCTAAGTGCAGGTTGAGTTGTTTCCCTGCTGTGGGAAGGGTATCCAGTTTTGACTGGAGTGAATTGTATTATGCAGAGTTTGGTTATAAAATGCCTTTATTCATCCAAAAAAAAAAAACCTCACTTCACTTCACTTGATCAAACTCACAATGGATTTGATTACTGTTGATGCTGGATTTACAAAAAGGGAAAAATGATACGAAGTTGGTTTGTATCTCAGCTAAATATTTGGCTCTCTTTGTCGTTGATCATTGGAAAAGATTAAACAGCTAGCTCTCGCCAACATATAGATTAAATTTCATAATCAAACTATGTAAGAAAACCAAATCCATATTCACCAAACCAAATCTAAATCCCTACCTTTATGAAGTTGCATAAAACAATAAAAAAATGTTTCAAAGATAGTCATGAACAAGAAACATTACAGCATATGAAAAAAGACCACAATCAACAACTTGAATAAAAGTTGCATATAATGAAATTCAAAGTGATGAGAGCATTGTGCATCAAAGAAAAAAATCCAATTAGAGTGACAATTTACACATCAAAATGGAATATGTATACATGTTTCCATATTTACACATCAAAATGAAATATATCAATTTACCACATATTCCAACTCAATGACACAAAGTATACATTACCAAGAACATTGCAGTATCGTATGCATAATTCAACAAGCAACATTCATTTTCGTCCCTCTTCCAACGTACAGTATCAACTTCGAGCTAGAATATCACCTGAAATAACATGTAAGAACACCTTAAACAATAGTAATAATGAAATATCAACTTTGCAGGTAATGCATAAAAACCTAAAACTGACAGAAAGTAAATGAGATTTGCTTAAACTGACAGCAATAATGTTTAGAAATAATAATCGATAACAAATTATAACACTCTCAGAAATAATAAGCAAGAATGTGATTGTGGGACTCCATATGTTTTTTTTTTTTTTTGGTATATAAGCTAGGTTTTCCTCCTTTCCATAACACACAAAATAAAAAAAATAAAAACCAATATTCTCATTAGTGCAAATTTGGTCTGCCTCATTAAAACTACCTTTAGAGAGGAGCAAAGAGGGAAGACTCAGCTGCTACTATTATTTTTGGCTTCTAAAGGTATTCCAGATCTTTAAAATTGTTGTTTATTTGTATTCTAATCTTTTGGCATGCATATAACAGTTCTAACACATACCAGGGCGAATCAAAACCTGCGCCCAAAAACCAGAACATCACATAATGCATCATTCATTTGAACAAAACCAAAATGTGGTTTCAGTTTTTCCCATGATTACTAGTGCATGAAAACCTCAACCATGCTAATTTTGTAATTTTTTATCATCATGAGTCTTGGTCTTGCAATTAAGCAGGCTTAGCGTTGGTCTAATCTGGTTGTCCTCCAAGAAAACCCCCAAGTTTACCTGTCAGTCTACCTCTGTATCTCCCATGCATGCAGTCCCACGGTTTTATGATTATATTCATTGTATGACATTACAACTATCAAAAACTGACCAAAAGAAACATCACTGCAGAAGAAACCAGCTCGATCTGTCTGTGGGTTTCGGGGATTTTTATTTTATTTTATTTGAAAAACATTTTTATGTTTTGATTAATTATTAATATTTTTATTTTAAAAAGAAGAAAACAAAAATAGAATTCTTTCACTCAGATAAGTTAAGGTAACTCATTTCACTTGCACAATTATTGATTGAGGATATATATGAAGGTGAAAGGTAGGTTAATGTGCACTTCCAACTTGTCATCTCTCTCTTTCAAAGAAAATGCCCATGAATATTTATTAAGAAGTTTGAAGTTTCTTGACTTTCTTCAAAGAATTTAAAGAATATATGTTACGATACGATCAGTTTTTTTTTACCAATTAAACATAAAATCAAATCATCTTGTATACTTGCGTCTTTGTACGTAATATTCCAACAAGCCGTTGGAGTCACATATGATTTTGAATTTCATAAAATTTGATGAGAAAAATATTATTTGCGAAAAATAATATATTAAGAAGGATAGTAACATTGTAATTGAAATTGGAGACAATGATTTTAGTTTCGAGGAAAAAATATCAAGATTATATACTAGTAACATTGTAATTGCAAATTGCAGAGCCAAAATTTTGGTTCTTAAGAGACAAGATTAGAAAATAGAGTAAACAAATTGATTAAAAATATTAAATAATATAACTAAAGACCGACAAAAAATGTTTTTGTGAAAACTTCATTCATAATTAATCCTTGATTTTTCATCACTGTTGTAATTAAGGTATCCAGCTTTGTTATAATTTTTTGTTAAATCTTGTCAAAATTTTTAAAATACCAATTTCTTTTTAGGAGAAAAAATCAGAATTTTTTTTTAAGGATTTAGGTGTTGGTCAAAATTTAATAGAATTTGCAAAAATACCCATGCCTGAATCTTTCAAATTTTTTATATTTTTCTTTGTTTTTTTTTTTTTTAAAAAAAAAATACAATAGTATTTTGAGAATTTTAATAGAATTTAATGAAAAATTATATCGGACGATTGAAGTTGAAAAAAAAAAAAAAAAGATGAATACTTTAAATTGACACTTTTTAAAGATAAATACTTTAACCGTAAAAGTGATCAAAAATTAAAAAAATTAAAATTAAAATTATAAGTGAAACTCTCCCATTATTATTTTTTTTAAAATGACAAAATATTTAAAAAATTAAAGCTCATGGTCAATGCCAGGCCCTTCCGTCTCAAGTCCGCCATTTTTTATTATTTATTTTATATTTTAATTACATCACGTAAAAAAGTAAAGGATTTCAAAGGAACAAAAATGCAAGATGTGCATCCCCCGGCTTCGGATTGAGATCCCCTCAAATTCTAAAAGAATTTGAGAATCTCAAATTCTTTAATCTTGGCCCTTCATCTGATCTAATGGATGAAAACTGGGCAGTAACTTTGCAGCTTCCCAAGAAAAGTTTGCTTCCCTCCAAAATGGATGAAAAAAAAAATAAAGGGAAAAGAAAGAAAGGATGTACGTCGTTCCTCAAGCTTTTTTCCCTCCAAAACAAAAAAAAAAAAATGAAAAATGAAAAAACAAAACATAAAGGGAAAAGAAAGAAAGACTGTACATCTTCTTCTACCTTCAGTTGTGTACGTCCTTCTTCTACCTTCCTCAAGCAAACTTGAAAAAATAGAGTAGCTTTTGTTGCAGAAACCACCTCTTACTCAAGCACGTGAAGTTGACAAAAAAATCTGCTTCGATTCTTCAAAGAATCCAAACCTCAGAATTTGTAGGAGCATCTTCGGTTCTTCAGTTCTTCCTCAAGCAAAAAATATTTCTATGTAAGTACTCTCCTAATTTCATGTCCTTTTCTCTTATATATATTTTTATTTTTATTTTCACGGTGAAGACTTTTCACATAGAGGACTTTTTCACTTTTTTGTCTTTTTGTTTTTGGTAGCTCAGGGAAAGGAATCCCAAACTTGGAGATTTGTCCACTGATGGTTTGACATTGTGGACCATTTTCGTGTATATATATATTTTTTTTCACAGAGGACTTTTTCACACTTTTTCACTCTTTGTCTTTTGTAGCTTAGGAAACAAACTCAAACCATTGTTTTGGAATTTGTGGTCTGAAATTTGTGGTCCTTCTACAATCTGAAAATGCCTCATACAATGCTTTTGTCGATTTTGTTCATCACAATGGTCTGGTTTAGATCCCTTGCTTCAGGACAAAACACAGTCCTCTTCAAACTGCCCAAAACAAAACAAGCTAGAACAGAAAAGAAGAACAAAGCAACTAGTATGAATCATTCCAACCATTCACATTCTATATTGAAAAAAATAATACACTATCCTTTTACATTCAACCCCAAAAAAGAAGTACAATATTCTTACAATAAGCAAATTGATTACATATATATTGATCATGGATCCACTAGCATCAAAAGTAGCACTTTGGTCTTGCTTCTTCTTTCTTCTCTGTCAACTCTTGATACCACTCTGCTCCAACTTTGGCCATGGGCATTGGGAACATGGACAGTTAACTGCAGTTCTGTGTTTGTTTCCTCTAAATTTGGATCAGATATTTTGATTGATTTGCTCACTGGTTCAACAGAAATCCATCCTAGACTTGATATAGCCACATCACAAGCAGGCCTGCCCAAACAAAAAGAAATTGTCCATTGACTTGGTAGTAATGAAAAAATCAGCGTTTCTGGCAGAATTTTTAGTGGTAAAATTATATCACTTAACATATCGGCACAAATGAACGAACTATGAAAATTACTACTTGATTTAGCTTTCACACTCAACAGAAACGCATGTTCCATAAAAGAATAATAAAGTCAAGTAGCTAGTGTAAATCTTACTGTAAGACAAAATTCTACCTCCAAGTTATCCAGGAACACACCCAAACAGATCTGAGAAAGTCTGTCACATGAAGTAAAATTCAACACATCTTTCGGGTTGAAATTTTCCAATTTTATTTTTCAAAATCCAGAAAAAAAAAAAAAGAGCACAGAGATTTAAACTTCAAAAGGGGATGTACATATTCAAAATCCAGAAAAACATGGAACAGAGACTCGGTTAATAGAACTCACTGATTCAAGCGAAGAACCCAAGGAGAACCCGAACCCGAACCCAAAGCCCGTGGGGCTCGGAATCGATCTCAATGAGATCCCCTCACCGCCGCCCGAAGAAACCCTCCCGGATTCGAAGGACGCGGTTCGGACCTACCGGACGGCGCAGCCCAGGGGTCCCGGGCGGCCCGAGGTCGGCTTCCACTGTTATGGGCGTAATTGCTGATTGAGATAATAATGCTGTAAATGAAACTGGTTTGACACTTCAAGGGGTCAATCCCTCCACTCTCTCTAACACACGGCTAGGAGATACAAATTCAGATAACTTTCTGATGCTCATTAATCTGGAAATGCTGAATTTAAATACAATAACTGTTGACCCACTAAGATAATTACTGGACTCCACTAACCCACTACTAAGATAACTGACCCATACATAATAACTGCCCATAACTCCTTAACAACAGCCCACTGACCACTACTACATTATCTAAGGCTGAGACACACGCACACCCCCACTCACTAAGTGGGACACGTGGCTGACTCCCAACTATCCCCTCCTTAACACTTCTGCACCCACTTACTTCACACGTTCACCTTCACGAAACTTCCTCTTCAGACAAGGCATACTTCCCACACTTCCTTCCGACAGCCATACATCCTTGCGCATAACACGGCCACCTTCTCAAAAGACCTTGCCCGCAAGGTCCGGGAATCGTCTCTGCAAGTCTTCCATATCTTCCCAAGTAGCTTCCTCTTCCGTTGCCCCTTGCCATTTGATCAGAACCTCCACCCCAGCTCTGTTCTTCTTCTTCTTTAAGCGCCGTTGGAGAACCCGATCCGGTGCTGGAACTAGTGTCCCTTCGGTGGTGACTTCAGGGAGTTGGGGATTTGGTCGGATCTGATTACCCAGAGTTTTCTTCAAGCTGGATACATGGAAGATTGGGAAGATTCTGGACGCCGGTGGTAGATCCAGCTTGTACGCCACCTTCCCGATCTTGTGGACCACCTGGAACGGCCCATAGTATCGAGGAGAAAGCTTGAGGTTTCTGCGAGTTGACACTGACATTTGGCGGTACGGTCTGAGTCGAAGGTATACCCAGTCTCCAATCTCAAATGCTCGTTCTGTACGCTTTTGATCTGCAAAAATTTTCATTTTTGATTGGGCTTCTTGTAGGTTTTCCTTGATGAGAGCCAAGAGGTAGTCACGGCTTTTCAATTCTTCATCCACGGCGTGGACCCGAGTGGACCCTGGTTCGTGTGGCATGAGTCGGGGAGGCGGCTGTCCGTACACAGCTTCAAAGGGGCTCAGTTTGGTGGAGGTGTGGGTAGAAGTGTTGTATGCCCATTCTGCCAGTGACAGCCATTTTGCCCAATCTCGTGGTCTGTCCCCCGAGAAGCTGCGAAGGTAACCTTCTAACCCCTTGTTCATAATCTCCGTCTGCCCATCGGTTTGGGGGTGATAAGCCGAGCTCATTAGGAGCTCGGTGCCACTCAGCCTGAATATTTCCTGCCAAAAATTGCTAGTGAATACTGGGTCACGATCACTTACAATTGTTTTTGGTAGTCCATGCAGCTTGAAAATGTTGTCCATGAATAGCCTCGCCACCGTGCCTGCTGTATAGGGATGTGCGAGAGCAACAAAATGGGCATATTTGCTTAAACGATCCACCACGACCATGATCACATCTCTCCCCATAGAGCTGGGTAACCCTTCTACAAAATCCATACTAATCTCAGTCCAGATGCGGTCTGGTATTGGTAAGGGTTGTAGAAGACCCGCTGGATGCAGGGTTTCTGATTTATTCCTTTGGCAGACATCACATTCCCGAATGAAAGCCCGGACAGCCTCTCTCAATCCAGGCCAGTAGAATTCTTTTTTTATTCTTGAGAAAGTCTTATGTGTTCCCATGTGCCCTGCTAATGGAGTGCTGTGGAATTGGTGCAGGATTTGTTGCTGGATTGGACCCATGGAACCCAGGTGGATCCTTCCCTTGTAGAAGAGAAGCCCATGTTGGAATTTATACTTCTCAAGGTCAAGCTCCCCGTGATGATATTGCTGTAGCAGTTCCTGGATTAATGGATCCTCCGGATAAGCTACCTTTAACTCTTCTATCCATGTTGGATTACTCATACTGATGGCTTGATTTTGTGTTGTGTTACTGTCTGCATCTTCTGTTTGCATGATTGCCTGCTGAGTTGGGAATTCTGATGGATCTGATGTATGAATTCTGGATAGTGCATCCGCTGCCTTGTTCTCTTTTCCTTGTTTATACTCCACCTCAAAGTCAAAACCTAGTAGCTTAGAAACCCACCTCTGCTGAGTCGGGGTACCAATCCTTTGTTGTAGCAGATGTTTTAAGGCTTGCTGATCTGTTTTGACTTTGAACTTGTGCCCTAGGAGGTAATGCCTCCACTTCTGTACTGCTGACACCAGTGCTAACAGCTCCTTCTCATAGGTGGATAAGAGCAAATTCCTTCCCTTGAGCCCGTGACTGTAATAGGCTATAGGCTTGCCTTCCTGCATTAAAACAGCCCCTAATCCCTCCCCTGATGCATCACATTCTATTAGGAAAGGTTTAGAGAAATCCGGTAAGCCCAATACCGGAGGAGTTGTCATGACCTCTTTAAGCCTATTAAAGGCAATGTTGGCCCCTTCATTCCACTGGAAAGACTCCTTTTTCAGCAGGGAAGTTAGTGGGGCTGCAATCCCCCCATATCCTTGAACAAATTTTCTGTAGTACCCTGTTAAGCCAAGGAATCCCCTCAAGGCTTTAGGAGTTTTAGGAATGGGCCAGTTGGTCATGGCTGTGATTTTTTCCGGATCTGCCTTCACCCCTTCTTCTGAAATTAGATGTCCTAAGTACTCCACCTCTTGTTTACCAAAGGCACATTTGGATAGCTTAACATATAATTGGTGGGTTTTTAGGATCTCCATAACCAACTTTAGGTGTTTAAGGTGGTCTGTGAAGTTTTTGCTGTAGATAAGGATGTCGTCAAAAAAAACTAACACAAATTTCCTCAAATAAGGTTTAAACAGGTCATTCATAAGGCTTTGGAAGGTAGAAGGGGCATTAGTGAGACCAAAAGGCATCACTAGGAATTCGTAGTGACCTTCGTGTGTTCTAAAAGCAGTCTTAGGTATGTCATGGGGATCCATTCTGATTTGGTGGTAGCCCGACCTTAGATCTAGCTTAGAAAATAACACAGCTCCATGCAATTCATCTAACAATTCATCAATATTAGGAATGGGATACTTATCTTTCACTGTCCCCTTGTTGAGGGCTCGATAATCTACACACATGCGCCAGCTGCCATCCGCCTTTCTAACCAATAGGACTGGTGAGGAATAGGGACTCTGGCTGGGCCGCACAACCCCTGATTTCAGCATGTCTCGCACTTGCTTTTCTATTTCCTCTTTTTGGTAGTAAGGGTACCGGTAGGGTCTTGCACTTGTCGGCTGAACTCCTTCTAGGAGGTTGATCTTGTGATCATGACTCCTAGTAGGAGGTAGCCCGGTTGACTCTTCAAAGACCCCTTTGAATTCATGTAAGAGTTGATAAATGGCAGGATGTGCATTGGTTGGTTTCTTGGGATCCCCTGCAATCACTAGTTGTATCCACACTCCTTTACACGTGCTGCCACGATTTTTGCAAATAGATTTGGCCTCCTCTATAGTGGATTCTGTTGGTCTCATCCCCTGCAGCTGCACTTCTTTTTCTCCTTGCTGGAATTTCATGGTAAGCTCAACAAAGTCCCATAGGATAGGACCTAGAAGTCTTAACCAATCAACTCCTAAGACTAGGTCACATCCCCCTAAGGTAAGCAAGTAGAGTTTAGGATTGAAGGAATAACCTTGCATGAATACCTGGACTGCCGCACAGTAACCTTGGCAAGGGATCGAATCTCCATTTGCTACTTTAACTGACAGCGTATTTGTCTCATGGAATGGTAGTTTGGCCTTCTTTGCCACATTCGGATCTAGGAAGTTATGAGTACTTCCCGTGTCAATGAGGATCACGACTTCTAGATGGTTGATTGAGCCAGTCAACCTCATAGTTTTAGGTGCTGGGGCTCCCACAATGGCATGGAGAGAAATTTCCAGCAACTCCCCTTCTTCCTCTTGCTCCTCCCACGCCTCCCCTGTTTGAATTTGCCCCTCCTGCTCTGCTGGGGCAGCAACCTCTTCGACCTCCAGTCCTTCCAGCAAATAAACTTTGGGCCTGCTACACTTATGGCCTATGTGATATTTGTCATCACAGTAGTAACAAAGTCCTTTTTCCCTGCGCTCTTGCATCTGATTAGAGGAAATCCTTTTGATGGGCAAATTGGGGCGTTTTACCACATTATTTTGGAAAGGTATATTGCGGTTGGGGTAAGGGAGGTTGAAGCCTACATTTCTGGGGGCGGTGGGAAAAATGGGGTTTGAGGGCTTGGAAAGGGTGAGGGGAACATTAAGTTTAGGGAAGGATGGCTTACTGTTTGACTGATTTGTAGGGTTCCAAGGGGGTGCTCTAGCACTTCTATTTCTCCTCCAAACTTCTTCTTCTTGCAGCCTAGCGAGCCCAAACGCTGCCGGTAGGTTTGGTGGCTTTAGCATGGTCACCATGATCCTCACCTCTTCCTTCAACCCACTGATGAATGAGCTCACTTTGAACTCCTCCGTTATCCCTGAAATTCTGTTTGACAAGACTTCAAATTGGTATTGATAGTCTTCCACTGTTGTTGTTTGGAAGAGCTTAGTGAAAGCTCCAACAGGATCATCATATGCTGATGGTGCGAATCTTGTTTTGAGTGCTACTACGAAGTCATCCCACTTAGTCACTGGTGCGGATTCAACTAACCAATTGTACCACTGTAGTGCTCGTCCCTCCATGTGAAATGCTGAAATTGGTACCTTTTGATTGTCTGGAATTTGACCATAGGAAAAGAATTGTTGAGCCTTGAGAACCCAATCTATTGGATCAGCCCCATCGAATTTTGGGAACTCCAACTGAACTGCCTTGGCCTGAATTCCTCCTCCCTCCGGAACTGCTGTAGACTCCACGTCCATGGTATTTTTGCTGCCACTAGTCTCTCCTACGACAAGTTCAGTGTCTTTGTTGGGCTGAACAGGATCTTTGTTTTTGTTGGTCTGCACCGGTGTTGAGTCCAGTGCTGGTATTCGTTTGAGGATCTCCTCAAGGGTGGTTTGGGTGCTGGTCTGGAATGCTGCAGTACTTGTTTGGGACACAGTAGTGCTGGCCTTGAATTCTTTGTACTCTTCTCGAAATTCCTGGTACTCTTCTCGAAATTTAGCAAGAGATTCAGTTAACTGGGATACTCTTGTACCTTCCGCCATGGTCGCAAGAACGGTGCTCTGATACCACTTGTTATGGGCGTAATTGCTGATTGAGATAATAATGCTGTAAATGAAACTGGTTTGACACTTCAAGGGGTCAATCCCTCCACTCTCTCTAACACACGGCTAGGAGATACAAATTCAGATAACTTTCTGATGCTCATTAATCTGGAAATGCTGAATTTAAATACAATAACTGTTGACCCACTAAGATAATTACTGGACTCCACTAACCCACTACTAAGATAACTGACCCATACATAATAACTGCCCATAACTCCTTAACAACAGCCCACTGACCACTACTACATTATCTAAGGCTGAGACACACGCACACCCCCACTCACTAAGTGGGACACGTGGCTGACTCCCAACTATCCCCTCCTTAACACTTCTGCACCCACTTACTTCACACGTTCACCTTCACGAAACTTCCTCTTCAGACAAGGCATACTTCCCACACTTCCTTCCGACAGCCATACATCCTTGCGCATAACATCCACCTGGGTGTGGCGTGGGCTGATGTGGTTCAGCAACAGATTCTCCGGCAGTGGAAGCCCAGGCGCCCGGAGGACTCTCCGTACTCCCCATGCTCAGGCGCTGGTTCGGCAACCGACGCGTGCGGGCGGCGCGAGGTCAGCTTCCACCTGGGTGCGACCGATTCTCCGGCGGGGTTAAACCCATCCGACCAAAAAACCCAAACATGCGACTTCCTCTTTAAACTTTCTGTTCACGTCTTGTGTTCACGTCTTCTTTTAGGGGTATTGGTATGTTTGGTTGGATAAGTTTAAAATTTGAATTTTAAAATTTTGGTCAGATGGGTTTAAAATTTAAATTTTAAATTTCAAAGTTACTGCTCAGTTTTCATCCATTAGATCAGATGAAGGGCCAAGATTAAAGAATTTGAGATAAATACTTTAACCGTAAAAGTGATCAAAAATTAAAAAAAAAAAAAAAAAAAATTATAAGTGAAACTCTCCCATTATTATTTTTTTTAAAATGACAAAATATTTAAAAAATTAAAGCTCATGGTCAATGCCAGGCCCTTCCGTCTCAAGTCCGCCATTTTTTATTATTTATTTTATATTTTAATTACATCACGTAAAAAAGTAAAGGATTTCAAAGGAACAAAAATGCAAGATGTGCATCCCCCGGCTTCTGCGTCAGATTTTTCACTTTTTCCTTCCTCTGCTGCTGCAGTGCGGCGCTGACTTACGCTTGCATCTTTCTTTTCTTCTGCAGTTGGGCGCCATCTTCTCTTCTTTCTTTTCTTCTTCCTTCATTTCCTTGTAGGTCCACCCATGTCCTTCAACTTCAAGAAGTCTTTAGTCTTTGAAAAGTTTTGAGTAGATTTTCGTAATTTTTCATGAAGATGAGGTTTATTCCTTTTGTCAATTTTTCTTTATTTATTTATTTTCTTCTTTTTTTTTTTAGTCTTCTACAAAATATTTCATTCATTTTTTTTTCTTTTATTTTATAAAAATAAAATTCATTGCATTGATATCCATTTAAGCTCAAATTTAATAATAAAACAATACTCCATAATTAAATATAAAATGCAATAATTAGTACAAAGTAAGGTATGATAATGCTTATTCTAATAAAATAAAATATGCACATTTAAGTTATTATCAAGCGTGCAATTTTTGATAATTTTTTACACAACCTACGAATTCGACACGAAGTTATAGGGTTTGAGTTTAGATTAAACGTGTTCGGGTCATAAATTTATTGACCCGTTTATGACACGCTTATAAACGGGTCAACCCACGGGTTGACTCATTAACAAGACGAGTTAACCTGTCCAACCCGTTTATCTAATCGTATCGGGTTTGGATTGGCCCAAATGGGTTGACGGGTCAACCGCATCGACCCGAACCCGATAACCCGTTTTACCAACCCTACTTGCAAACCACCAACACGTGAGGACCAGTTTTGAGTTTTGGTGTTTTGACCCATTTGAAGGTCACATTTATTGGCGCTTATGTTTTTTAGGGTTTCATGCTGTATTGACGT
This sequence comes from Alnus rubra, assembly GCA_028654335.1. Lineage (NCBI taxonomy): Eukaryota > Viridiplantae > Streptophyta > Magnoliopsida > Fagales > Betulaceae > Alnus > Alnus rubra. Next base: position 170,216 of record JAJPGS010001071.1, read on the forward strand.
ATCTCTGTATTGTTTCTTAAGAAACAGTGAAACATCTCTGCAATTTGATGGATGTTGCCCTTACTGGTGAACCACGGAAATCTCCGTGTTTGTAATTGCATATTTTTCTTTTCATATTTTTTAGCTTCTCACTAGTTTTAGAAAATAAGATTTGTTTACTACCACATTCCTCCCCAAAGACACTGCACAAGGCGGAGCGAAGCCTTCCCAAAAGGTGGATTTCAAAAGAATATGGAGCTTCTCTCTCTTAAGATAGAGTGACAAGCGTAGCTACATAAGAGCTTTCCATCCACAACTACTCTGGTTGAACCTTTTTTTTTTTTTTTTTTCTTTTCTCTTAATTTTTAATTTTTGTAAGTAGAGGTCCACATTTGTTTAAATTTCTGTGTTTTAAAGAAATTTCTTTAAATGTAGTCTCCACCAAAAAATACCTTTAACCAAAAAACAATTTCAACAATAAATTTTACTCTTATGTTGGATCAATACACTTTTTCAAAAAAAAAAAAAAATCATTTTCTTATAAAAATATATGAAAAGGTTAGTATTAATTATTAAAAATAATGCCTTGAAAGAGATGCATTACACATCATTTTGCTGTCCATAGTAAAAGGGAGAGGGCAAGTCGACTCAGCTCGGAGGTTGACCGCACTCTTTTGGTCGATCACCCCATAGTAAATTAAGCACTTTTTTCCCTTCACAATTGTATTTTTGACAAGTCCTACCTTGATCTTAGAAACCCAAACCCAAATTAATCTTCAACATCTCGCAAATAGGGATTTGAATTGGCCGCAATTCTTGACAAAAATTGCAGTTAATGAAAGAGGGTTGGGCCATTTGTCTGGACATAATGCTTGGATAACTCTAGCCTCTAGGTGCGGAAGTCATTGTTAGGACAATCAAGACACACTCAAATAATCACTTAAATTAACCGTAATTCAGACATCTAATTGTATATTCGGTCTACAGTAGTAGTCTACACTTGCAGTCCAACATATATACCTAATCGACGGAAGCGGCGTACCTACCAACCAACCAAAAGTTTTCAAAGGAAAATTCAACGATTCGGTGATGGTATACATATATATGTAAACATATCTGCATTTCCGATCCATGCAAGGTTGAAAGCGGCGGAGGAGAAGATGGCAAGCCAACCATGTATTCCAAAGACCAGCTTTAGTTTTATCATGCTTTTAGTGCTCATCATGTCTATTGGGGATAAAACTAACCCCGAAGACTCGTGGATTCTGATCTTGAAACATCTCGGTGTTACGTCTCGGAGATTTATTATGAACAGTAGAAAAGGTTGCATCGGTCTTATAGAACCCAGTTACGGCAATGAATATGCCGAGATCTCCAAGTAAGTCGGAGCGAACATATCTCGGATATTTATGCCTCGGAGATTAGACAGAAACTACAAGACCATATATGAAGTTTGACTTACAACACGGTATAGAAGATTGCCTCGGAGTGATAACACCTCGGATAATCATCTCGGTATAACAACATCTCGGACCTTCCACAACCCTGTTATGGTGCGGCAATATCCCGAGATCTCCAAGTCGGAGCGAATACGTCTCGGATATTATCACCTCGGGGGTTGGTCGAAGTATGCCGCAGTTATCTTAGAATGTGATAAGGCTAGTATTCCAGAAGATCAGGGGTAAGTCTCAATTCCATAATTTAATGGGATAAGGTAGTTAATGACTCGGAATTAAGATTAAAGAGTTACAAATGCAATTAACTTTGCACTCTGTAATCTCATTCGAATTCCTTGAAGATAAGGTTAAAGTTCAACCAAGATAGGACTAATTCAACTGGGCGTCAAGGATTCTAGTAAGACTGCAACTACCGGCCTATAAATAAGACCATCGCACCAGGTATGAACACACGCATTCTTTTGAACTCGTGAAGTTATAAGCACTCTTCAGAAAATTGATTTGAACTGACTTAGGCATCGGAGTGGGCGTAGTCGGCACCCCCGACGAGTTGTTTGTTCTTTTGCAGGAATTGAGGTTGCAGATCAGAACCTGGCAGCGAATCACTAGGCGACACCTCACCATACCGGAAACTGTACCAACAATGTCCATGGGAGCAATCTTAGTCAAAGCACAACAAGTAGGTTGTCTTCCGGATGATGAAGGTACTTCTTTTTCTATATATATAATTATGCATGTATATGGGTTTTCTTTGGTTAAACTTAAGTTAATGGAAATGGTACGTACTCTCTCTCTGGATTGAAGTTTTTTCTACTTATCGTAGGTGGATGCCATTTGGTAGTGCCTTTAATTTACAGCAACAAAACAGAGACATATATATATATATATATATATATATATATATATATATATATATATATATGGGTCTTAGAAAATAGAAACGGAGCAAATAAGTACTGCATGTGTTGACGCGTTGCTTTTTTTGCTGGATTTTTTTATTTTTCAAATCCTGGTGTGGAATTAGTTTATGCGTGGTCTCCACGTAGCGTTTAATCAGAATTCAGAGGTAGCAAAACCTAGAAAAAAAGAAAAAAGAAAAAAAAGCTCAATGCAGTCGTTATATATTGCCATTTCCAGGGTCGACACCGTCTAATATGGGGACCTTCTTTTTTACCATATTTGGTCATCTCACACACTTCATAATTTATACATTTCTTTCGCATTTCTCTGTGTATATCCATTTGCTTCATAATACTCCACCGAAATCTCTCTCTCTCTCTCTCAATCCAGTGAAACTTGATATTGTTCGCCGTAGGCAATGAAGCCGAACCGAGACCGTCAGCCGCCGTTAGACTCCCGCCTCCAGCCGGGCTCGGGTTCCCGCCCCGGGCGCTCCACAGACTCAGGCTCCGGCCATGGCTCCGGGCACTACACGGGCTCATACTCTGGCCCCGAGCACTCCACCGGCTCAGGCTCCTGCCCCGGGCACTCCACGGGCATAGGCTCCGGCCCCGGGCTCTCCACGGGCTCAGGCTTCCGCCCCAGGACCTCCACTGACTCAGGCTCCCGCCCCAGGATCTCCAAGGACTCAGGCCCCAGGCCATGGACCTCCACGGACTCAAGCTCCCACCCCAGGTCCTCCACGGACTCAGCCTCCCTCCTCCAGCCTTCAGGCTCCTGTTCCCGGCCCTACACGGGCTCCAGTTCTCGCGTGGGGATCTTCTCCTCATCTTCCTCTTGGTTGCCGAGGTCAGTCCGCTTTTTCACGAGTATTTTTTTATTTTTTAGGTTATTTTCGATCTAAAAGGGCAGAGGGAGGGGGTCCCTAAAAAATCTGAACAAGACATTTGCGAGTTCAGGCTCTCTTATGGTGCCTTTCTCAGTTGTTGACAACGATTTAAGAATTTGATTGGAGTTTTTTTCTTCATCTCCTACTCGAGAAGTGAGTAATGCTACTTTTTCACAGTTAACCACTCTTTTTTTTTTTTGAAACAGACATAGAATTCATTAAACGAGGGAAAACCTCCCCTGGTAAACGCTTAAAAGAAATTAAAAGTCACTTAAGAACATGTTATATTAACTGATATGATGTGTAATAAATAGATTTAAAGAATATAACATTACTCTTATTGGAATAGAATTCTTGTGAATATATATATATATATATATTACTTCCATCCACATGTTGAAGATGGAAGATGGCAAGATTAATTGGTACATTTAACTATTTATATTTTTTTTTTAAAAAAAATTTAGATAAAAGAAAAAACTGATTTTTATTTTCTTCTTTATTTCAATTTCTTATTACATTTTGTCAATGAACTAAAATCCTCATCAGGAATCAAATAGAATATGTTTGAGATAAAACTAAACCATAAGACACGTGGATTTTGATCTTGAAACATCTCGGTGTTACGTCTCGGAGATTTATTTTGAACAGTAGAAAAGATTGCCTCGGTCTTATAGAACCCAGTTACGGCAATGAATATACTGAGATCTCTAAGTAATTCAGAGCAAACATATCTCGGATATTTATGCCTCGGAGATTAGACAGAAACTACAAGACGATACAAGGAGCTTAACTTACGACCCGGTATAGATGATTGCCTCGGAGTGATAACGCCTCGGAGTGGTAACACCTCGGACAAATCATCTCGGTATAACAATATCTCGGACCTTCCACAACCCCAATTATGGTGCGGCAATATTCCGAGATCTCCAAGTCGGAGCGAATACGTCTCGGATATTATCACTTCTGGGGTTGGACGAAGTATGCCGCAATTGTCTTAGAATGTGATAAGGCTAGTATCCCAGAAGATCAGGGATAAGTCTCAATTCCATAATTAATGGGATAAGGTAGTTAATAACACGGAATTAAGATTAAAGAGGTACGAATGCAATTAACTTAAAACTCTGCAATCTCATTCGAATTCCCTGAAGATAAGGTTAAAGTTCAACCAAGCTAGGACTCAAACTCCTAATTCAACTAGGCGTCAAGGATTCTAGTAAGATTGCAACTACCGGCCTATAAATAAGACCATCGCACCAGGTATGAAGACACACATTCTTTTGAACTCGTGAAGTTATAAACACTCTTCAGAAAATTGATTTGAACTGACTTAGGCATCGAAGTGGGCGTAGTCGGCACCCCCGACGAGTTGTTTGTTCTTTTGCAGGAATTGAGGTTGCAGATCAAAACTCGGCAGCGAATCACTAGGCGACACGTCACCATACCGAAAATTGTACCAACAATGTCCACGGGAGCAATCAAAGTCAAAGCACAACAAGTAGGTTGTCTTCCGGATGATGAAGGTACTTCTTTTTCTGTATATGTAATTATGCATGTATATGGGTTTTCTTTGGTTAAACTTTAGTTAAAGGAAATGGTACGTACTCTCTCTCTGGATTGAAGTTTTTTCTACTTATCGTAGGTGGATGAATTTGGTGGTGCCTTTAATTTACTGCAACAAAACAGAGACTTATATATATATATATATATATATCTGAGTCTTAGAAAATAGAAACGGAGCAAATAAGTACTGCATGTGTTGATGCGTTGCTTTTTTTGCTGGATTTTTTTATTTTTCAAATCCTGGTGTGGAATTAGTTTATGCGTGGTCTCCACGCAGCGTTAAATTAGAATTCAGAGGTAGCAAAACATGAAAAAAAAAAAAAAAAAAGCTCAATGCAGTCGTTATATATTGCCATATCCAAGGTCGACACCGTCTGATACGGGGACCTTCCTTTTTACCATATTTGGTCATCTCACACACTTCATAATTTATACATTTCTTTCGCATTTCTCTGTGTATATCCATTTCCTTCATAATAGTCCACCGAAATCTCTCTCTCTCAATCCAGTGAAACTTGATATTGTTCTCCGTAGGCAATGAAGCCGAACCGAGACCGTGAGCCGCCGTTAGACTCCCGCCTCCGGCTGGGCTCAGGTTCCCGCCCCGGGCGCTCCACGGGCCCAGGCTCTGGCCCCGGCTCCGGGCGCTACTCAGGCTCAGGCTCTGGCCTCGGGCACTCCACCGGTTCAGGCTCCTGCCCCGGGCACTCCACGGGCTCAGGCTCCAGCCCCAAGGCCTCCACCTACTCAGGCTCCCGCCCCAGGTCCTCCACGGACTAAGCCTCCCTCCTCCAGCCTTCAGGCTCCTGTTCCCGGCCCTACACGGGATCCAGTTCTCGCTTGGGGATCTTCTCCTCGTCTTCCTCTTGGTTTCCGAGGTCAGTTCACGAGTATTTTTTTATTTTTTAGCTTATTTTCGATCTAAAAGGGCAGAGGGAGGGGGTCCCTAAAAAATCTGAAAAAGACATTTGCGAGTTCAGGCTCTCTTATGGTGTCTTTCCCAGTTGTTCACAATGATTTAAGAATTTGATTGGAGTTTTTTTCTTCATCTCCTACTCGAGAAGTGAGGAATGCTACTTTTTTTTTTTTTTGAAACAGACATAGAATTCATTAAACGAGGGAAAACCTCCCTCGGTCAACACTTAAAAGAAATTAAAAGTCACTTAAGAACATGTTATATTGACCGATATGAAGTGTAATAAATAGATTTAAAGAATATAACATTACTCTTATTGGAATAGAATTTTTTTGAATATATATATATATATATATATATATATATATATGTTATAATTACTTTCATCCACATGTTGAAGATGGAAGATGGCAAGATTAATTGGTACATTTAACTATTTTTTTTTTTTTTAAAAAAAAAATTTAGATAAAAAGAAAAAACTAATATTTATTTTCTTCTTTATTTAAATTTCTTATTACATTTTGTCAATGAAAAAAAATCCTCATCAGGAATCAAATAGAATATGTTGGGGATAAAACTAAACCATAAGACACGTGGATTTTGATCTTGAAACATCTCGGTGTTACGTCTCAGAGATTTATTATGAACAGTAGAAAAGATTGCCTCGGTTTTATAGAACCCAGTTACGGCAATGAATATACCGAGATCTCCAAGTAATTCGGAGCGAACATATCTCGGATATTTATGCCTCGGAGAGTAGACAGTAACTATAAGACGATACAAGAAGCTTGACTTACGACCCGGTATAGATGATTGCCTCGGAGTGGTAACACCTCGGACAAATCATCTCGGTATAACAACATCTCGGACCTTCCACAACCCTGTTATGGTGCGGCAATATTCCGAGATCTCAGATATTATCACCTCGGGGGTTGGACGAAGTATGCTGCAATTGTCTTAGAATGTGATAAGGCTAGTATCCTAGAAGATCATGGATAAGTCTCAATTCCATAATTAAAGGGATAAGGTAGTTAATGAAACGGAATTAAGATTGAAGAGGTACGAATGCAATTCACTTAGAACTATGCAATCTCATTCGAATTCCCTGAAGATAAGGTTAAAGTTCAACCAAGCTAGGACTCAAACTTCTAATTCAACTGGGCGTCAAGATTCTAGTAAGACTGCAACTACCGGCCTATAAATAAGACCATCGCACCAGGTATGAACACACACATTCTTTTGAACTCGTGAAGTTATAAACACTCTTCAGAAAATTGATTTGAACTGACTTAGGCATCGAAGTGGGCGTAGTCGGCACCCCCGACGAGTTGTTTGTTCTTTTGCAGGAATTGAGGTTGCAGATCAAAACTCGGCAGCGAATCACTAGGCGACATGTCACCATACCGAAAACTGTACCAACAATGTCCATGTGAGCAATCATAGTCAAATCACAACAAGTAGATTGTCTTCCAGATGATGAACGTACTTCTTTTTCTATATATGTAATTATGCACGTATATGGGTTTTCTTTGGTTAAACTTAAGTTAATGGAAATGGTACGTACTCTCTCTCTGGATTGAAGTTTTTTCTACTTATCATAGGTGGATGCCATTTGGTAGTGCATTTAATTTACAGCAACAAAACAGAGACTTATATATATATATATATATATATATATATATGGGTCTTAGAAAATAGAAATGGAGCAAATAAGTACTGCATGTGTTGATGCGTTGCTTTTTTTGCTGGATTTTTTTATTTTTCAAATCCTGGTGTGGAATTAGTTTATGCGTGGTCTCCACGCAGCGTTAAATTTGAATTCAGAGGTAGCAAAACCTGAAAAAAAAGAAAAAAGAAAAAAAAAAAAAAAAAAAAAGCTCAATGCAGTCGTTATATATTGCCATTTCCAGGGTCGACACCGTCTGATACGGAGACCTTCCTTTTTACCATATTTGGTCATCTCACACACTTCATAATTTATACATTTCTTTCGCATTTCTCTGTGTATATCCATTTGCTTCATAATACTCCACCGAAAAGTAATTCGGAGCGAACATATCTCGGATATTTATGCCTCGAAGATTAGACAGTAACTATAAGACGATACAGGAAGCTTGACTTACGACCCGGTATAGATGATTGCCTCGGAGTGGTAACACCTCGGACAAATCATCTCGGTATAACAACATCTCGGACCTTCCACAACCCTGTTATGGTGCGGCAATATTCCGAGATCTCAGATATTATCACCTCGGGGGTTGGACGAAGTATGCTGCAATTGTCTTAGAATGTGATAAGGCTAGTATCCCAGAAGATCATGGATAAGTCTCAATTCCATAATTAAAGGGATAAGGTAGTTAATGAAACGAAATTAAGATTGAAGAGGTACGAATGCAATTCACTTAGAACTATGCAATCTCATTCGAATTCCCTGAAGATAAGGTTAAAGTTCAACCAAGTTAGGACTCAAACTTCTAATTCAACTGGGCGTCAAGATTCTAGTAAGACTGCAACTACCGGCCTATAAATAAGACCATCGCACTAGGTATGAACACACACATTCTTTTGAACTCGTGAAGTTATAAACACTCTTCAGAAAATTGATTTGAACTGACTTAGGCATCGAAGTGGGCGTAGTCGGCACCCCCGACGAGTTGTTTGTTCTTTTGCAGGAATTGAGGTTGCAGATCAAAACTCGGCAGCGAATCACTAGGCGACAAGTCACCATACCAGAAACTGTACCAACAATGTCCATGTGAGCAATCATAGTCAAAGCAATACAAGTAGATTGTCTTCCGGATGATGAACGTACTTCTTCTTCTGTATATGTAATTATGCACGTATATGGGTTTTCTTTGGTTAAACTTAAGTTAATGGAAATGGTACGTACTCTCTCTCTGGATTGAAGTTTTTTCTACTTATCATAGGTGGATGCCATTTGGTAGTGCCTTTAATTTACAGCAATAAAACAGAGACATATATATATATATATATATATATATATATGGGTCTTAGAAAATAGAAACGGAGCAAATAAGTACTGCATGTGTTGATGCGTTGCTTTTTTTGCTGGATTTTTTTATTTTTCAAATCCTGGTGTGGAATTAGTTTATGCGTTGTCTCCACGCAGCGTTAAATTTGAATTCAGAGGTAGCAAAACCTGAAAAAAAGAAAAAAGAAAAAAAAAGAAAAAAAGCTCAATGCAGTCGTTATATATTGCCATTTCCAGGGTCGACACCGTCTGATACGGGGACCTTCCTTTTTACCATATTTGGTCATCTCACATACTTCATAATTTATACATTTCTTTCGCATTTCTCTGTGTATATCCATTTGCTTCATAATACTCCACCGAAAATTAATTCGGAGCGAACATATCTCGGATATTTATGCCTCGGATATTAGACAGTAACTATAAGACGATACAGGAAGCTTGACTTACGACCCGGTATAGATGATTGCCTCGGAGTGGTAATACCTCGGACAAATCATCTCGATATAATAACATCTCGGACCTTCCACAACCCTGTTATGGTGCGGCAATATTCCGAGATCTCAGATATTATCACCTCGGGGGTTGGATGAAGTATGCTGCAATTGTCTTAGAATGTGATAAGGCTAGTATCCCAGAAGATCATGGATAAGTCTCAATTCCATAATTAAAGGGATAAGGTAGTTAATGAAACGAAATTAAGATTGAAGAGGTACGAATGCAATTCACTTAGAACTATGCAATCTCATTCGAATTCCCTGAAGATAAGGTTAAAGTTCAACCAAGCTAGGACTCAAACTTCTAATTCAACTGGGCGTCAAGATTCTAGTAAGACTGCAACTACCGGCCTATAAATAAGACCATCGCACCAGGTATGAACACACATATTCTTTTGAACTCGTGAAGTTATAAACACTCTTCAGAAAATTGATTTGAACTGACTTAGGCATCGAAGTGGGCGTAGTCGGCACCCCCGACGAGTTGTTTGTTCTTTTGCAGGAATTGAGGTTGCAGATCAAAACTCGGCAGCGAATCACTAGGCGACAAGTCACCATACCGGAAACTGTACCAACAATGTCCATGTGAGCAATCATAGTCAAAGCAATACAAGTAGATTGTCTTCCGGATGATGAATGTACTTCTTTTTCTGTATATGTAATTATGCACGTATATGGGTTTTCTTTGGTTAAACTTAAGTTAATGGAAATGGTACGTACTCTCTCTCTGGATTGAAGTTTTTTCTACTTATCATAGGTGGATGCCATTTGGTAGTGCCTTTAATTTACAGCAACAAAACAGAGACTTTATATATATATATATATATATCTGGGTCTTAGAAAATAGAAATGGTGCAAATAAGTACTGCATGTGTTGATGCGTTGCTTTTTTGCGGGATTTTTTTATTTTTCAAATCCTGGTGTGGAATTAGTTTATGCGTGGTCTCCACGCAGCGTTAAATTAGAATTCATAGGTAGCAAAACCTGAAAAAAAAAAGAAAAAAAAAAGAAAAAAAAAAGGAAAAAGAAAAAAAAAGCTCAATGCAGTCGTTATATATTGCCATTTCCAGGGTCGACATCGTCTGATACGGGGACCTTCCTTTTTACCATATTTGGTCATCTCATACACTTCATAATTTATAAATTTCTTTCGCATTTCTCTGTGTATATCCATTTGCTTCATAATACTCCACCGAAAAGTCATTCGGAGCGAACATATCTCGGATATTTATGCCTCGGATATTAGACAGTAACTATAAGACGATACAGGAAGCTTGACTTACGACCCGGTATAGATGATTGCCTCGGAGTGGTAACACCTCGGACAAATCATCTCGGTATAACAACATCTCGGACCTTCCACAACCCCTGTTATGGTGCGGCAATATTCCGAGATCTCAGATATTATCAAGTCGGGGGTTGGACGAAGTATGCTGCAATTGTCTTAGAATGTGATAGGGCTAGTATCCCAGAAGATCATGGATAAGTCTCAATTCCATAATTAAAGGGATAAGGTAGTTAATGAAACGGAATTAAGATTGAAGAGGTACGAATGCAATTCACTTAGAACTATGCAATCTCATTCGAATTCCCTGAAGATAAGGTTAAAGTTCAACCAAGCTAGGACTCAAACTTCTAATTCAACTGGGCGTCAAGATTCTAGTAAGACTGCAACTACCGGCCTATAAATTAGACCATCGCACCAGGTATGAACACACACATTCTTTTGAACTCGTGAAGTTATAAACACTCTTCAGAAAATTGATTTGAACTGACTTAGGCATCGGAGTGGGCGTAGTCGGCACCCCCGACGAGTTGTTTGTTCTTTTGCAGGAATTGAGGTTGCAGATCAAAACTCGACAGCGAATCACTAGGCGACATGTCACCATGCTGGAAACTGTACCAACAATGTCCATGTGAGCAATCATAGTCAAAGCACAACAAGTAGATTGTCTTCCGGATGATGAACGTACTTCTTTTTCTGTATATGTAATTATGCACATATATGGGTTTTCTTTGGTTAAACTTAAGTTAATGGAAATGGTACGTACTCTCTCTCTGGATTGAAGTTTTTTCTACTTATCATAGGTGGATGCCATTTGGTAGTGCCTTTAATTTACAGCAACAAAACAGAGACTTATATATATATATATATATCTGGGTCTTAGAAAATAGAAATGGAGCAAATAAGTACTGCATGTGTTGATGCGTTGCTTTTTTTGCTGGATTTTTTTATTTTTCAAATCCTGGTGTGGAATTAGTTTATGTGTGGTCTCCACGCAGCTTTAAATTAGAATTCATAGGTAGCAAAACCTGAAAAAAAAAAAAAAAAAAAAAAAAAAGCTCAATGCAGTCGTTACATATTGCCATTTCCAGGGTTGACACCGTCTGATACGGGGACCTTCCTTTTTACCATATTTGGTCATCTCACACACTTAATAATTTATACATTTCTTTCGCATTTCTCTGTGTATATCCATTTGCTTCATAATACTCCACCGAAAAGTAATTCAGAGCGAACATATCTCGGATATTTATGCCTCGGAGATTAGACAGTAACTATAAGACGATACAGGAAGCTTGACTTACGACCCGGTATAGATAATTGCCTCAGAGTGGTAACACCTCGGACAAATCATCTCGGACCTTCCACAACCCTGTTATGGTGCGGCAATATTCCGAGATCTCAGATATTATCACGTCGGGGGTTGGACGAAGTATGCTGCAATTGTCTTAGAATGTGATAAGGCTAGTATCCCAGAAGATCATGGATAAGTCTCAATTCCATAATTAAAGGGATAAGGTAGTTAATGAAACGGAATTAAGATTGAAGAGGTACGAATGCAATTCACTTAGAACTATGCAATCTCATTCGAATTCCCTGAAGATAAGGTTAAAGTTCAACCAAGCTAGGACTCAAACTTCTAATTCAACTGGACGTTAAGATTCTAGTAAGACTGCAACTACCGGCCTATAAATAAGACCATCGCACTAGGTATGAACACACACATTCTTTTGAACTCGTGAAGTTATAAACACTCTTCAGAAAATTGATTTGAACTGATTTAGGCATCGAAGTGGGCGTAGTCGGCACCCCCGACGAGTTGTTTGTTCTTTTGCAGGAATTGAGGTTGCAGATCAAAACTCGGCAGCGAATCACTAGGCGACATGTCACCATACCGGAAACTGTACCAACAATGTCCATGTGAGCAATCATAGTCAAAGCAGAAGAAGTAGATTGTCTTCCGGATGATGAACGTACTTCTTTTTCTGTATATGTAATTATGCACGTATATGGGTTTTCTTTGGTTAAACTTAAGTTAATGGAAATGGTACGTACTCTCTCTCTGGATTGAAGTTTTTTCTACTTATCATAGGTGGATGCCATTTGGTAGTGCTTTTAATTTACAGCAACAAAATAGAGACTTATATATATATATCTGGGTCTTAGAAAATAGAAATGGAGCAAATAAGTACTGCATGTGTTGATGCGTTGCTTTTTTTGCTGGATTTTTTTATTTTTCAAATCCTGGTGTGGAATTAGTTTATGCGTGGTCTCCACGCAGCGTTAAATTAGAATTCAGAGGTAGCAAAACCTGAAAAAAAAAAAAAAAAAAAAAAAGAAGAAAAAAAAAAGCTCAATGCAGTCGTTATATATTGCCATTTCCAGGGTCGACACCATCTGATACGGGGACCTTCCTTTTTACCATATTTGGTCATCTCACACACTTCATAATTTATATATTTTTTTCGCATTTCTCTGTGTATATCCATTTGCTTCATAATACTCCATCGAAATCTCTCTCTCTCAATCCAGTGAAACTTGATATTGTTCGCCGTAGGCAATGATGCCGAACCGAGACCGTCAGCCGCCGTTAGACTCCCGCCTCCGGCCGGGCTCAGGTTCCCGCGCCGGGCGCTCCACGGGCTCAGGCTCCGGCCCCGGCTCCGAGCGCTACACGGGCTCAGGCTCTGGCCCTGGGCACTCCACCGGTTCAGGCTCCTGCCCCGGGCACTCCACGGGCTCTGGCTCCCGCCCCAGGGCCTCCACGGACTCATGCTCCCGCCCCAGAACATGAACCTCCACGGACTCAGGCTCCTGCCCCAGTTCCTCCACGGACTCAGCCTCCCTCCTCCAACCTTCAGGCTCCTGTTCCAGGCCCTACACGGGCTCCAGTTCTCGCGTGGGGATCTTCTCCTTGTCTTCCTCTTGGTTGCCGAGGTCAGTCCGCTTTTTCACTAGTATTTTTTTATTTTTTAGGTTATTTTCGATCTAAAAGGGCAGAGGGAGGGGGTCCCTAAAAAATCTTAAAAAGACATTTGCGAGTTCAAGCTCTCTTATGGTGCCTTTCCCAGTTGTTCACAATGATTTAAGAATTTGATTGGGGTTTTTTTCTTCATCTCCTACTCGAGAAGTGAGGAATGCTACTTTATCACACTTAACCACTTTTTTTTTTTTTTTTTTGAAACAGACATAGAATTCATTAAACGAGGGAAACCTCCCATGGTCAACACTTAAAAGAAATTAAAAGTCACTTAAGAACATGTTCTATTAACCGATATGATGTGTAATAAATAGATTTAAAGAATATAACATTACTCTTATTGGAATAGAATTCTTTTGAATATATATATATATATATATATATATGTTATAATTACTTCCATCCACATGTTGAAGATGGAAGATGGCAAGATTAATTGGTACATTTAACTATTTTTATTTTTTTTTTAAAAAAATTTAGATAAAAAGAAAAAACTGATCTTTATTTTCTTCTTTATATAAATTTCTTATTACATTTTGTCAATGAACTAAAATCCTCATCAGGAATCAAATAGAATATGTTGGGGATAAAACTAAACCCGAAGACACGTGGATTCTGATCTTGAAACATCTCGGTGTTACGTCTCGGAGATTTATTATGAACAGTAGAAAAGATTGCCTCGGTCTTATAGAACCCAGTTACGGCAATGAATATACCGAGATCTCCAAGTAATTCGGAGCGAACATATCTCGGATATTTATGCCTCGGAGATTAGACAGAAACTACAAGACGATACAGGAAGCTTGACTTACAACCCGGTATAGATGATTGCCTCGGAGTGGTAACACCTCGGACAAATCATCTCGGTATAACAACATCTCAGACCTTCCACAACCCTGTTATGGTGCGGCAATATTCCGAGATCTCAGATATTATCACCTCGGGGGTTGGACGAAGTATGCTGCAATTGTCTTAGAATGTGATAAGGCTAGTATTCCAGAAGATTATGGATAAGTCTCAATTCCATAATTAAAGGGATAAGGTAGTTAATGAAACGGAATTAAGATTGAAGAGGTACGAATGCAATTCACTTAGAACTATGCAATCTCATTCGAATTCCCTGAAGATAAGGTTAAAGTTCAACCAAGCTAGGACTCAAACTCCTAATTCAACTAGGCGTCAAGGATTCTAGTAAGACTGCAACTACCGGCCTATAAATAAGACCATCGCACCAGGTATGAACACACGCATTCTTTTGAACTCGTGAAGTTATAAACACTCTTCAGAAAATTGATTTGAACTGACTTAGGCATCGGAGTGGGCGTAGTCGGCACCCCCGACGAGTTGTTTGTTCTTTTGCAAGAATTGAGGTTGCAGATCAAAACTCGGCAGCGAATCACTAGGCGACACGTCACCATACCGGAAACTGTACCAACAATGTCCGTGGGAGCAATCATAGTCAAAGAACAACAACTAGGTTGTCTTCCGGATGATGAAGGTACTTCTTTTTCTGTATATGTAATTATGCATGTATATGGGTTTTCTTTGGTTAAACTTAAGTTAATGGAAATGGTACGTACTCTCTCTCTGGATTGAAGTTTTTTTTACTTATTGTAGGTGGATGCCATTTGGTAGTGCCTTTAATTTACAGCATATATATATATATCTGGGTCTTAGAAAATAGAAACGGAGCAAATAAGTACTGCATGTGTTGATGCGTTGCTTTTTTTGCTGGATTTTTTTTATTTTTCAAATCCTGGTGTGGAATTAGTTTATGTGTGGTCTCCACACAGCGTTTGATCAGAATTCAGAGGTAGCAAAACCTTTAAAAAAAAAAAAAAAAAAAAAAAAAAAAAAAAAAAAAAAGCTCAATGCAGTCGTTATATATTGCCATTTCCAGGGTCGACATCGTCTGATATGGGGACCTTCCTTTTTACCATATTTGGTCATCTCACACACTTCATAATTTATACATTTCTTTCGCATTTCTCTGTGTATATCCATTTGCTTCATAATATTCCACCGAAATCTCTCTCTCTCAATCCAGTGAAACTTGATATTGTTCGCCGTTGGCAATGAAGCCGAACCGAGACCGTCAGCCGCCGTTAGACTCCTGCCTCCGGCCGGGCTCAGGTTCCCGCCCCGGGCGCTCCACGGGCTCAGGCTCCGGGCGCTACATGGGCTCAGGCTCTGGCCTCGGGCACTCCACCGGCGCAGGCTCCTGCCCCGGGCACTCCACGGGCACAGGCTCCCACCCCGGGCACTCCACGGGCTCTGGCTCCCGCCCCAGGGCCTCCACAGGCTCAGGCTCCCGCCCCAGGGCCTCCACGGACTCAGGCTCTCGCCCCAGGGCCTCCACGGACTCAGGCTCCCTCCTCCAGCCTTCAGGCTCCTGTTCCCGGCCCTACACGGGCTCCAGTTCTCGTGTGGGGATCTTCTCCTTGTCTTCCTCTTGGTTGCCGAGGTCAGTCCGCTTTTTCACGAGTATTTTTTTATTTTTTAGGTTATTTTCGATCTAAAAGGGCAGAGGGAGGGGGTCCCTAAAAATTCTGAGAAAGACATTTGCGAGTTCAGGCTCTCTTATGGTGCCTTTCCCAGTTGTTCACAACGATTTAAGAATTTGATTGGAGTTTGGAATGCTACTTTTTCATACTTAACCACTTTTTTTTTTTTTTTTTTTTTTTTTTTTTTTTTTTAAACAGACATAGAATTCATTAAACGAGGGAAAACCTCCATTGGTCAACACTTAAAAGAAATTAAAAGTCACTTAAGAACATGTTATATTAACCGATATGATGTGTAATAAATAGATTTAAAGAATATAACATTACTCTTATTGGAATAGAATTCTTTTGAATATATATATGTTATAATTACTTCCATCCACATGTTGAAGATGGAAGATGGCAAGATTAATTGGTACATTTAACTGTTTTTATTTTTTTTTAAAAAATTTAGTTAAAAAGAAAAACTGATCTTTATTTTCTTCTTTATTTAAATTTCTTATTACATTTTGTCAATGAACTAAAATCCTCATCAGGAATCAAATAGAATATGTTGGGGATAAAACTAAACCCGAAGACACGTGGATTCTGATCTTGAAACATCTCGGTGTTACGTCTCGGAGATTTATTATGAACAGTAGAAAAGATTGCCTCGGTCTTATAGAACCCAGTTACGGCAATGAATATACCGAGATCTCCAAGTAATTCGGAGCGAACATATCTCGGATATTTATGCGGAGATTAGACAGAAACTACAAGACGATACAGGAAGCTTGACTTACGACCTGGTATAGATGATTGCCTCGGAGTGGTAACACCTCGGACAAATCATCTCGGTATAACAACATCTCGGACCTTCCACAACCCTGTTATGGTGCGGCAATATTCCGAGATCTCCAAGTCGGAGCGAATACGTCTCGGATATTATCACCTTGGGGGTTGGACGAAATATGCCGCAATTGTCTTAGAATGTGATAAGGCTAGTATCCCAGAAGATCAGGGATAAGTCTTAATTCCATAATTAATGAGATATGGTAGTTAATGACACGGAATTAAGATTAAAGAGGTACGAATGCAATTAACTTAGAACTCTGCAATCTCATTCGAATTCCCTGAAGATAAGGTTAAAGTTCAACCAAGCTAGGACTCAAACTCCTAATTGAACTGGGCGTCAAGGATTCTAGTAAGACTGCAACTACCGGCCTATAAATAAGACCATTGCATCAGGTATGAGATACATGCATTCTTTTGAACTCGTGAAGTTATAAATACTCTTCAGAAAATTGATTTGAACTGACTTAGGCATCGGAGTGGGCGTAGTCGGCACCCCCGACAAGTTGTTTGTTCTTTTGCAAGAATTGAGGTTGCAGATCAGAACCAGGTAGCGAATCAATAGGCGACACGTCACCATACCGGAAACTGTACCAACAGAATAGAATAAAAAGATGCCTATTATTTCTAATTAAAGGAGAAGGAAAAAAATATACTGGGATAAAATGTATCTCAACAAGTTCGTGTAACAAGTTCGTTTAAATAAAACCCAATTAGGAGTTATCTGTTATAGCGGCCTATTATAACTACACCTCAAACTATCTCCAAAGATTGATCAATTTTACAATTTTGCATTTTTTTAAGAGTAATGATATATATATATATATATATATATCATTACTCGATTAACATGACAGTGCTATTTTTTATTTTAAATTTATTATTATTTTATAATTGCACTGATATTGGGAGACTTATGTGGGTCAAAAAACTTAAAAGACATAGGTTATGAAGGCCTGTTCTTGTTCTCTGGACTGCAGATGCTATGGGAAATCTTTGCTGTTTTTATGTTTGCTTCTTTTATTACTATTTTAGACTGTTGTTTCAGAGTTTAGGTTTGAAGAAGAAGATACAAAACGTTACGTATCAGTCTTTAGATATATTCACAAAACACACCGTTTTGGGCTGTTTGATTTGTTGATTTGTTGTTAGACGGTTGTTTGATTTGTTGGGCCTCACTCTGAGAAGCGACGGTTGTTTGTTTGTTGTTTCTGTTATTTTTGGGCTGGGCTGGTTGAGTTAGAACATGCTTTTTTTTTTGGGCGTGTAAAACAGGCTTTTTTACTCTTTTTTTTTTAGTCTTAATGCATATATTTCGTTGGGCCTCACTCAGAGAAGCGATAGTTGTTTGTTTGTTGTTTCTGTTATTTTTGGGCTGGGCTGGTTGAGTTAGAACATGCTTTTTTTTTTGGCCTGTAAAATGGGCTTTTTTACTCATATAGAGTAATGCTACACATCATCCCTTTGTCCTCTTTTTGTCCTCCCAAAATTGATGTGGCTCTTAAATTGACGTGGCTCTTTGCCATGAATTCCGTGAGAGTCAAATCCTTGTGGGCTATCAAGATAATGGTGTTGAATTAGATTAGATTAGATTATTATGAATTAGATTAGATTAGATTAGATTAATAATAATAATAATAATAATAATAATAATAATAATAATAAAATAGATTGGGTGAATATCTGCAACCATCTTTTACTATAGATCATTTGGAATACCTTAATTCCTTCTTCTTTGACTACTCAGGCCTCTAAATCTACTTACCCTTACAAGTTTAATTAACACCTATTAGAGCACTCATTATGGTCTCTTTATATTTAACTTTTCTATACATTTTTAACAAAAATCACAAAAATGCTTGAATAACAAACTCTTTAGCAAATGTTAACTTTAGATTTAAAGAGAAAAAAAAAAAAAAAAAAAAAAAAGAAAAAGAAAAAAAAGACAATGTTATAATTTTCTTAATACTACTTTTTGCAAACCGTGTTAATCTTTTTCCTCTTGGCCCCACAAATTTATTAATGATAGTTATTTTTATGATTATAAAAGAGTATTTATTTAAAGTACAGAAACATTTAGATAGGTTTTTTTTTTTTTTAAGAGTTTGAAAAATTGACTAGCTAAATTAATAAAAATAGATTTTTTGAGTTAGATTTGGAAAAATTATGAAAATGCCATTGTGAGTGCTCTTAATTAGTTTTTCAAGTCAGTCAAATTTCTCTTCAGTTCAACAATTAAAATAAAGTGCTTTATTTTTAGAGGTATGCAGTGAAAAATTCACGTAAAACAAAGCAAAAACTAAGCAATGAAAAAATCATGCAGCAATTTTAAAATAGGAAGACTCGTCGATGGCAACTGAAGGAATAATTAAATTACATTTATCTGTTTTAAACAATAATTGAATTTTGTTGAATTATTTATTTATTTTGTTAATCATATTATTTAATATTTGTAATCAATTTTTGTCCAACTTTATAGTTTAATCTTGAGCCCTCTGAACAAGAATCGTGGCTCCGCCAACTTTTGTTTATTTTTGTAATTAGTGTTAGGGAAGTGTAACAAAGTGAAAGAGGTAAGTAGTTGATTATTTAAACGGAGTGTCATTTCAATTTTAAAAAAGTTTTGCATGCGAATGGATAGATGTAAATGACTACGGTTGGGTGGAAGTTGCACAAAAGGAGTTATACAAGAATCACTCTCCATTTATGAAATGAGTGTGTTTTTTTTTTTTTTTTAATGAAATAACTAGAGATGTAAGTGATAGCTATGTACTCTCCTATCATAGATGGGAATATTCTTGTTCACAACTAGGATTTTTAAGATTGTCCGGTTATTTTAATAGTATATTAAGTGTTCATAAAAAAATAAAGTAACTTTTAAAATTACTATTTGATAAAAATCATCATTTGATTAATCATATGCGTAATAATAATTTTAAAAATTTCTTTATTTTTTTTTATGAACACTTGATAAAGGGTTAAAGTACAATTAAAATTATTCAAGATTGTCTACCTCAATTGTTTCTCCGTGCCTTCAGCTACACGGTTTCAGTCACCCTGTAGCTTTCATTGCTGGAAGTCAGCTTTTTAGTTTAGAATATTAGGGAATTATTCTGCTTGTTTTAAAGGATATATTTCTGTTTTAGGCATGTACTTGTTCCGACTAAGAGAGAGCTATGTGGTTGAACTTTAGTTCTTTTCTTACACTCTTTATTCAACTATTGAGCAGCCTATGCCGTGATTCCCTAATTCCTTAATAATGGGGTCAAATACATAGGAGGTTGCTTGTGGACATACCAATTAGAGACTTACTTTGTGAGCTGGTCACTTGTTACTTGCATGTCATGTCTTACATTAACAGTTTATAATGCATCTACTAGAATTTTTTATATTTGGGTCGAAGAACTTACAATTAAAACTTCTCTTTTTATTAGTTGGTATGGAGTTCTATTAGCATGTCAAGATCTTCTAATAATAAATCTAACTATTAATTCATGTCCTGCCCTTACTGATATGATTGCATTTACTTATCCTCCTCCGTGCTTTTAATGTTATTTTGATTACTTATAAAAAAAATACATTGATTTTAGGGAAGCCTCTTCTTATCAAGAGGGCCGTGTTCTTCGTATTGAGAACCTCTCCAAGAGTATTACTAAAGCTCGTATACGAGAATTATTCAGTAAGTTAATCAATTATTTTTAAATTTTTAGAGTATCAAATTCGTAAATTAATGAGTTTTATTCAACTATTCATGAATCAGTAGTTCATTGAAGAAATCTCTTTTATTTATTGATCATAAGAGATTTTAGTAGCTGATGTTTTATATTTTGA
Source organism: Alnus rubra (assembly GCA_028654335.1). Taxonomy (NCBI): domain Eukaryota; kingdom Viridiplantae; phylum Streptophyta; class Magnoliopsida; order Fagales; family Betulaceae; genus Alnus; species Alnus rubra. The sequence goes on from JAJPGS010001071.1 coordinate 190,840, forward strand.
TATTTCAATTGGTGATTTTTTGTGTTCTTACCCCCATGTATTTGCACTCCTTAGGTGTCTATGGCAAAATTATTGATGTGGCACTGCCAATGGATGACAATGTAAGTTTGTTGTGGATGTCATGTCATGGTTTGAAACTTGTTTCCTGCTTAAAAGTCATTTGAAGCCTGTTCTATGTTTGCAGGGCAGCATAATTTCTAAAGGAGTTGCATTTGTAACGTTCAAGAACAATACAGATGCTCGAATTACTCAATTGTGCATGAATAATGTAGGTTTTAGTGTAATGTTGGAGTAAAATTCGTAAATGCATGGAAACATGTGTCAGGAAATTGATTGTATTAATTTGGCATGATGCAGATAACATTTGAAGGGAATCAAATTAAAGTAGATTTCCATACGTCATCTCCATGTCAGAAGGATGAACTCAAGCGGAAGAGGGAAGGTATGCCCCTTACACTAGGTTCATAGAGTGGTACATTGAACATATTTTTGTTTTGTTTTCTAATGTTATTTACTTTTGATGAATTAGCGAATCCTACTGCCTCACCAAAGAAATCCCTCGTTGCACAAAGGGTTGGATCTTCTGGACGACTGGCTGATTCTTCTCCACGTCGTCGAATAGAGTCGTCTGCATCAAAGAGAGAAGTTGATGATGGTTCGAAGGATGAACTCAAGCGGAAGAGGGAAGGTATGCCCCCCTTACACTAGGTTCATAGAGTGGTTCATTGAATATATTTTTGTTTTGTTTTCTAATGTTATTTACTTTTGATGAATTAGCAAGTCCTACTACCTCACCAAAGATTTTGGAAGCTATATTTTGTACGGGTTGTTAGTTTGTTTCTAAAGAGTAGTTTTAAGCTGGACTTTCTGAATGAAAACGCAATATGCAAAAGGTGTTTTCATTTGCTTTTTTATTAGGGCTACGTGGAAGTACAGTTTATATGCATGGTTGTATAGTTGATATATATGGGCTACACGAGCTATATTTAATACTGACAAGTATTAGTCAGTCCAGTCCTATAACCGAGGCTGAGGGTATAAAATGAATGGCTAAAACCTTTTTTTTTTTTAGCCAATATTCAGCCCATTGAATGATTGAAGCATGGGGCCAATCCATGTTGAGTTTCTCAAACACCAAATAAATTAATAATCTGAGCTTTTGAATGAGGTTGGGCTCCTCCATATTTCGATTCCTTTCATTGTTTATTGGTCTCTAATTGAAGGTTGTATCGAAAATGTAAAAAAAAAAAAAAAAAAAACTCAAACAACATTGCATTTCTCTTCCTTGAGAGAAGTCGTCCAAGTTAATGATATATATACGAAGGGTCCTATCAAGTTTGATGCACATCCTGTAGTAGTCTTGGAATGGTCAAGTGAACTTTATGACGTTATACGGCATCCCTACTTTCAGCTATGAGAGCAAAACGTAGCTAGGTTGCGCACTTCCAACCAAGGCTGAAGGCTGGTTGGAGGAGGAGAATAATTTCTTCTTGTCACCCATGATATTCAATAGTTTAGGGTTGGCATTAAGAAAAAAGACATTTGGATGGTTTCTAAGTCGCTTTGATCCCCAAAAACAGGGCACCATGACCAAAACATTCTTTAGCCTTTACCAATATTTCCAATCTCCTGTTGTTTAAAGACACTAACCTACTCATCTAAACCAAATTAATATGTGCACATATATATAGACCGTGACATGAATGAAAATCAGTATAAATATGTTATATTATTATTATACTCATTTGCTGGGGGCATTTCTTTAGTTTTTCTCAATCGCACAGGCAGACGCCCAAAGTGTCAGCTTGTCTTTCTTGTTTGATGTTTCACAGTTATGAGTTCACGAGTTTCTTTTATTTTAGTTATTTATTTATTTTTTTGAGAAAATTCAATCTTCGTTATTAAAGAAAAAGTAAAACATAAAGTTCTAACTAGCTAGAGGAATTGCTCTAAAATTACAACATTATAGATAATCTCATAAATTTCTCCCAACCACACCCTATCCATAATTTGTTTGATAGCTATCTTCGCTAGTCCATGAGCTACAAAATTGGCCTCTCTTTTGGTATGGCGAATATGCCAACTCCATAAAGTATTATGGCTTATAATGACCGGAAAAAGTAAAATAAATAAATAAATAAATGAAGAAAGTATTAGGGTTTTGAGAACTTACAAAGTTACAATCCGACTGTCCAAATCTTCGAGAAGAGAGATCCATCCAATAGGCCGCCGCCACGTTACCAATGGATATAAAACGAAGCGGAAGCAGTCTGCCTACAATTATTAGCCAACCACCAATGGGATCAATGACAGACGACTATACGAGGTTAGGTGAGGAGTTCATGAGGTCGATTTTTTTTTTATTTTTTTTTGCTTGTGGATTGTAAATTGGCCAGAGAGCTTTTAGGTTTAATTGGATACGGCTAAAAAAATTTAGTGAATAGAGCCAAAATTTTTATTGGGTAAGGCCAGCATAATTTGTTGAGAAGAGGCCAATGGACTAAAAATATATTTTTATTTCTAGAAATTTTTTTTTTTCAACCTTATCCCCCTCACTGGATTTAACACCTCAAGACAAACACAAAACGGCAATTCGATCTGCTTGTTCATTCTGCTGATCACTTGAAGAGTCCTTCTTGTCCAAGTACACTGAGTAACCAACACAACCATACCTGAAATCTGTAAGCTAGGTTGCGGCCCTCTTTGGAAGCTTCATACTCAGTTTCCCCTACAACGAAAATTGGGTCCTGGTCATGCACCTCAAAAATCAGTACATATATAGCAAAAGTTCCAATCACTAAAATCATATCTTGGGAACTAAAATTTTCAATTACTTTTTTTTCCCCCCAAATTTTCTGATAAATTAACTGCGATAAAAAGAAAAAAGAAAAAAAGAAAAGAAAGAATCTATGAGTAATTCAAATTTTGTTTGAAGCATAGGTGAGTGCAATTCAAGGATACAGGAAGTATACAAGATAGACACCCAATTAAGTAGATTCAAAAAATCTCTACAACTAGGACGATGGATACATAAATAATAATAAAAAAATAAAAATAAAAACAACGAAGCGAAGTTTAACAAACACGAAGAGAGAGGAAATTTTGCCAAGAGTTCTACCTTTTGACTATTAGAAACGGTAACTTATTCATTGCTTGTTCGTTAACGCAACGGCGCGCGCTATAAAAAAAACAGCTTTTTGAACCGTTTTAAACAAAACGACTCCATTTATAATGACACACACACAAACACACACACACACACATATAAAGAAGTAGAAATTGTAGAATAGATGAAGAAGTGGTGAGAGTAGGTGAACAGAGTAATAAGCATACGTATTTCAATATCAAAATCTGAATATAAAATAACAGAATATTCAAAAATCATGATAAACTTACAAATGAACTTAGATCAGAATTATTCTGACAGATACAAGCTTAGACATAACACTGGAAAGAGACATTACAAGTGTTTAGCTTATGAGAGGTTATGGATTACAAGTGTTTTGGGTTTCAAAACTTTTTCAGAACTTTGCTCTCAAATCTACACTCGAATGAGCTCTGCCTTCAACCACTAGCTTCTGTCCCTTAAATAGACTTAGGAGGAGAGCTTGAGTGCTGGAATCACGAGATGCCAGCATGCTTAGGTTGCTATTCGAAGTGCACCGAAAGTAGCTGAAAGCATATTCTTTCTGCTTTTATTTTGGGTAAAATTCGCCGAAAGTTGGATAACTTTAGGTGAATAGTAAAAAGTCACTATTCATAAATAGTACCTTGTTGGGTAGTCGACAAAACACTGTTTACTTAATTGTCTTCTAGTGCTGACAGGAGCGGGCACTGTGCTTATTAGAAGTCGAACCCATCGTAAGGATCTTGGGCATCCTAGAACGGATCAATCTGACTTAGGCGAATTTCTCTTAAACTAGAAAATAAATAAATAAATAGAAAAAATTACAATTGCATCCTCAAACTTACACCCAAATTACAACGTTACCCCAAACTTTAAAAGTCGCAAAAGTTGCAATTGATCCTCCTAAGCTACTTAACCAATCCATTAGAAATTTTTATTAAATCCGACAGAAAATATGTAAAATATCCATTATACCCCTTTGACCCTCTCATTTACATTGAAATACGCCAAGACTCGGTCTTCTCCTACAGTGGGTTTTTTTTTAAAAAAAAAATTAATAAATAAAAAATAAATAAATATTTAATGTAGGAGTATTATTGTCTTCTGCTTTGATTAAATTTTTGTCGGATTTAATAAAAAATTATATCAGAGGCTAAGGACAAGGTATATGATAGAATCCATTATGTTCTTTCACTCAACCAACTCTTCTTCATTACACTCAAAAGAGTATTGTCACATAAATTTCTACGTTATAACCTCAGTAAAAAGAAATGGAATAATGACGAGCCGGTTGCTTGGGTAATTGTCAAATTTACGAAGATACCACCTGTGTGTTTCCCCTGCTGCAAACACCAAATTTGTCACTTGTCAAAAAAAAAAAAAAGTAGTTAGAAGTTAGATCACGATCAAAGTGAAGCACAAAGGCCAAAGGCCAAAAAACAAAAACTTTTATGTAGTAAAAGAAACTATACCGCGAACACAAAAAGTAACCAGATTGTGAGATCTGCTCCTCCACTAGCAACCATATATAACCTTCAAATTAAAATCAGAAAGCAATTAGGACCATGAAATGCTAAGTGCTAACCCTTTACATAATCTTTACTAATTTGGGAATGCTCCTTCTTATGTTTACCAACGAGCTTCAGCTCAAATAATACTTCCTCCCTTTATAGCAAGGTGGTCGGTGAGGTCGTGGGTTCAAGTCCCCCACCAGGTGGGGTGCGTGTATAACTTGGACTAATTCACAATAATAGGATGATCCTCAACCTCATAATAACATACAAATAGGCGTGTACCTACATACACATACATTGGAGAGAGAGAGAGAGATAGAGAGAGTTATAATCTCAGCCAGATAGTGTGGAGACGACACAATTTCGAACCAATCACCATGAGGGATTACATACTCCTCAACTTGTTCAACGCGGTCCCGCAGTGAGCCCTGTCAAGGAATTTGCAATGTCAATTGTCAACCAACAGTAGGATAGTTGAAGTTTTCAGGGGGGGCCATCTCAGCAGGCAAACTAACATTTTCATTCCTTCTACCCATATACTGGATGTAAAAAATGAACATGGGTGTCAGCAACACCCATGGAAGCCATCATTCCATTTTTTTTCATATCTTGTTTGAGACAATTATGCTTTCTCATAGGAAATATTTTTAGGAATTCATTTGACATTGATCCTGTTATTTACCATCAAATTGGCTAGGACATACAAGTCTCCCTTAGGTATTGATATCCAAAGTAAACAACAAGAATTTATCATGTGCCAGCAATTAGCAGTAAGAGTACTCTACATGTTTTATAACGCGTGTTGGTATTATGTATACATGTAACATGCAGCCGTCAATATATATCAAAATTATGCTCCCATAATGTCAATTTCTTCAAATTTCCATCATCTACAAGGACATCAACCTCCAACACAAAGATAAGCACATTTCACAAAAAAGAAAAAAAGAAAAAAAAAAAAAAAAAAAAAAGGAGTAGTTTCCATTTACAACCAACTACTTTGCAACTTGCACAACTGTAGCCATAAGCACAGTCATCAAATAATACCATTGTCAAACTTCTGTCTGTACAAATGGAGGCTTGGTGGTAAAAAAGTGATTATGCAACAATATATATGACTAGAGCTTCCGTTAACAATGAGTCAAATACCTAAGAAATTGGCATCTAAACCAACAAACTGATAGTTGAAGTAGTGAAACTTAAAAGAATTGCGTGACAATGGCGCTGATGATCCATCCCCAACAAAATATAGCCACACCAATCCACTGGCGCCATCCAACTATCCAAGCGTCATAATAGGATTCACAAATTCCAACCAATCAAATTCAATGGCTGGCATCTGATTCTTGCCTCTAACAATGAATTCAGCCACTCCATTCGCTGCAAATTCATACACATCTGATGCACAATTGCAGCAAAGTGACAGTGTTCCTGCCGTGTAGAAACTACTCCAGATTCAAGAATAAAACAAATAACAATAGATCATTATCTATTCTTCAGCATACAATACTAACAACAAAGAGAAGTGACAAGCTGAAAATAGTTAGTAATAGCAAATTAACAGCATTTCTCTCTGTGAATAACAAAGATTAAATTCAGGTTTTAAAGTTTGTAGTTTCTATTTTTATTTTGGCAAGGAATATGATGTGCAATACTGCCAATACATGCAAGCAGAGTCGTTTCCCAGTGGAGATTATGTACTGCATGAAGATAGTATTTCTATTCTAAAACATATATATTTCCAAAGGACTAACCTATAAAAATATCTCTTAGCCAATTAAAAAAAAAACTATTGAATTTTTTTCTTAACCACAGTAGTTTTCTAAGGAAAAGTGTTGCTATCAGCCAATTTCTGACCCTTCACCAGTTGTGAGGAACCATATAATTTGATTTATGGTGAATTTAGAACCAAGGTTCAACAAATACAGATTACCAAGTCTAATCAGCAGACGCCACCCACACAAATGTCTTCTCGAACTAAATGGATCTATTAGGCTACATGTAGGACAGCATATCGATTCAATTCAGTATCTCATGTTTGCCACAATCAAGTTGTGTTAAGTTGTCAATAGAAACATCAACAGTGTTATCATACATTAAAATCATAAAATAAGGGTAATTGTCCAGTGCAATGGTAAGGTCTCAGGCAGCCAAGCACAATTGCATAGGTTCAATTTTGAGAGCAATCACCTCGTACAAAATATGTTGAAAGGTAGGACTGTATCCAAGTCACCCCTCTTACAACCCTAGTAAGGTGGAGGTAGCAATAGTTAATGACCCCTTTTTGGAAAAATAAAAAACATAAATAAATGCCAATACATAACCCCCCATCTACCCCAAGAAAACACACACACACACACACACACACAGAGTTAAATCGCTGATCTAGGCTCAGTTTGGAATCATCATTTTTTTCCCCTTCTTTTCCTATTTTTACCATTGGACCTTGGAATATAAACCATATTTTGGTGCCAGAGTTCTCTTTGAGCAGAAGAGACTACTTCATGAAATCTGGAATTTTCACTCACACAAAACTACAAATACAATTAGGAAAAAAAACCACTGCTAGGGAACTAGATGTCAAGAAACTTACAACATGCCGGCTAGATAACCAAGGATATGCATACGAGCTGAGGGCTATAGTTGAACACATACATTGTCTCAAAGAGGCGTCTCAAAACTTGAACCTCCATCAATAAAAGAAGAAAACAGACCGCCAGACCATATATCTTTGCTTTATTGGCGCTGAACGTGATTTGTGCCAAAATAAAGTATGCAAACCTCCCATCAACTAGCTGGCAATATTAGAGTCAATAAATGGTTCTGAAACCAATGGCACTGAAGAAATACGCATGCATCCAATTTGTAACAAGTAGGAGTGTTGTCCACACGACCGCCACAACATAAAAATGGCGGAAGAACCTTTGAGGAACTGTGAATCTCTGTAATCCAACAAAGAGTAAATTAAAGTAGGTCTTTTCTTTCCCTTTGAAGTGCTTAGGATTTGAACTCGTTTAATCTACTCCATTGAATCATGATTTTTCCAATACGGCAAAGTTTGATTATGAGAAAAAATAGAGAAATTCAGGGAAAAAACATTCTAAAAGAAGAATAACCAACAGAGAACAGAAAGTTTCCTACGATTCTTTAAACTTATTATTGCAGAAGGACAAGCTAGGCCATATATAACACAAAAACCAAATTTCCATCTAGGCTAAATAGGATTACTCAAAATATAATAAAGCTTGTTTAAGTTACCAAGAAATGTTGGAAATAAAAAATCAGCAAAAACACGCATATGAATGAGAAAATTTCAAAATCTAATACTTTGAACCCGAGAAGACTCGACCATCCATTATAGCTTAGCCCAATAAAAAGACTAATTTGAGATGACTCCTTCATTATCCAAAACCAAATAACAGACAAGGAAGTGACAGAATTTTCATTTCTTTCCTTCTCTTTTCCCTGCAATTTCTCTGCATCCAAACAGGCCCAACTAAGAACAAACTATCATTCACCTGAGACGAGGACTGCATGATCTTCCCTCGCTTAGCGAAGCCCAACATAGCATCACGAAACCCCCTCAGCCTAGAAGACGGCACCGAAGCAATCAGTATAGGCAAAGTCCCAGCAACCCAAGCCGCCCTCAGCACCCCAACAAGCCCCACTTCCATTTTCACAGAAACCCAGATGAAAGCAAAGCTCAACAAGCTCTAAACCGCTAGTTTTGCTGAAAAGAAAGGCTTGGCTCAACTGGGTCTCGGAGAAATGACATTGCTGCAGACAAATGGCGCACGAAAAGCCCATAAAACTACGGGATTATGGTGGATATAACAGGTTCACGAGGTGCGCGAGCGTTATGCGTAAGAGATTCCAGGTGTGCAGTGTTGGATTGCGGAAAGAGGAGGTCCCTAAAGCTTGCGTTTGCTTGAGGAGGCGAGCATGAGTGGACGGAGGATTCAAAACAGTGCGTTTTGGGAACGGTTAGGTGAGGATAGAGACAAACGGTTGGTTTCGTTAAAGAGATAAAACGCTGTCGTCCTTATAGTGGGCAAAAACGTCTGGGCCAACAGGCTGGACTTAAAATTTAGATCCAGTTAGACTCGCTAGTTCAGACTGTTCAGTTGCTTGAAAGCCAAGCTCAGATCGAAAACTATACCACAAACAAGGAGAGGCGAGTCCCCATTTTTTTTCTTTTTTTTTTTCCTCCTCCTCGTAAAATTATCTAATAAAATCCAGACTTTAGTTTTGTGGTACCTTTAAGATTGCGATTTCATAAACAAAAAATGTAATTTTAAACTAAATTGTAAAAAATTAATAATTTAAAAATTGCGATTTAAAAACGCAAATGACTGTTTTTTCAAATCTCAAACAAAGTTGTGTTTTTTTGAAAACATAATTTAAAGGTTAACGTGCGATTTTAAAGGCCAAACATCATTTTTTTCAAACACTTAACTGCGTTTCTAAAAATTACTTTTTCAAATCGTACATTTTTAAATCGGAAACCTAAACGGACCTTTAGGGCATGTTTGGGTAGCAATTTTTTTTTTTTTTAATAATTATTTTTTAAAATCATGTTTGGGTAAGTTTTTTAAATTCAAATTATATACAAGTTTTATCCAATTTTTTCAATTTTTGTCTCTAAATCATCAAAACATAATTTCAAAAAATAAATTTTCTCTATATTCACAATTTCGAATATAGTAAAAAAAATAGAATATAATATAAAAAAATCGCACACCCAAACGAACCCTTAAGTTTCGGTATACAAATCGGTCGGTCTTTGGCGCCTGCTTACCTATCAAAGAACATCAAGACCAATGGATTGAGGAGAAATTTGCTTACCTAGCCCAATGACTAACTCAGTTTCTGGACTCAAGGATCCCCATACTACGATAGGATGCTCCACACTCGGTTCTTTTTTTGTCACTTCACATAACCATTTGTCTATGCCAAATGATCTTCCCTAATATTCTAGAGGGATATTTTTTAAGCACAACAAATTCCAAGTGAGAACAATGCATCTTACTAGGCACACACATAATTTCATCTGCTTACCATTTTTATCTATTTTTCCTCATTTGAAAAGCCTTTACAAGCTTAGGCGTTGGAGTGCTCTAGGTCTTCCAAAACTGATGGCTTTTTGATGACTCCTCCCTTATTTTACAAGAGTTCTTTTACCGGTTTGAATATCCGAAAATATGCTTTAACAAGTCTTAAATCCTAAAATTTTAATGGTGTCAATGTTAATCCTACGGGTATGACATACTCCAAATAAATTGTCTTTTACTCATTTATTAGTGAGAACTTGACAAGGAGGAGTAGAGTTGGCTTTATAAGTGTCCTGCCTCATCTTGCAATCAACAATTGCATGGAAATGGACCAAATGGTAATTACCTTGTGAATCTGGCTTGTGGCCTTTCTCTCTCTCTTATTGAACGTTTGAACTTCGCTTATATTCGATTTGTCATTTCCCCTAATTTGAAAAACTAAATGAAGAAATAAATATTATATGACTTCTTTTCTATATTGATTGAAATAGCATTGTTGATTTTTTTTTTTTTTTTTTTAAAAAAAAAATAGTGTTGTTGTGTCATAATAATGATAAAATAATAAAAAAATAGTGTTGTTGTGTCATAATAATGATAAAATAATAATCACTATTACAGTCTTGTTAAATATAATTTAGACCCTAAATCTTGATTAAATAAAATGAAATTAGCACAAATTGTATTTAGGATTTATTTAAAACTAAAAATCCTATAGATTAATTATAGGTGGCATCTTAAAAAATAAATTAATTAAGATAGCTTTCCTTTAAGCAAAAACTTTCATAAACAAGACAATTAAATGAATATGCTCACATTTTATGTCTTTTTACACTAATTATTCATTTGTTTCAACGTAAAATATTTTTTTATAAATCGTTTTTCTTATTTTTCGATGTTAGGAAAATCAGGTTCAAACCGAAAACATTTTCGGTTAACCCGAAAAGCTTCTTATGGGTTTCCTTTTTAAAACTGTAAGCCATTTTCCAAGTTTAAGTTTTACTTCAAATTATCGAACCATCGTTGAAACTCTGCTACACCACCGCCATAAATCCGCCAAAACTCTACCATAATTAAAATTTTTAGGTTTTTTTTTTTTTTTTTTTTAAAAAAAAATATTTTATAGTAATATTTTATATGTTGTGAATAAAAACTAATTTTTATAGGTTCATATAATTGACTGAAAATATAAAAAAATATTTGTAATTTTTTGTATGCGCCTAACGCCGGATAATGTTTCAACGGAAAACATTTCCTTAAAAAATGATTTCCTTGAAAACTTTTACATTGAAACAAACGGATCTTAAGAATCTATGTAAATGACACAAAAGACTTCTAATACTTAAATTAGTCTCGAATAATGAATATGGTCTAGTTGAATCTTTTCATTTTCAATCAGTAGAAAACTCATTGGAAATAAATATTGAAAATACGATATGTATTGTTAGTGTAGGCTGTTTGGAAGATATAATCGGAGGGCATGTATCATGTATGATTAGGAGTTGCAAATACAGTATGCCCCGCACATGGAGAATTTGATAAAGACAAATAGTTTATTAAATTTTTTGGATTTGGCTCTCAAATTTACATCACTTATCAAATTATAATGGATGCTACTATCTACGTAAGCCAAAAAAAAATTAGTATCTTGATCATGATAGGGAAGTCAACGACCGAAGTTAGGGTGAACGACGACCCAAACCATTACAATTCTAAGTAACCAAATTTTTTTTATAGGGTAAGTTTTAACCCGCACAAAAATGGGTAACGATATAGGCACTTTCTCAAATAGAGATTCAATGAATTTTTTTTTTTTTTTGACATGTCCACACAAGAGGGGAGAGGACGGATTCGAACTAGTGACCTCCGCTTTATGATACGTGGTCCTCAGCCGACCGAGCTACCCTTTGGGACAGAGATTCAATGAAATAGGTATTTGTAAAAGTGGATTAGCCATAATAATTAAATAAAAAATCATATAAAACTATACATTTTATTTGGATTGCGAAATCTAACATTTTCTCTAGCATCAACATTTTAAAGAATGTGATGTAAGTTGTAAGAGAATATGGATTCCTAGAGTGTGAATATTTTCATGTTTAGGAATGATTAAGAATATGATAAAATTCTTGTGAATATGAAATTTCCTTATTTCGTTTACTCTTAAGCATCATGTAGGCCAATTTATTCTTCCCAAAATATCCTTATGTACACTTTGTCCAAATTTTCTTTATAGTTCGCACGTTTACGACTAAGTTACTAACAAAAAGGAATATGTTTTGCTTCTATCTTTGTTGGCATTATCTTCATTCTCATCGACGTTGCTTCCTTATTTGATATAGATTTTTAACATCTACTACTTGATGATATATGTTGATACTTTCAAACTAATATTTGTCATTACAAGAAGTGATTTTTTTTATATTATTTTTAACATGCTCTATTAAAAATACTTGTGCTTTAAAAGACATGGGTCAATTTAAAAAAAAAAAAAAGAAGAAGTTATTTAAACTCAATTTGAAGAGAAATTTGTCTATAATTATTTTAGTACCATCTGAAATCGTTTATGAGATCATATTATTTCCTTCATTTTGGCAAGAGATCAGTCCCACGACTAAAACGCTGCGTTTCAAAATTTTCAAACAGACGTCGTCTTCTACAAGACTACAACACTGGGACGATACACGATAGCCACTCCCTCAGTCCCTCGCATACAAGAAGGCAGAAGCAGACTCTTGACCTAATTTCACAAACTACACCGTTTTAGCGGCTAACCTGATACTGAGCCATAGCATCAGGTTAGGGCTAATTGTTCCTATTGTATGTTTTCGCATGTACATGTACTTGGTTTGCGTGCATGGATTTTGATAATTGGTTTGTGATTGTTTCCTATTCTTCCCTTTTGGTTTAGGGTTCATCTTTTGGGTGATTTTATTTGGTTGACGCTAGGTTGGGAGTTGTTACACGGCAAAGATTTTTATTGTTGTGAGGGTTAATTTTGAAAAATTATGAGATTGAAGTATTGGCCAAGAAAAGAATAGGATTTGATTTGTTGGGTCCTGTGGAAGTTACTTTCCTTAATTTAACTCTTTTGGATAAGTGTTCTTTTGTTTCTTGTTACTGTTTCTTTTTAGTTTGTATGGCTTTTCAGAATAATTAGATTGTTTCTTCTATGATCTATCTGATTTTTTCGTTGGCTTAATCAGGATTTTGTGGTTGGGGGTTCTTTTAGAATCAGGTGTAGTGTGAATATTGGTTAAGTGATGTAAGATAAGAATGAAGTAGTCAAAGTTAATTTTCTTTTTCTCTTTCTTTGAATCTTTTTTTTTTTTTTTTTCACTATAGTGAAATTTGATATGTACAGGATTTAAACTTGCAAGAAATCGAAAACCTGTTAGTGAGATTCTTGTTCTAACCAAAGCTATTGCCTTGACTTGTATAGTCTTGAGAAATTTTAGTGTGTTGATCTTTGAATGGGTTCGTTATAATGGGGAAAGAATAAATATGTGAAGATTAGGTTGTGAGACCATACATCTAAGTCGAGATCATTGGTAACTTGAACTCAGGGGTGATAAGAGTCGATGGTACTAAATGAGGAGGCCATGTTGTGAAACTGTTATTGTAATGGTGAGATTTGGCTCATGAGAAATAGTATGAGTTGATGAAATCTATCCATGCGTTCTTATCTTCACTAGATATTTTCCATGATGGTTTTGTTTCTTTCTTTTTTTGATAAGTGGTTTTGTTTCTTGAGTATGTGCAAGCTTGGATGTGGGGGTTTGATTGTTTATTTTGAAATTTAATCAAGATGCCTGAGTCCCTAACAACGAGAAATCAATCAAATCTATGCAGATGGTGTGTAACATATAGTCAAAGTGCCTTTTTTTTTTTTCCTGGAAAAGAGAGGGGTGGGGTGGGGTGGGTGAGGAGTGGGGTCAGGTAAGGTTCTTGAGTTCACCAATTATGATTGTTTAATTAGCTTTGATTTGTTTCAGGTGGTTGATTTTGATTGGATTTACTTTAAATTAATTAGTGTGTCTTCTACTGAATAGGGAATTTTCTTGTGTACTTATGTGTACCAGGGTTACACCCCTTTGTCCATTAGCCCTTCACCACCGTTCCTTCATTAGCGTTACTCCATGGACAGATTCGTCCCAAAAGAAGGAAAAATTCAATGCTTCGTGGAAGAAGACACCCCCCAAAGAAGAAAAGTGCGAAGCTCTGCGAAGAAGATGCCATTGAAGGATTTTATGAATCGGTCATCTCCTCCCGAACTGACTCATCTATGGAAGAAGGCAGCCCCCTGAAAAAAGGACGAAGGAAAGACTCCATAGAAGAAGGTATCTCAAAAAAAGACGAGATACTCCATGGGCCAAGACCTATTGCCTCCTCAGAGGAGTCTATATATTTTGGAATTATCAACTCGGCATCCAACAACAGATTACGAATCTCATAGTCATCGTGATGGTAGGATTTTCTCTCATCGTTCTTACGGAATCTTTTTCTGTTTGCCTCTGATGGATTGGAAGCTTCTGGAAGAGGAGATGGATTCTGTATATCAGTGGCAATCTTTCAAGTGGTATTCCATCAATGTTCATGCGGACGGTCCTGTTAAGGCCACCCGAAACAACTCATTCCTTTTTGGAAAGGATTAATTCCCATGTCCAGTGCCTTAGCAGCCCTAGGCTCCCACATCTATTGTTTGGGTGGAAAGAACGCTGCTTATGAGCCGCTTCGCGACGTGTACAAATTATGGGTTACTCCCCATGCTGCGAAGGAATGGGTTGATGTTTCTCCTAGGATGATTTTTGGAGACGCCATGCACACGCTTCGGTTCTAGGTGGAAAGATATATGTTCTGAATGATCTCTGTTGTGATCATACTGATCCTCATTGGTGTGAGGTTTTTGATCCTGTCCGTAGAAAATGGGAAGCTTTACCTAATCCTCCAACTTATCTTCAGGATGGTTTAATCTTTTATGCAGCTCTTGAGAATCCGGACAGGATTATTGGGGCTTTCCGTGTACCCGTAGACACCCCTCCTTCTGCTATCTTCTGTGAATATAACGTGCAACATAGGTCTTGGAAAGAACTTGTGCCTGCAAGGCGAATGCTCCACCCTATGTATCGCTTTGACTGGCTTGAAAGGACTCTGGGTGTAGGTAATACATTATACTGGATCGAACGCAAACTTGATGAAATCTTATTGATTGCCTACGATTTGAATTTGGATGTGTGGTTGCAAGGGCCTGTACCGGGTCTTGAATGTGGTTTTATCCCATATTGTGAAGTCAGTGGAGGACCAGGACTTCCTAGATTGCTTCATCTGGAGAAGAATAGGTTCTGCGTGTTAGAATGCACGCTTGCGGACGATTTTCACTGTATGGTGATTGATGTTTCTTGTATGCGCGAGAAGACTCTTGGTATATCGGTTGCTTGGGACCAAAAATATGGGGTGGATCCAAAACTACCCAAGGGCATGCCCCAGATGATATCATTTTGCACTAAACTGTAATTTTGCAAGCACTTGGTTGCTTTATGTTGTTTTGCAAGCACTTTATTGATGGTTATTGATGGAATTTGTTATATTTTCTTCTTTTTGTTAGATTGTGAAACTGTTATTGTAATGGTGGGATTTTGGCTAATGAGAAATAGTATGAGTTGATGAAATCTATCCATAAGTATGAGTTCTTATCTTCACTAGATATTTTCCTGGATGGTTTTGTTTTTTATTTTTTATAAGTGGTTTTGTTTCTGGGGTATCTGCAATTTCCCTCCCCTTTTCCTTCTTTGTGCATAAATGTCCCCACCCAAAAAAGGTTATGCTTCAAGCATAAATGGTGTTTCCCTTCATTAACCCTACTCACTTAATTTCTTCCAGTAATTTTAACCAAATGTCAAAATCCTACATTTTCTATCACTAAATTTCTAACCGACAGAAGTAACATATATGAGTCCGGTCAACCTTTTCTTTATGGCTGCTGTTTTGTGAAACAGATTGTGAGTCAAGGAAGCATTTTCAATGTCAATTAACATGTTATTGAGTAATGCTATTCTTTTCTCTCAGTAACATAATTAGAACAAGCTACTACCATAGATACATGAATATAATTTTCAATGTCAATTAACATGTTATTGAGTAATGCTATTCTTTTCTCTCAGTAACATAATTAGAACTAGCTACTACGCATAGGATACATGGAATATAATGGCAATCGATTACACACCCACCCTTTAGTTCATTGCTATGTTGTGGATGATCGGTAAAGATCAAATCCAGGCAATTTGTTTGTTTTTGGCTTATAACGATTTTTGAAAAATATTTTTCGGTGTTTGGTGCGACATTAAACAATAGATACATTTTCGGTTCGACAGAAAGAGTTTCTTCATGTAAAATTGTTTTCCTTCTCTAAAACCGTAAACATTTCTCTTAAATTATTGTCATTAAAAGCTTAAGCGTATTTGCAAATGGCGTCGGATTTTTTTAGTTCAAGATTTGTACATGCATGGGGAAATCCTCAGCATGACATCCGACATCCACCAAAAAATGCGGGAATGATGTAGAGCTGCCATAATGTTCCATTTGGTTCCTATATTTGGATGGGCACAGAGAGATTAATTGGAGATAGTTATGTCTTTTCAAATGGGCCATTTCAGTAATGTTGTACCTAGCTCACCGTGGGAACATCTTGTTCTCCCTCCGTATCTCCTATATTGAAAATGATCCTTTGGAAATTATCTACTGGTGTTTTCCTATCATCTTGGGCTAATATTGTGGCCACACCTACAGTTGAATATTTTTCTCCCTCATGTAAGACGAGGAATTCGTCCCACTCTGTTCCTCTCTTTCTTCTCTTCTCAAATGCTTTAGGCTATTATCTAAAGAACATCACCCGATTAAGATAATTTCAAAAGAAGTTGGAGTCTGGATCCAGTTTATGTATCTTTATAAGGTTTGGTGTCCAATTGGGAATGTTGACCGTGTTGCAAGGGATGCTTGAATTTCTAATGAAGGATGTGGTTGAGGAGTTGCATTATCAATATCTGGGTGCCGAGTTAAGTGTTATTTAGTTGCTATGAGACGGTTGCTTGTTGAAAATTTTGTATTCTTTGCTGTTGGGGTTTGGTGTTTTCTGTTTTGAAGGGGAAAGGAAGGGGTTCGGTTTGGACTCATGGATGTGATCTTGGGTATGAGGTTGTAATGTGGACAGGGAGGAGGCAGCAGCTGTGAGGTGTTGTGGTGGTGGTAGGTATTTGAAGTATAATTTTGAAAATGAGTTTGGGCAGCAGGAGTAGGAGCCCATCGGATCATAAGATCCGTTCTGATTGCTTTTCGTATCGTGATGCACCGAACAGGAGAGATTCACGTTGGGGTTTCAGGTTTTTTGACTTTGACCATTTATATATTTTCTCTTTTTCAACATAATATGTGAGCTAGGGGAAAAAAGTAAACTCTTAAAGCTTCACTAGAGATAGTCCCCGAGTGTAATTATCATCATATTTGTGTTGAGTAAGGCTTATACTTTAATTTTTTCTTGAGAACCTTGTTCGTGTTAGATGATTTTGTGTCTGGATGATTAAGTGCTTTTGCTTTGGTTTTTTAACTGCTTTTCGGAAACAGTGTGATTTTCAAAGAGCAGTGTCAATCCTACTTATAGATCTCAATTCACGTGGTCAGATGAAGGTCATCTAGGCTGTAGAAATTCTTTTGTTCCCCAATTGTGCTCGATAAAAAACAGGTTTGAATGTTGCATTGTGTATGTTAAGTTCATGTTGAACTCCTAGAAACTGCATTACACTGTTTAGGAATCTTTACAGATTTGCAGCATGCGAATAATATAATTTTGTATTTTAATGCAGGTTCTTTGCATATTTTATGTAGTTGTATATTTGGTTCTTCTTGTCTTGACAAGAACTTGCATAGGATATTAAGCCATTTTGTCTGGTGTTTTTGTTGGATCAATATCAATTTGAAGAGACAAGTATATGGATTGCTTTTCATTTTTATAGGCTCTATTTTCAAAAATTCCTGGCATGTATGAAACTGATATACTTTTTGTGCTCTCTCTCTCCGAACACACCAGAAACTCAGTAATATATTGGTTTGTTTTACTGAATATTTTTGATAAATTGTTTTACTGAATATCAATGTTAACTTATCTGATCTTATACCTTTCGCGCTCCTATTTTCTGGTGTAGAACTTAACATGCCCTTAGTTTCTGCTCAATGTTTACTGTGTGGTTTTGTTTCCAGCCAAGACGACCTTTGTAAGAATTGCAAACGTCCAGGTCATTACGCTAGAGAATGCCCAATGTGGCAATTTGTCACAATTGCGGGCTGCCCCGGTCAGTAAACTGATTTTTGCTTTCTAATTGAAACATATATGTTCATCAAGTTAAGCTTGTCTACTTAATGATATTGCTTGCTTTATGTTCCCACTTAGTTGTTCAATGATATTGCTTGCTTTATGTTCCCACTTAGTTGTTCAAGACTTTAGGAGAGTATATATCATTGGAAAATAGATAGTTTATCCTTTTAGTCTAGCTTACATCCTGATTTCTTGTAAATTTGAGCCTCTCTTTCTGTTTCTGCATCAAACACTTCCACCTCCCCGTCCGCCTTGTATTGCAGCTGCTGTTAATGCCTACACAACTACCTAAAACTACCATTTCACATTACCAAAAGCAGTACTAGCAAACAGCAGTTACTCTCCTCACACTGCATTTGAGGTACTATTGCTACGCTCAAAATGACCAACTCCTTCGCCACCCGAATTAGCACATCATCTATTCTATCTTCACGTCTTCTGTCTTCACCCTTAATCCCCTAGTTTTCTACTTTTTACAGAGCATTTTACTTTTATAATTGGTAAGATGTACTCACCTATAGAGTAGAGCTCATTAGCATGCATAGTTTTCTACTTGGTCATATTTCATGACATTATGACTGCATATATTGAATGATAAAGATTAGGTGCCACTACTTTCAAACTTTAAGTTTGCCTTGCTTTCATATGTAGATTTAAGGGAAAGGCTGTCATTTATAGGACTTCTTCAATGTCACAACAGAGTTTTGTGCAAGCCGTATTTGATCAAGCTTAACGAAAAACGTGGTATTTTTTTTTTCAATTTCTCAAAGCAAAATATCTCTTTAAATCATCGAAGAGAAAGAGAAAATCAGATAAGAAACAAAGAAAGCAGAAAACAACACAAACCCAGCTAGCAAAATTGTTTTTTTCTTCTTTTTCATTATAATTTATAGAGATTATACAGTAGGCTATACATGGTGAAAATCCTTTGGGTTAATCTTTCCAAACCGGGGATAATGGAAGCAATAACTCTCCCAGCTAGTTATAAGAAACAATCATGAAGAGTTGAGAGAATCACGTAACATATATGTGTATTTCTAGATATTAACGCACAACACACTCTTAGCTATTATCAAACAAATAAGAGTTCTAGTGAGTGCGTTGAGAAGACTCCCGGTTGATCACAACTCCTAGTGACAACCGGTTCTTAAAGAAAAGAGGTTTACTTGTATTAAGTGAAAGAGTTTTACTTGTATTCAATATACTGATTATAGTTTTGTATTTGATTAGACTTATCTCTAAGAGGTAGTGCTAGATCAGGAAGCTAGAGGTTCAATGATATCTTGTATTCTGTACAAACTCTATATAATTCAATAGACGCTCACAAGTTGAGTAAGCTTTGAAAGCCAAATAATCTGTGTTTCTACATGGTATCAGAGCCTACCATAGACTAAAGTCTCTATCTTTTTTTTTTTCTTTTTCTTTTTGTATTTTCCCACCATCATGTCAGAATCTACAGCCTCTTCAGCAGCCTCATTTCCTCATTCCGAGAAGCATCCCACCCTTACTACATCTTCGTCCAATATCGTTCTCTATCCCAAACATGAATTATACCCTGCAAATCAAACTCTCCAATGCCAATTTTCCTAGTTGGAGAACTCAGATCATGGCTTATGTTAAAGCCCAAGTCGCATATGCCCCAGTCAAGGCTATCGCGGTCGTGGCCGCACCAACAACTACCGAGGTCAAGGATCTAGATCTTTCTCTACTGGAAGTGGCAGAGGAACTTATTTTCAACCCGATTCGGCACAATCTTCAAGGCCTATTTGCCAACTCTGTGGCAAAATCGGGCACACTGCCCCCAGATGCTATCAGCGTCTTGACCCCGCACTTGCTAGATCACCTTTTGCATTGTACCAACCTGCTCAAGCATACTACTCTTCGCCTACACTTCCTCCGGAAGAGAACTAGTACTCGGATACTGGTGCAACACACCATCTTACCAACAACTTGCAGAATTTGAACATATCCTCTGAA
This sequence comes from Alnus rubra, assembly GCA_028654335.1. Lineage (NCBI taxonomy): Eukaryota > Viridiplantae > Streptophyta > Magnoliopsida > Fagales > Betulaceae > Alnus > Alnus rubra. The sequence goes on from JAJPGS010001071.1 coordinate 210,874, forward strand.
GAATACTCTAGGCAAGATTAGATTCGAATAGGTAATGGTATAGGTTTGTCTATTTCTCACTCTGGTTCTGCAACTTTTTCTTTCTCTTGTCGAAACTTTCTACTCAAACAATTACTTCATGTTCCTAACATATGCAAGAATCTTCTCTTTGTTCGTCAATTTGCCCTTGACAATGATGTTTTCTTTGAGTTTGACTCTTCTTTTTTTTACCATTAAGGATCACAAGACCAAGCTCCCAGTTCATCACGGCCAACTTAAGGCTCCCAGTTCATCACGGCCAACTTAAGGCTCCCAGTTCATCACGGCCAACTTAAGGATGGCCTTTATCACTTTCTTCCTCCACACGTGTCTTCATCACAATCACAAGCACTCGTTGGTTATTAAATCTTAACCTTTGAACAATAACAGGAAATTAAAATTTTGATTTAAAATAAAATTAAAAAATTAAAAAAAAAATTAAAAACTTGCAAAACACTCTCATTTCTCATTTCTGTTTGTTTGAGTACGTCGTTTACCATTTGTTGTGACGATCTCTTTTTTTTTTTTTTTTAATACAAACATAAATGAGCTATCACAGTGGCACGACTATTTGTCACTCAGCCAACATACGGTACACATCCAATGCTGTGTACCTGATAATCAGAGTTACGTCTATGCAGATGAACATTTAATTATACATAATTTGAATGGCGGAAAAACATTTCTATGACATAATTGTTAATCACAAAAGAGCCATTTACAAGTATATCTGTTTAAGGCTTCTAAAACATATTACTCTAATTACATACCAAAAGACTTGTTTTACAAAATACAAGTGTCACGTAGGACACGAACCATATACAAAATATGCAAAAGAAGGACAACCCATGGTCCAACCATTACAACTGTCGCATCGAGCTTCAGTCATAAGATCACAAGTAGTTTGCTAAGAGGTCATCCTTTACATCTGCTAAACCTGCTGCCAAAACATCAATATTTGTACGGTTATAGGGTTAACCACATCCGTACAGGTGAATATGCTCACATTATATGTCTTTTTACGCTAATTATTCGTTTGTTTCAATGTAAAATATTTTTTTATAAATTGTTTTTCTTATTTTTCAGTGTTATGTAAAAGGAAAATCAGGTTCAAATCGAAAACATTTTCGGTAAACCCGAAAAGCTTCTTATGGTTTTCCTTTTTAAAACTGTAAGCCATTTTCCAAGTTTAAGTTTTACTTCAAATCCTCAAACCATTGTTGAAACTCTGCTACACCACCGCCATAAAGCTACCAAAACTCTGCCATAACTAAAATTTTTAGGTTTTTTTTTTTTTTTTAAGAAAAATATTTTATAATAATATTTTATATGTTGTGAATAAAAACTAGGGATAACTTTACAAAAATGTATCGAATTATACCGCGTTTTAACGGAAGGGTATTGAATTATCATTTCTGTCGAACCCGAGGTTTTAACTATCAAAATGAGTCCCAGAAGGGCATTCTGTATGTTCTCGGCGTTAAAACATGACATAAGTCGATTCATGAGACTTCCACGTGACTTTTTTAATGTCATTTGTCCGTTTTGCCCCTCACTTTCTTGCATGTAAACACAACTCCTCAAGCTGGACCCACTCTCCACTCACACATGCAGATTGTAGTTGTCATCATGAACTTGGAGAGAAGCTCTAAACAGTCCTTTGAGTGGAAGAACCAACATGCATGACGACGGAGAGACGAACCGGCCAGGAGGAGACCGGCAGACGAAACTGTTTAGTGAATGGAAAATGTCGGGTGGTGTCGATGACGAGCTGCACGCTCCTCTGGAGGGAGCTCTCGGACCACTTCTTGTCCTTGGAGGAAAACATCCTGAAGAAGTTTGAGGCCCTCAAGAACAAAATCCAGACCCTAGACCACCAGACCAAGGCCTCCCTCAACGATCTCGAGAAGCGCAAGGTCACCATCCAAGGCAGTGTTGAGATTGTATTGGAGAAAGTAGAGGCGAAAATGGAGTCTACACTCACGGCTCTCCGTAGGGCATCCCAAGAGGACGAGAACGAAGAGGGCTTACTGCTGAGTCTGAAGTTGTTTTGCTTGAAAATGGACGTTCTTCGGTTTTGGAGGTTCATCACTGGGAAGAAGAAAGAGTTGGACGCGTTGAGGGCTCAGATGCCTCTGGCTCTGGCCGAGTGCGTGGATCCACCGAGGTTCATGCTGGAATTGATATCGGAGGTGTTTTCGGTGGAGAAGAGCGATAGAGTGAATGATTTGGGCTGGGCCTGCATTCTGGTGCTAGAGTCGTTGATATCGGTGGTGGTGGATTCGATATCGAGAAGAGGTTGGTGGTGACACCGAGCATGTAGGAGCGCGCCAAGGAAATCGCTGAGAAGTGGAAGGAGAGCCTGGAGGAACGCCGTGGGATCGAGAACGTGAACAAAGACCTTCAAGCTTATTAAGACAGGCCTTCAAGCTTCTTAGAGGTCTCCTAGTCAATCTCACAGCCAAATCCAAAATACCTCTTGCAAGAAACATTGTAAATCTTCTTCTTCCCTGAATGCGAAGCCCATGCCTCTGATTAAGTGGCTTTTTCATGAGCCGCACCCCATTAGCTTAAACACTCTGTTTTGTGAAGCTAAAATAGAGGAAATTGTTTCATAAGTCACGTGACTTCCTCTTTGCATGTGACCCACTCAAACAGTTTCTGTAAGAATACATGAACTTAAAATTTCAGATCAAAGCTAATTAAAAAGTCATTCAGTATTGAGCAATCAATGTGATATTACTGGTAATCCTCACCAGATGTGGGTTCCAAATTCTGAGTTTCCAATTTGACGTGGTTTGTACCATTCCCTACATAAACAGCTAGCGTAGCACCCCCTCGCTCTTCACAAGTGAGAATCACAGAGCACGCTACAAGCCTACAACGCTCAAGCTCAACACCGCAATATCAGCGTTCTTCCACTTACCGAAACCTCTAAAACAAAAAAGAGAGAAAAATGAGAGAACAAGCACAACAAGTTGTCCCCGCTTTGTTTCTCCTACTCTTTCTTAATGTTAGGTTCTCAAATGGGTCTTTGCTACCACTCATAGATCGTGCGGGGAGTATGTTGGCTGATTTTTGGGCAGACCCGTTCCGAGTGTTGGAAAATATCCCATTTTGGCTCCACATGGACGACAAGTTCGACTGGAAGGAGACACCAGAAGGTCACGTTATCATGCTGGACGTGCCGAGGTTGAATGAGGAGGAGCTAAAGATCGAAGTGGAGAACCGGGTGCTGAGAGTAAGCGGAGAGAGGAAGAGGGAAGAGGAGAAGAAATAGGATCATTGGCACCGGGTGGAGATATCGCATGGCAAGTTTACATGCATGAAAGTGAGGGGCAAAACAGACAAATGGCATTAAAAAAGTCACGTGGAAGTCACGTAAATCGACTTCCGTCACGTTTTAACGCCGAGAACAGACAGAATGCCCTTCTGGGACTCAATTTGATAGTTAAAACTCTGGGTTCGATAGAAATGATAGTTCAATACCCTTCTATCAAAACGCGGTATAATTCGATACCCTTTTATAAAGTTATCCCTAAAAACTAATTGCATGACAATGGTGCTGATGCATAGGCAGCCAACACGCGCTTCTCCGATCTAAACCCCCAACTCTCTGAGCCGATCCTCGAAGCTCTTACCTAAGCTGGCTTCGAGTTCTGCACGCCGGTCAAAGCGGCCACAATCCCCTTGTGACGTCCCACATCGCCTGGGAATGAGGATGTGCTTATATGTATAAATGCACCCTATATGACACAACGCGTTTTAAAGCCGTGATGGCAATGAACCTATCAGAACTCCGCAGTTAAGCGAGCCGCTGCGAGAGCAATCCCAGGATGGGTGACCTCCTGGGAAGTCTGATACGGGGAGCCAAAAGCGGACAGTATTGTGTCATTGGGGGTGGGTCGTTAATAATGGTATCAGAGCCATTGCCCAGCCTGAGATGGTGGGAGCGTGCACAAGCCCAAAGAGGGTTGCCGGCGGGCACTCGCTGGGATGCCAAGAATGGGGTGATCCCATGAGGGTCGCCAGCGAGGACGCTGGGTCCCAAGGGGGGGTGATTGTGACGTCCCACATCGCCTGGGAATGAGGATGTGCTTATATGTATAAATGCACCCTATATGACACAACGCGTTTTAAAGCCGTGATGGCAATGAACCTATCAGAACTCTGCAGTTAAGCGAGCCGCTGCGAGAGCAATCCCAGGATGGGTGACCTCCTGGGAAGTCTGATACGGGGAGCCAAAAGCGGACAGTATTGTGTCATTGGGGGTGGGTCGTTACACCCCTTGCTATGTAGCTACAAGGACGTGACCCCCAACGCCACCACCGGCTTAGGCAAAACCCTATCCTTCGTTGTCCCACTCATTGAAATCATCTGCCGAACCAAAACCCCTCCTAAACCCCTCAAGGTTCGTTTATATCAAATATTTTTGGGGAAACTTCACAAAAAGGTATCAAACTTACTGCTTTTTCAATTAAGGGTACCGATGTAGCAAAACGTTCAGTATACGCATTTATCAAAACTATTCAATGTCGGGTATTCTGTTAGCCTTCGTTCTAAATCGATGACGGAACCCGCAACACGTGTGTTTCACGTGATTTTTAAGGGGCGAAGTACCCGTTTTGCCCCTCATTTAAACAAAGAAAGGACTTGTCATTTTCCCTGTGATTTTCTTGGCAGCCAACCAGTGCGAGGAAGGTTCAAATTCTTGTTTTAGTTTCTGATTTTGGATGAACAACAATCGCAACAACAACACAAACCAGGCAAACCTAAACCCATCGACCTTTTTTGACCAATCTTTTCACCCATCAACCTTTGTTGGTTTCCAGCAATTCCCCCTCCCCCCCCCCCCCATTGATGACCTTTCGCAACAACAATAATTTCATTTCAGGGCAAAATCATTTCAAAGCAAAATCAATCGAATCACCAATTTAAATTTCCTTACATTTTCATGAATTTCAGCTAATTAAAAAACTCAAAAATTTGTTTTATAAAAGCTAAAACAGAGGAAAATCGGAGCTACTTGAGCAAGCGACGAAGCATCGGAAGTCCAGTCTGGTGCTTTAATCGGCTTTGCTCAGCGCTTTAATCGGTTCTGCTCGGCGCTTTAATCGCGGTCGCCTTCTTCGGGAGCTACTTGAGCAAGCGACAATCGGAGATCGAAGTCGTTGGCCAGAGGTTTTGACAGCAAAAATCCCTAATAAACCACTACCCATTTCCTAAACGGCAAAATCCCTAATCCCTAATCCCTAAACAGCCCAAAACAAAAACCTAGAGATTTTGACGGCAAAAATCACGATCACAGTCGACTCCATGAAGACGGCAAAAATCCCTTGTAAGGAAGGATCCTGCGATTTTGAACTCACTTCCATAGAATCTGTCGTGCTTGACGTCACTGGGATCAGTTTTTCTTATTGAGTGACTTTCCTTATCTGGTCTAGCCGTCGCCTGAGGAGCAGCTTCAGTCTGGTGGTGAACAGAAGGATTCAGGGATGGCGGACAAGAATCGCATTTCCCTTCCAAAAAGTCAAGACCTTTTGACAGCAAAATCCCTAATCATGATTTGTTTTGATCAGTTTTTTTTTTTTTTTTTTAGATGATCATTTTTTAATAGATTAATAAAAGATTAATGAATATATTTTTTTAATAGACTTAAATGAATATTTTTTTTAAGAGGGGCATAAAGGAAAGATTTGCTTAAAAAATCACATGAAACACGCGTGTTGTGGGTTCCATTATCAATTTAGAACGGAGACTGACGGAATACCTGACATTGAATAGTTTTGATAAATGCATACACTCAATTGAACGTTTTGCTACATCGGTACCCTTAATTGAAAAAACGCTATAGTTTGATACCATTTTGTGAAGTTTTCCCAATATTTTTACTGAAAAGTCATGTTCGGTTGCCGAGAAAACCAATGAAAATGGTGGAAATAAACTTTTCGACTTGGCAGGTGATGGGGTAATCATCTCTCCGACAAGAGAGTTGTCGTCGCGACAGAGACGAATCAATTGAAATAACTGTATCTTAGTTTCTCTTGTTTTTTAACTTTTATTTATTTATTTATTTTCTGAATACCAATTTAATTTCTCTTGTTTTTTAAATTTAGTACTTCAGTTTTATTTTATATCATAGATGGTACCTGAATTAGGGATAAAAACTCATTTGGTACATTTGTTAGATTTTTGGTCCAAATTTTAACGGCTCGCCACGTGTCAACCGCTGAGGTTGACATATGGCACTATATATATATATATATATATATATATATATATAATTTTTTTTAAAAAAAAAAATTTGAAAAAATAAAATAAAAAATGATGGGTTTTGGCCCATGGCAAAAGAGTCCATGGATCCAGATTGCTCCAAATCCAATGATGTTCAGCCAATAATGGTTGTAGTGCTTTGCTTAAAGGTAACGCTATTTACTAAATTGTCATACGATTGTTATATATTTGTAATAACGTGACGGCTAGGGAAAATCAGTCCTTAGTTTTTATATTATTATTATTATTACAAGTGATAATCTAAAAGTTGATTTTTACTGCCACGTCAAATTGTATGACAATTTTATAAATGCATGTTAAATACCATTACCCTTTTTTTAATTCTTGAACTCCGATTGTAATAATGGTGAAAACCATCCGTGCATTACGTAGGTAAAAATCGTGTGTTTCACTATGCCTTATACAAATCAATACAAAACAGCATTACAAATCCCGGCCCGAAAATATCAATTTTATGGGCACGTTTGTTAATGTTTTTGGTTTTTAGTTTAAAAGAGTGTTATGATGTCCTTAACCAATATTACATGATTTCAATATATACTGTTGTTACTAATGATTCAGTTCTTAACAAACTTGATCAATGTCACCAAACTTTTGTGAGCCCTCCGTTCTAGGCTTTTCCCATTAATTGGTGAGCTTTGGATCCGGCCAGTTGGTTGATCAAAGAAAACATGCAGGAGATCGATCGACTGATTTCTAGCTTGACACGCGCGTCTATTATTTGACAAACCCTTGAGAATATCTTTCAAAAGAAGGGCTTAAGGTTTCCATTCTTTTAATTTAATAATTAAAATTTTGTTTTAATTAATTAGTTTTACACATATTAACATCAGGAATCGCCACGTGAAAATACACTGAAAATGCTTATTAATTTATAGGTCATATATATATATTTACAATATAAAGAATTCTCAATATAATATTCACATTCTGATATAATCTGACAAGAAAAATTAATGACACAGTTTTAAGTATAAGAAAGGAATGTTATGAACTCTAAAAAAAAAAAAAATTACATAAAATTGCACATATATATGGTAAAATACATATTGAGATGAGGACTGTTTTACTTACTTAATTCAAGGCATGCAAAACAAATTCTGAGCATGAAGAAAATTAAAAGTCATAAGTGTGTGTATATATATATATATAATAAGACCCCTCAAACTACAAAAAAGTGTCAAAAAGACATTTTTTTGTAAATATATTCTTATAATACCATTGCCATGTGTCATATACTCAATAAAAAAATTTAAAATTTAAAAACTGAAAATACAAAAAGCTTAAAAAATAAAATCTTTAAAAAAATTGAAAAAATAAAAATAAAAGAAAAGAAAAAGAGTGGTGACCCATGGCCGGTTTGAAGGGTGGTTCCGCCACCGCAAGAGCCACCCCCAAATAGCAAAATGGAGGTACCATCGAACCACCCCACAAGGCCAAAAAGGAAAAAAAAAAGTTAAAAAGGTTTCGGCCCTTGAAAGTGATTCGACCACCCATTAACCGGTTGGTCTGGGGTGGGTACCAAACGGGAGAGGCCTGGGGAGTAGTTCAACCACCTTAGATCGAGCCTGGGGAATGGTTCATCCACCCCAAATCAGGCCTAGGGTGGTAGGCCACTACCACTCCTATTGGCCAAAATTTTGGCCCTCTAGCCATCCCTTTATATATTTTTTTCTTTCAGTTTTTTTTTTTTTTTTTAAATAATAATAATAATAATAATTTTTCTTTGACACTTATATTTAATTTTTTATTTTTTTTTATTTTTTTTTATTTGTAGTTGAATATATGACATGTGGCAAGAGAATTATAGGAATAGTTCACCCAAAATGGACCTTTTGACACTTCGGTAGTTTAAAACTTTGGAGGATCATATTAGTACACTCAGTAATTCATAAGGTTATTTTAAAAATGGTGGGTATTTTGTAGTTTAGAGGCTTTTTTATAATTATCCCAAGAGTCTAATTAAAACAAGCATGTGATTTTGTTTAACTGTATGTGCAGGTTGATCCGCTTTAAGCCCACGTTGCAGAAGCTAATTTAGCCACATAACGTACTCGTGAGGAATAATGCAATATATATTATGTTAAATAAGCAATGACTACTTCTATTGTTACAGTCAAGTTATATTACTAAATAAACATACCTGACAAATATATATATATATATATATATATATATATATATATATATATATATATATATATATATATATATCGATCAGACAGATATTTTACGAATATTATTTAGTATATTTTACAATAAATTTCCTTTTTGTTATTGTTATTTTGTCTTACGTGCTAATTAATCTTGAAATTCATTTTAATCTAGTTTTTTGTTTTTTCAAGTATTCACGTTTAGTTGTCAAGAATATTCAAATCTGGATCGTTTACATCAAATTAGTTTGTGACATGAATTTAAGGTATCTTATCCTTAACGTTAGAACCTTGAGTTTGTTTCAAGTTTTTGCAATGAAAGAACCATAATAGAAAAGCTTTTTACGTTAATTAGTGCTGTGTCTACGGATTTAGTGGTTGTAAAATTGTCAATATCAGACTTAAGTGGGGGGGGATGTAGCTCCTAAAGCTGACTTATGACGGTGGTTTACTAAATAGCATTTATATGGAAATACCAATTATTTTGGTTGAGGATATATTTTGTAAGGAGACTTTCTGAATGAAAAGGCAAAATGGAAAAAAGGTATTTTAATTTGCTTATTTATGAGGGATACATAGAAGTACAGTTTGTATGGTGGATATGGGCCACACGAGCTATATTTAATACTAAACAAAACATTAGTCAAACCAAGGCTGGCTGGTTGATTTTAGTCTAAGTTGGACGAGGAGAATGGGGCGTCTGTATTCACGAGTAAGCACAGTTGAAAATTCGATGATGGTGACGACCTTGATGTGGACAACTTGGGCGCCAAAGAAAATTCTACAAAGCAAAAAACTAAGTTTTAAGCGGGTGAGAGGGGTCGAGTGCCTCTCAACCCCAGACCCCAAAGATAGCATCATAATTAATTTTCATAATTTCAATACAAATTTCAAAATGTGAATAGAGCGAAGTAAAGAGATTATATATTTAAAATTAAATATATAACAAAAACCATACTACTGTTAAGTTCATAACAAAAACACCATATTACATTTAAGTTCATAACAAAATAACCTCCCTCCTTCAGCACGCCAAAAACCAAAAAAAAAAAACTTCATTCTTCAGCCTTTGTCAACCTCCTCCTACACCATTCCTGATCACAAGTCACCATTTTTAAATTCAAACAATAAGTGAATAGTTACATAATACAAATAAAAGTTTCACAATAATAATAATAAATTGAAAACTAATCATACAAAGTTACAAACTACCTGTGGCTGTAGGAAAGTTCCGGGTTTAAACCCAAAAGGCAATCTTTTCATGACCTCAAACAATCTGACACCAAATTTATTTTCTTGCTTGTGAAAAGATCTAATGGCTGCATCTAAAATCTTGGAACAATACCCCGGATATAGCTGATCGATTTCAGAATCAAACTCTTCGTGAAATTTAGACTGCCATTAAATTTAAAAAAGAAAATGTATTAAGATACACAAGTAATTTAATTATCCAAATTGACAAATATAAATAAAACTAAATACCTTGTCGTTGCAATTCTCGACGAAGTGATGATGCACGTTCCAAATAAATTCAGGAAAATAACCACCAACATTACCAATCAAATTAGGAGGTAAGGTTAGTGTCATTGTCGTATGCAAACAAGTCTCAGGAATTAATTTTGATGTCCAGTCTCTTAACATATAGTCATGTTTATTCAACTGGAGATACAATTCAAAATACATACGGTTTCTATTACGGAATTCTATCATTAGGTGGATAAATCTAATTTTATCCACTGTGGTGAAAGTTGCAGGGTGATATAACAAAAAAAAACTATGATCTTTTACTGTCTCCAAATCATCCTGACTCAAACCAAGTAAAAAAACATTAGAAAGAAAATATTGAATATCGACTGGAAAACTTTTTAAACGTTTGTTATCTTCAACCCTCCGAACACGCGGCTCATTGTGTAACAGCATTCCCAAAAAGCATCGATACTGAATGCTGTCATTCTGGATTCCCCTCCGAAGTAATGCTTCATCATTTGGACGTTCTGGAGGATACGGAAATGTGATGTACATTTGAGGAGGATCGATGAACACACGATCCTTCAGCTCCCCAATAAAAAATCCTGCTTGGTGAAGCATGTATAAACGGTCCGCTATGTCACGCATAACCTTTTTCCCCGTATCTCCCAAACCCAAGAAATTTCCTTTTGAATCAAAATCCAATAGATTCAATGAAGCTCTTGTGGCTTCATCTAATGTACCGAGTGTAGAGATAAATGTGGCAAAGCTCTATATAAATTAATTTAAAAAAAAAAAATCAAGTTATAATAAGTGAGAAAAAATATATTGTAAGAAAAAATAAGTAAGACAAAGAAAGAAAAGAAAAGTAAGAAAAAATGTACCATCGGGTTTGTGGTGCGCCGAACCCCTTGCGGCAGATTGAGGGTTGGCGTCTCAATACTCATCCGAAAACGATTAATTTCGGTGGGAATAGAAGGCAAAATCGGGCAGTCATCATACATCTTTTCGGCAATTTTGATCTCAAATTTGTGAGTTTTCAATGGTGAAGAGAGACAGTAAGGGAGCGAACAGTAGCAAATATGAAAGGGGTTGGGAAAATCTGTCCGAAAAGACAGAAGAGAAAAGTTTTACTGAAGGAGAGAGACGGCGAGAGCTGAGAGAGAGAGTGGAATATATATAATCAAACGTGTTGTCTGTATCCTCCTTATTCTTACTCTCTTTAATTACTTTGCATTTATTTGCTTTTAATGCTCTTTAAGATAAATAAATAAATAAAATGCGGTGAGGTGGATGCGAAAATGAATCTCTGGAAAAGGAAAATCAAACCCGGGCCCCCACATTAAAAAGAGTGGTCCACATGCCATCACGTTAATACTAGACAGGAGACTAGGAGAGTAGACTGGAGCTCGAGTAGACTGGGGGCAGTTTCACGAGGGTCTGACAGGCACAATAAAGAGAGGCAATGGAGAGCATCTGTGTCATGCTTTTTTAAATTTAAGGTAAATAATCTGTCTTTAAAATAAATTCGAAAAATAATTTCATCGTTGATCTCTGTAATATGTTATAATTATTTTTTACTTTTTTTTGTTTAAAAAGTTCACGAGAGATCTTTATGGTTAGCAATAATTACAAATCGATCCCTTAAATAAAATTCCGTCAAATAAATGCATATATACGTGGCAAACATTGCATGATAGATACAAATAACAACCTAATTAGCTAGATCGATCGGCATATATATCCACAACCTCGATCTTTTTAAATTACGTTGCTTTGTTAGCCATTTAATTTTACTGAAATTTGTGTTGGTTAATTGCTAGATCGACCCTCTTTTATTTTGAGAGTGTGCGTTAATGTACAGAGAGACTCAAATATAATTCTTGTAATGTTTATGTTTCTGCTTTGACAGTTATTTTTAAGTCAAATCCTTCTAATTTAGAGTTGTAAAGTTCTTGGACCTCCTTCTCATGTAAGCCTTCGGGCCTCTTCAGTTAATACAGTGAATAGCATATGTTATCATGTTCGAAAAAAATAAAATAAAATAAAATAAAATTTCTCACCCACCTCATCTCAATATTTTGCCCAACAAAACGGAATGTGAAATTAATTTTACTCTGTTAGCCATTTAATTTTATCACATTTCACCTCAATATTTTTCGCAACAAAAAGGGAAGGTGAAATTAATTTTACTCTGTTAGCCATTTAATTTTTTCACCCACCTCACCTCAATATTTTGCCCAACAAAAAGGGAAGGTGAAATTGATTTTACTCTGTTAGCCATTTAATTTTCTCACCCACCTCACCTCAGTATTTTGCCCAAGAGAAAGAGAGAAAGGGAAATTAATTTTTGTATTTATCATCAAACGTTGTCTGTATTCTCATTATTCTCACCCTCCTCAATTACCTTTTAATTTTAGTGTTCCTTATCATGGGATAAACACTTATGATAAGGAACACTTAACAATTTTTCTATTTTTTTTTCTATTCAATAATAGGACAAGGGTTACATAAGTAAATAAATAAATAAAACGAGCTTTATTTTTTGAGGAAAAACTTGAGGAGCATGAACAGTACTCCCCACTTTACACTCGTCAAATCATAATCTTCTTAATAAAGATTGGAATTAATTTTTTTTTTTTTTAATTTTGGTGAGGAAGTGTAACCAGCTATGGAACGTGTGAAATTGAATGGGTAAATTTGTATCCATTGGATGAAGGTGAGCTTGTATCCGTTGTGAAATTGAATGGGCCTGGTGAGTTTATCCCCTATAATCTGTCCAGTGTCAAAGTTTTCTTTTTCAATCAATTTAAAAATAGTCTTTAAAACTAAATAGAGCATTTGTAATGAGCTCCTCAAAGTTTCCTCAAATTTTGGGGAAAAAATACTCTTTTGTTATTTTGGAGATCCACTTTTTAAAGGCATCAAATATCAAACTCCCTAAATATTCTCTACTTCAAATACATACTATTTTTTATTAGTTTTAAAACAACCACCTTCAACTACTTTTAACTTACACATGAAACCAAAATTTATAAGAAAATCTCATGCTCATACAACTCCAACGCCCATCTAGCTTGTGAATGAATGATAATGGAAGCCACCAATTAATGAACATCATCTATAACAAATCGCTCTTAATGAGCATTGATGCGTACAAAACCGATACTGCAGAATTTTTGTTCAATATCAGATGTAAACCAACCCCTTAATGGAAGTAGTTGGATGCTGCAACAACATTTTGCTCTTAATGAGCATTGATGCGTAAAAACCAAGACCTTCCAACGTTATTCAATATCAGATGGACCAACACCTTAAATGGAATTGAATGGAGGCACTCACCAACCTTCCAACATTATTCAATGTGAGATGGACCAACGCCAATGTCAAATATGCAGTTTCAATCCTTGAACCGCATCCATGGTAATTACCCATAACAATACACACCATCAATTGAATCCACCCAATTCCAAAACAACCGAAACAAGGATACTACTAAAATAGGAAACACAACCAGGTACACTACCAACACCAAAACAGGGGACAACCCAAAACATAGGAAATCGTTTCAACAGAAAAATGGAGGGCTTCTAACAACAATTCAGCCAAGAATCATCAACAAACCAAATCACAGCACATGGCCGAACAAGAACACAATTTATCAACTAAAAATCAACAATAATCCAAACACTCATTCAGCCAACAACATCCAAACAACCCAAAAATTCATCAACATCAACCCACAATAATCCAATCAAGAGTAACCGACAGCAATAATAAACTGACAAATTAAACTAAATCATAGGGTTATTCACCTTGAGGATTTTTCACGAAAAATCTACCGAAAAACAGTGATGAACGGGTCTCGGGTGAATCAGGTTCAGCTGTTGGCTCACAGGAAATTTGCCATTGAAAGTTGCTGGGTCTCGGGTCAACGGGTCACTGGGTCACGGGTTCGCCAGAATTGCCACTAGAACCGCCGGAAAATCGCGCCTCTGGTGACCCATGGAGGATCGGCCTCCTTTGGTTTCACGGCTCGCCAGACCTCTCCATGCCTCGCTGAATTTCGGTTCTAGCCACAGCCTATAGAGGATCGGGTCCCCTGGGTTCCGGGTCCGACTCCATCTGAGACTCCCTCTCCCGATCTCTGACTCTCCCTCTCTCCCGATCTCCTCAGTCTCTCGATCTCTCTCTCTTCAATCTCTCTCTCGATCTCATCTTTCACTCTCGGTCTCTCTACTCTCTCTCTGTGTATCTGGACTCGGCGAGAAGAACAAAAGAAGAGGAAAGAAGAATAAGAAAAGGAGGAGGAAGAACTGGAAATAAAGAGGAAAAGGAGAAGGAAGAGATGCGTTCAGGAGATCAAGAACGCGGGAAGAATGAATAAAGAAATATAAAATATGAAGAGACGAGCGAAGCTTGGCTCCCCAGACCAGATGAGCAGATATGACAATCACCAAATCTACTGTAGCACTGAGGAGTTTGCTGCGGAGGTAATTTTGAGGAAACTCAACAGAATTTGAGGAAAAAGCTAATTTGAGGAGCTCATTACAAATGCTCCTTATAGTCAAAGATTTGTGCAATCACAAATATCTCCTCCTTACGTAATACTGTCAGGGTAGAGAAAAGAAGAGATTCACAAGCTACGCGTGAATCTCCTCTGGAGCTTGTGTACTCTCCTTTAAACTCTAGTGCTGGTCAATCTCGCTAGGTACCCAAAAATTTAAAAGACAAAAAAGCCCCCCTAAAAAAAGTACTCTTGAGTCTTTAACAACCAAAAGAGTACTAAAAAGTAATTTCAAATAAAAAGGTCAAAAAACCCCATCTTATTTTTTTGAAGTCGAAGGATTTAGAAGTGCAAAAACGTAAAACTAATGCACAATAAGAAAAAAACTAAAAAAATCCCTTAAAAAAAGTCTCAACTCTGTACAAACTTAGACGGCAAAACAGTAATTTCAATCTAAAATACAAAAGTGTCCAGCAGATTCTTTAACCAGCCGAAGGGTAAATAGGGTCAAAATAGTAATTTCAAAATCTAAAGAAATATTGGAAGACCAAAATAATCCTACCTAATTTAAAAATGAAGAGCAAAGAGAAAGGGAATAACCATAAATTGACACTATCAAATAAAAATCATTGTTTAAACTCAATTCAAACTTTATATATATCTCTAGGTAAACATATATGAACATTTATATATATCTCTCCGTTGATTTTATTTATCTGTTTGTATTTTTGGCCTTTTCTGTGTTTTTATTTTACATATTCTATTTGTATTTCACTTTATTGGTTATCGATGATGTTTGGGTTCTTTAAATTTTTTATACATCATTTATCATTTTTACCGGTGGCTTCGATTCTTTGCATTTGTGCTCAGAATTAATAGACATATACATTTAGAAGCATTGTCCATGTGTACTTATTTTTCTAGTTTTTTACTTGTATTTTTTAATATTTATTTGTATTTTAATTGGGTTGTAAAGTTTTAGTCGACGTAATTTCTTTTCAAAGTATTTAAAAATAAAAAGAAAAAAGAAAATATGACTTTTTAACCATTCTGTTGGATAAATAAATGTTTGTATAAGGCTATCTCCAACAGAGTAGCTATTTTAACCAAAATAGTCAAATATGACTTTTTTTACTTTTTTTTCTTCTCCAACAAAATGGTTACTTTAACCATTTTTCTAAACATATGAACAGTAAATAGCCAACATTGGCTATTTACTATTCATGTGTTTAAAATTTTTTTTTATTTTTTTTCTCTCTCCCTCTCCAATTCCTCTTCGTCCCTCTCTGTCACTCTTCGTCCCTCATCTAAAGACTCACATACGAAGCTCAAAGGTCAGGGAACAAAAATGGCCGCAATCATATGCTCGGCTCCCTTAATTCGCATCCCTCCTAATCACCGTACATATGTTCATGGATCGACAATGAGCTCCGATCTTCCATGGATAGATGATGGGTGACGTCCGGTGGATGGGTCGACGCCAGTGAAGCTGGAGGTGGATTCCGCTAGGGCCCGTCAGATCCTCGACTCGTCTGGAGATTTTGGTGGTTTTGTGCTTTTTTTTTTTGGTGGTTCAGCTGTGCCCTTTTTTTTTCCGGTGGATCGGTCTTGATCGGTGGTTCCGTTGCTCTGGCCGTGGGTCAATCGACGTCGTGTGTGCGGTGGTTGAATGACACTGATCCGGTGGTTGAGTGGTGCGGTATTGAAGTGCTACTTTGGTGCGGCGGGTGCTTCTTCTTCGTTGTAGTGCAGTGGGTTGGGGTTGGGGGAGACTTGGGTGCTTCTTCTTCGTCGTAGTGCAGTGGGTTGGGGTTGGGGGAGACCGGAGAGTGAGAGGGAAATGAAAACAAAAATTAAAGAAAATGATTAAAAAATAATATTTAAAAAAGTAGAGAGTGAACTGTTGGAGAGAAAATAGGATAAACAGTAGTTAAAGTAGAGAGTTGTATTTTTTTATCAGCTATTAAAACTTTCATTGCTAAAGATGACCTAATAAGTGGCAAACATTGCATGGTAGAAACAAATATCAACATATATATGTATATATATATATACACGTCCCCGATCTTTTTAAATTAGGTAGCTTTGTTAGGCATTTAATTTTTTCACCCACCTCACCTCAGGATTTTGCCCAACGGAAAGGGAGAAGGTGAAATTAATTTCTGTATTTATCATCAAACGTTGTCTGTATCCTCATTATTCTCACCCGCCTCAATTACCTTTGCATTTATTTGCTTTTAATGCTCTAATGTTTTTGAAGAATATAAATAATATTTGAGTAATGCTAAAAAAAAATAAAAAAAAATTCTCAAATTTACACACAGCCCTTGTGAAGGGGGCTGCCCTGTTTAGTAATTTCCTCCCCCTCCCCTCATTTTTTTTTCCTGTTTGTGTCAGTACAAGTATAAAAGTCTGAAAAGAATTAAACATTTTAACCTATTCCCATTTTACCCCAACCTTTTAATACGGAAAAAAAAAAATTGGGAATAGACTAAAAGGTTGGGGGTAAAATGAGAATAGACTGAAATGTTGGCTTCTCGCCATCCGTATTGACAAGGTGAAAAAGGGGAGGGGAGGACCCTTCATATCATAAGTTGGACGACTCTCTTGAGAAAGAGAATTACAGGTGTTCGGCAAAGTCAGGGACGAAACACATTAGTGAATGTTACTATTCACGTGTTTTCAATTTTATTTTTACATTTTTTAATAATAATCAACATTAAAATATTCTTACTTTTTTTTTTTTTACTTTTTATATTATATTAATAATTTTTTTAATTATTTAAATAAAAATTCACTACAATATAAAACTTTTTCACTTTTCTATACAATTTTTTATTTTTTTTACTTTATATCACATCATCACTTTTTACTAATTTTAAAATTAACAACCCACTACTATGTTATGTACATACATTCACCAAACAACACCACAAGGTTATTAAAGTGTTTATTAAACGATTAAATTTATCTCTTAAAATTATTTTAAGTTTTTTTAAAAAATAGTAATTTAAAATAATATTAAAAGCAGAGATCGTAAGTGTAAATCCTAATTTTGTCAATTCACCACTCATTTAATTAAAATATTCACGATCACTGTCACAAAAACAAATTCAGATTACATACATTAGATATGACCAACAAGCATTTTGCCATGCTCCAGAAAATCCCCCCAAAGTCGTCCAAAATGTAAGGATCTTTGTCTCCGACATTATTTAAAATTGAGAAAAAGATAAAATCGTCCTAATTATTTTTTTAACCTTAATGGTCCTAGAAATTAAAAAAAAAAAAAAAATCCCAAAAGGTTGGGTTTTTTTTTTTTTTTTGAAAAGAATTAATAGGTTTCATTACTAATCAAGAAAATAGAGCTGATTACTCTAATAAAACAGTATCACAATGATGAGTCATCTATGACTAAACCCAATTTCTTATACCATATGAAACAGTCGGCACATTCCCAAGTTTCTGTTTTCATTTTCGATAGAACCTTTTCAATTAGAGACCAATAAACAATGAAGGATTTAATTGTGGGCCTTAACATGCCCAAATTGAAGAAGCGAAAAATGGAGGAGCCCGACCTCATTCAAAAGGCTCAGATTATTAATTTATTTGGTGTTTGAGAAGCGCAACGTTCTTTACATTGCACATGGATTGGCCCTATGCTTCAGTGGGCTGGGATGGACTGGACTGACTAATATTTGTCAGTATTCAATATAGCCCGTGTAGCCCATATCAACCATACAAACTGTACTTCCATGTAGCCCTAATAAAAAAAGCAAGTGAAAAAACACCTTTTGCAATTTGCATATTGCCTTTTCATTCGGAAAGTCCAACTTAAAACTACTTTTTAGAAATAAACAAACAATCGGTACAAGATATAGCCTTCAAAATAATTGGTATATACCTATAAATGCTATTTAGTAGACGACCGTCATAAATCAACCTTAAGATCAATAAACGATTTTTTTTTAATTAGTGTTAATCAAATGACTAATTTTTAACATAATTGTATGTTAGTTGTACTAAATACCATTACTGAACTGATATAAACAATCCCAAATGGTAATATTAGACCAGATATATCTTTATCTTCTGATAAAGATAAATCCGTCAAGAATTAGTTATATTATGTTTCTACTACTACAAGTTGTATAGCTGGTTTCTACATTATCTTATGTTTCTACTACTATAAGTTATTATAGTTTTAGGTTTCTTATCTACAGGTTGTACAGTCCTATCCAATGACTAACTCTCTTCTTATAAATACAGTCTCTGACCTACGGTTGAAGAAGGCAGAATTATCCAATAAATCTCCAAATATTAAATGGTATCAAAGCCATCTCAAGACTAACGTCCATGACAATTCCATCTGAAACCGAATCCTCCACCCAAACCTCACCCCCTCTTTCGTCCCATACCCCTTCCGCAACCCCAATCCCTCTTCAGAATATTCATCACCATATCTCAGAAAAACTCAACTAAGACAACTACATCCTATGGCACTTTCTAATGGTCCCATTCCTAGAGGGCCAAAATCTCTTCGGTTTATGTCGATGGAATACATCCATGACCTCCTCAGCTTGTTCCGGACTCAACATCCGGCCTCCTTGTTGCAAATCCAACCTCTCAACTCTGGTATCATCAAGACAAAATGATCTTTAGCGCCATCATCTCTACTCTCTCAGTTGAAGCTCTACCCCATGTCATTGGTCTTACCACTTCTCGGGAGGTATGGCTAACTTTAGAATCTCTTTTCTCAGCTCAATCTTAGTCCCGGATAATGCAACTCAAGCAACAATTGGCTACCTTAAAGAAATGTGCTTTTACAATCTCCGCTTATTATCAAAAAGCGCAGGGATTCTCACATCTCTTGGCTGCAATTGGCAAACCCATTGAAGCTTTGGAACTTGTCTCCGCTATACTTGCTGGTCTTGGTCCAGAATTTGATTCTCCTGTCACCTTTGTGACCACACGACAAGATTCTATCTCCCTCAATGAACTCTATGGGTTTATGCTCTCTTATGAAATGCGTTTGGAGCAACACAAATCAGCCATTGATTTGAACATCTCCACTGCCAACACTGCCCAACGCCAGAGCCAGTCATATTCCTGAAACAACCTTGGATACAACACTGGCCCGCGAACCAACAATTATTTTCGTAGTAGAGGCCGTGGCCGTGGCAAAGGACCACCTCAGCAATTTTCTTCATCTGGGAACTCCCCCTCTCAGCGACCAACATGTCAAGTATGCCACAAACAAGGCCACACAGCAGCCACATGCTGGTTCAGGTATGAGCAGAGCAACCAGAATGACTTCTCCTCAATGCATGTCAACATGGCCTCAGCAACTCCTGCTCCTGACTCCTCCTGGTATCCGGATACTGGCTCCAATGTTCACCTCACCAATGACCTGTCAAATCTCAACTTGAATGCTGCTGAATACACTGGACTTGACACGATTCGAGTCGGAAACGGCCAAGGTTTGAAAATCTTACATTCTAGTCGTGGTATATTGCCTACACCCTCACACAATTTTCATTTATATTCACTCTTCCATGTTCCTTAAATCCAAAAGAATTTCATATCTGTAAACCAGTTTGCTCGTGAAAATCACGTTTTTATTGAATTTCATCCTAATTTTTCTGTGTTAAGGACCTTCACACCCGCCAGTTGCTCCTCCAAGGCCCGAGTAGATCTGGCCTCTATCCATGGCCTTCCTCTCATGCTCCTTCCAAGAACTTTGCTGCCTATTTCTGTGAAAAAGTCCCTTTGGACCAATGGCATCTTCGGATGGGTCATCCAGCTTCTCCAATTGTCACTCAAATCATCAAGTCCAATAAACTGCCCATGACTTCCTCCAAGTTATCTTCTGTTTGTTCATCATGTCAACAGGGCAAGAGTCATCGTCTTCACTTTAGTTATAGTCCTTCTATTTCTAGTAATCCTTTGCAATTACTTTTCATTGATGTATGGGACCCTACTTCTATCACCTCTGTAAACAATAATTGTTTCTATCTAAGTATTGTGGATGATTTTAGTAAATATACTCGATTCTATCCTCTCAAATTAAAATCTGATGTTTGTGCTATTTTTCTCCATTTCAAGCAACTTGTTGAAACATATTTTGGTACCAAAATTATCTCCGTTCAAAGTGACAATGGAGGTGAATTTCGTCCTCTTCAAACCTCTCTCACTGCCATGGAGTGTCCTATCTCCTTAGTTGTCCACATACACATCATCAAATGGAGTCTGTTGAAAGAAATCATCGACATATTGTTGAAACTGGTCTCTCCCTTCTTGCTATTGCCTCTGTACCTTTCACTTTTTGGGACTCGGCTTTTGAGACTGCAGTCTATCTCATAAATCGACTCCCTTCCAAAGTTACAAAGCACAAATCTCTATTTGAATCCTTATTCCAAATCTCACCTGATTACAAGTTCCTAAAAGTCTTTGGCTGTGAGTGTTGGCCTTCCTTCGCCCATATAATTCCACCAAACTTGCCTTCCGGTCTCATTCGTGTGTTTTTATTGGGTATATCAAGGATCATCTTGGATACAAGTGTCTCCATATTCAATCTAGTAGAGTCTACATTGCTCGGCATGTCATCTTTAATGAGCAAAACTTTCCCTTCTCTACATCCATTCCAAACCAATCGTCTAATCCCCCTCCCATTCATCCCAGTATCTCTGTCCCTCTTATTCAACCATCAAACACCCGAGTTAATGCCACCAGCAGCTCCTCTCTAGAGCCAAATTCCCCTTGTATCCATTCATCCTTACCCTCCACAGCCACAACCACAGACACTTCACATACTAATGCTCTAGTTCCTTTTGATTCTCCTCTTGCTTCCCAACCACTTCCCCAACCAAGAGTGCATGGCATGACTACCCGATCACAGAATCAGATTTTTAAACCTACAAAATTTATAGATGGCCGAATTCGATATCCAACTCCTCAAGCACTAATGGCAGTAACTTAGGAACAGGAAATTGAGCCAACTTGCTACACTCAAGCATCTAAGCATGTTGAATGACGCAAGGCAATGAATGAGGAGTTTGATGCCTTAAAAATGGTACTTGGTCTCTTGTTTCACCTTCTCCATCTATGAACATTGTCGGGTGCAAATAGGTTTTTAGAATCAAGAAAAAGGCTGATGGTACAATTGAGCGGTATAAGGCTCGTTTAGTAGCTAAAGGGTTCCATCAACAACCCGTAATTGATTTTTCTGAAACTTTTAGCCCCGTTATTAAACCTATAACTATTAGAACAATGATCTCCATTGTTGTTTCTGCAGGTTGGGCTATTCATCAAGTTGATGTAAGCAATGCTTTCCTCCATGGTAGCCTCCAAGAAACCGTGTATATGGTACAACCGCTCGGTTTCTAGCATCATTCACATCCTACGGCGATTTGCAAATTACACAAAGCATTGTATGGCTTCAAACAAGCACCAAGGGTATGGTTTTCAAGACTAAGTACACGACTTCTAGAATTACATTTCACAAGCTCCAAGGCCGACTCATCCCTTTTTGTCTACAATGCTCATGGGATTAAATTCTTTGTCTTGATTTATGTTGATGATATAATCATCACAAGTTCACACAAAGATGCAATCTCTAGACTTATTTCTGATCTAAACTCATCATTTGCTCCCAAAGATCTTGGATCTCTACATTTCTTTTTAGGTGTTGAAGCTACTTGGTCATCGGATGGTCTTCATCATTTCAATAAAGATACATCCTTGATATTCTAAAGAAGACCAATATGCATCTTGCAAAACCGATTGCCACTCCAATGTCCTCCTCTACAATTCTAAGCAAGTTTGAAGGTTCTACAATTACAGATCCTACTCTTTATTGCAGTACTATTGGATCACTTCAATACTTGTCTCTCACTCGACCGGACATTGCCTTTGCTGTCAATAAGGTATCTCAGTTTATGCAAGATCCTAGAGACCCTCATTGGTCTGCTGTCAAGCGTATCTTGCGCTACTTAAAGGCTATAGTTGACTACACTTTTTGCATCCACAAACTCTCCTCGCATCAACTTGTTGCATTCTCGGATGTTGATCGGGCTGGTTGCCCAGATGACAGGAAATCAACGTCTGGATATTGTGTGTTTCTCGGTAAAAAACTTGATTTCATGGAGTTCCAAGAAGCAACCCACTATGTCACGTTCAAGCACGGAGTCCGAGTATAAAGCCCTTGCAAATGCTTCTGCTGAATTGATTTGGATCCAGTCTCTTCTCCGCGAACTTCGTGTTTCTTTCCACGAGCACCACTCTTATATTGTGATAACATTGGTGCAACTTATCTCACTTCCAATCCAATCTATCATGCGCGTACAAAGCACATTGAGATAGATCAAGTTGTAGACAAGTATCTAAAGGTCAAGTTTATCTCTGGCAAAGATCAGCTTGCCGATGTCTTGACAAAGGCTCTTCCCTCCAACCGGTTTCTTCAGCTTAGTTTCAACCTCAACGTCAAACTTTCTACGTCGAGTTTGAGGGGGCGAATTAGTCCAGATATATCTTTATCTTCTGATAAAGATAAATCTGTTAAGAATTAGTTATATTATGTTTCTACAATACAAGTTGTATAGTTCTCTTATGTTTCTACTACAAGTTGTATAGCTTTAGGTTTCTACATTATCTTATGTTTCTACTACTATAAGTTATATAGTTTTAGGTCTCTTATCTACAGGTTGTACAGTCCTACTAAAGGACTTCTCTATGGTTTCACGATAGCTTTGTACAGTCCTATCCAAAGACTAACTCTCTTCTTATAAATACAGCCTCTGACCTACGGTTGAAGTAGGCAGAATTATCCAATAAATCTCCAAATATTACAATAATACTTGTAGATAGTAGCACATTACAGGTATAATATCTTGTTTTTGTGGTCAAAAGACCAAACCATATTACATACATTGGTGCTAGAAAGGGGATTTTTGCTTGTGTTTGGGTTCGAGATAGTGAGTTGGCAGTGATGAACTACTGCGGCTGCAACTCCTTCATGCGCTCCACTTGGCTCTCGTTCCTACTTCCTTTTCCTCTCAAAAGCCTACACATTAGCAACTTCTCATTAGAACAAATAAGATCCATGA
The DNA here is from genome assembly GCA_028654335.1 of Alnus rubra. Taxonomy (NCBI): domain Eukaryota; kingdom Viridiplantae; phylum Streptophyta; class Magnoliopsida; order Fagales; family Betulaceae; genus Alnus; species Alnus rubra. The sequence goes on from JAJPGS010001071.1 coordinate 234,417, forward strand.
AAGAGTTAAAACATTTAAAGCTGCTAACACAAGTTCTAAACCCAACTTAATTATTTAGCTTTGTAAGAAAGAAAATGGGCAAGTGTTCCTATTCTAGCATGATGTAATTGATTGATTCAATAAATAGAAATGGATTATGAGGGCTATGTGTAATTTTTCACTAAGCGTCTCTTGTAAATGTCTATATTCCAACATAATATCAAAAGCTATGAATCTAACAAAATGAGAGCTTGATAAAAATCATAAAACTGAGTATCTCTCTTCTTTTCTTTCCCTTTTTCCTCAACTTATTTTACAATTAAAAAAAAAAAAACTATTTGAGTAATCCACAACTCATGGTTAGAGCAGATGGCAACATCACCACAATGATTGTATTATGGTAGGATGACAACATTGTTCCCATCATTCCCATCAATGAGCATTGAGAACAGAGCGGAATTCATTCCACAGTGGGGATAGCCACTATGGTGGTGCTTTGGCAATGACCTCTAGGCCGTGAGATAATGACAATATAATATGAGTAATACTAGAAGTACTGATGGTTTGTTTGGATGCGAAACCAAAAATAAATTCTATAAGGGTTTTTTTTTTTCAAATCCAGGTATTTGAATAACAACCCGCATTCAATCTGAAAAATAACCCATTTCCCATCTGATTTCAAAAACAAAACGAACTCCAAGGCAGGGACCCACGTATGTCTGACACACGGAAAAAATGGGTTGCTTTTGCTCAACTTGGTACAAGTTATCAATGATATTACATAAATTAATAATTAAATAATAATTTTTCATATTTATTTATATTAAATAATTATTATTCCACACTAATTTTCATAACACAAATTATTATACACAACTTTTCATACCTCTAATCATTCCCAACCATGGTTATCCGTGAAAAAACAATTTCATACAACTCTCACCAAAACACAATTTCAAATAGAATTTAAATTTTACTCATCACCCAAACACATTTTATTTGCCTCAAAATTCGCGAACCAAATAAGAATTTAATTTAGATTTCAAAAATCGAACACCTAAACGAACTATAAATCTTTTATTAAGAGATGTATACGAAGATGATGTGAAGCTTTTTCATTGGTACCCATAGCATTTCTTTTTATTAATTGTTTTGATCATTTATAATGAATAAGCTTCACATCATCTCAGTACTAATCTCTTAGTAAAAGATTTAATACTACTAGCATTTCTCATACAGTATTGTCTACTAACAAAATAATGAAAATCTAGACACTTCTGACTATGCCATGACCTACCGATATCCCAAACATTCTCTCCCTCTATCACCCCAGCCAAGAGTAAAGGGTTAAATAAATGACTTACTTCAACACATCATGAATTGAAAATGTGCATATTTAGCTGGATAATGACAACTAGATAAAATTCTAGGATTTCTTTCTTTTGAAAGGCACCACATAAAAGAGGAACTACATCCATATTGCACTACCACCACTATGTCTACCAGTATGACTTTTCAAGCTAACAAATCCACCACCTATCTAGGTATAATGCAGATGTACGGAAAGAAATCCTCACTACTTCCTCATGCACAACAACCAAAAGAAACACGGTGGAACAACCTCAAATGAATCAATCCTATAACATCTATTAGAGCTCCACAACTTAGAATTAAGCTCATAACAAAAAAAATAAAATTATAAACCTTATCTCCACCCTCCACCCTACCATAATGAATCTGACATATAAACAGAAGCAAATAAACGAAGAAAAGAGAGTTGACATTATTCAGAGAACTAGAAAACCAACCACTCAAGATTACAATTTGCAAAAGATCTAAAAGAACATTAGAAAACACAACAAAAATATGTACAATGTACCACTCTATGAACCGAGTGTAAGGGGCATACATTCCCTCTTTCGCTTGAGTTCATCCTTCTCACCATCAGCAACATCTCTCTTCGACGCATTGGTAATGGCTTTTAGGGGTGATGGCACCTTCTTTCGTGGAGATGATGTTTGGAAATCTACTTTAATTTGATTCCCTTCAAATTTGATCTGCATTATGGCAAATTAATAGCATCAATTACCTGAAACAACATGTTTCCATACATTTACTAACTTTACTCCAACATTCCACTAAAACCTACATTATTCATGCACAATTGTGTGATTCGAGCATTTGTGTTATTATTGAACTTCACAAATGCAAATCCTTTTGAAATTATGCCCTGCAAACATAGAACATGCTTCAAATGACTTCTCCCGAGGACAAAAATGACTTTCAAGCAGGAAATGAATTTCAAACCATGACGTGACATCCACAACAAACTTACATTGTCATCCATTGGCAGCGTCACATCAACAATCTCGCCATAGACACCTAAGGAGTACAAATACATGAGGTAAGAACATAAAAAACCACCAATTGGAATATCAACATATAAAACATCAACTACTAAAATTTCTTATGACCAATAAATAATGAAAGGTTCCTTCAATGAACTACCGATTCATGCACAGTTGAATAAAGCTCATTAATTTATGAATTTGATACTCTAAAAATTTAAAAATAATTGATTAACTTACTGAATACTTCTCTTATATATGCTTTAGTAACAGTCTCGGGGAGGTTATCAATACGAAGAACACAACACTCTTGACAAGAAGAGACTTCCCTGAAATCAATTTGTTTTTTTATAAGTAATCAAAATAACATTAAAAGCACAGAGGGAGGGGGGGAGGGTAATAAAATGCAATCAAATCATCAACAGCAGGGCATGAATTAATAGTTAGATTTATTATTAGAGGATCTTGAACGCTAATAGAACTCCTTACCAACGAATGAAAAGAGATACAAAAATAGAAAATAAAAATTTTAATAGTAAGTTCTTCAACCTAAATATAAAAAATTCTAGTAGATGTATTATACACTATTAATGTAAGACATGACATGCAAGTAACAAGTGACCAACATTCAAAGTACTGAATATAAGTCTCTACTTGGAATGCCCACAACCTACCTCTTATATATGTCACCCCATTATTAAGGAAGTATGAAATCACAATATAGACAACCACTGTGGTGGTGCTCTAGCGGCAACATCCAGGTCGTGAGATAATGACAATCCAGTATTGTCTACTAACAAGATAATGACAATTTAGACACTTCTGGTTATGCCATGACCTACCAATATCCTAAACATTCTCTCCCTCTATCACCCTAGCCAAGAGTAAAGGATTCTATAAATGACTTACTTCAACACATCATGAACTGCAAATGTGCATGTTAAGCTGGAGTAATGATAACTAAATAAAATTCTAGCATTTCTTTCTTTTGAAAGGCACCACATAAAAGAGAAACTACATCCATATTGCATTACCACTACTATGTCTACCAGTATGCCTTTTCAAGCTAACAAATCCACCACCTATCTAGGTATAATGCAGATGTACAAAAAGAAATACCCATTGCTTCCTCATGTACGACAGCCAAAAGAAACACGGTGGAACAACATCAAATGAATCAATCCTATAACACATCCATTAGAGCTCCACAACTTAGAATTAAGCCCATAACCACAAAAATAAAAAATAAAAAATAAAAAATTATAAACCTTATCTCCACCCTACCATAATGAATTTGACATATAAACAAAAGTAAATAAACAAAGAAAAGAGAGATGCCATTATTCAGAGAACTAGAAAACCAACCACTCAATATTAGAATTTGAAAAAGATTTAGATATCTGAAAGTAACCTCTGCGGTGACATTGATGGTGAACGTGAGCGACGAATAGGAGATCGACTAGCACGATAGTAATTTGTAGCAAACCTTGCAGGGGATCTACTGTGCCTTAGTGGAGATGGACATCTGGCTGAACCAGAAGATCTATCCATTTGTGCAACATGGGATCCCCTTGGTGAGGTAGTAGGATTCTGACGAGGAAAAGCTAATTCATCAAAAAGTAAAGAACATTAGAAAACACAACAAAAATAGGTACAATGTACCACTTTATGAACCTAGTGTAAGGGGCATACCTTCCCTCTTCCGCTTGAGTTCATCTTTCTCACCATCAGCAACATCTCTCTTCGACACATTGTTAATGGCTTTTAGGGGTGATGGCACCTTCTTTCGTGGAGATGATGTTTGGAAATCTACTTTAATTTGATTCCCTTCAAATTTGATCTGCATTATGACAAATTAATAGCATCAATTTCTTGAAACAACATGTTTCTATACATTTACTAACTCTACTCCAACATTACTCTAAAACCTACATTATTCATGCACAATTGTGTGATTCGAGCATCTGTGTTATTTTTGAACTTCACAAATGCAAATCCTTTTGAAATTATGCCCTGCAAACATAGAACGGGCTTCAAATGACTTCTCCCAAGGAAAAAAAAATGACTTTCAAGCAGGAAACAAGTTTCAAACCATGATGTGACATTCACAACAAACTTACATTGTCATCCATTGGCAGCATCACATCAACAATTTTGCCATAGACACCTAAGGAGTACAAATACATGGTGTAAGATCATAAAAAACCACCAATTGAAATATCAATATATAAAACATAAACTACTAAAATATCTTTTAGTCAATAAATAATAAGAGGTTCCTTCAATGAACTAACGATTCATGCACAGTTGAATAAAGCTCATTAATTTATGAATTTGATACTCTAAAAATTTAAAAACAATTGATTAACTTACTGAATACTTCTCTTATATGGGCTTTAGTAATAGTCTCGGGGAGGTTATCAATACGAAGAACACAACACTCTTGACAAGAAGAGACTTCCCTGAAATCAATGTGTTTTTTTATAAGTAATCAAAATAACATTAAAAGCACAGATGGGGGTAATTAAATGCAATCAGATCATCAAGGGCAGGGCATGAATTAATAGTTAGATTTATTATTAGAGGATCTTGACATGCTAATATAACTCCATACCAACGAATAAAAGAGATACAAAAATAGAAAAGAGAAGTTTTAACAGTAAGTTCTTCAACCCAAATATAAAAAATTCTAGTAGACACATGGTACAGTATTAATGTAAGACATTACATGCAAGTAACTAGTGGCTAGCTTTCAAAGTACTAAATATAAGTCTCTACTTGGTGTTGTGAAATTTTAATGTACTCCCAAGCGCATGAATCGTACTAAAGTATAATTTAGTAAGCGCGGGGTCGAACCCACATGGACTTGTATAATTATAGGAAATCCAAATAAATCCTAATCTAGTTTAAGAAAAATATGATTGTTTAGAAAGAAAAATAAATTCAAACATGCAATTAATCAAAAAATAAATAAATAACAAAAGTTGTAAACTATCAAGATAAAAAAAGAACTAAGGCTGTGGAATCCACCTCATTAATTCATGACAACATATATTCATGATCATTAATTTTACCCATACTCTACATGATAATCTATAAATCAATCTTGTTACCATGAAAAATATCATTGATAAAATCCTTAACAAAAATCTAAAGTATGTTCTTCTTCGCTTTTTAAAAAAATTAAAACCAAATTATCTATTGTATCCGTAAAAAACAAATCACAATAAATATCCAATTTTAAAATCAACAATACAAACCAAGCATTCAATCAATAAAAATAATCCTAGATCATAATTGAAAAACCTAATTAAACTCATATCCAAAATTCATTATTTATTAATTGATATGAAACAAGAACAATTTTAATCGTTCAATTAAACATTATTATAGGCAAAATCAAATCTAAAAAATAACTACTGAAATTCATTATCGAGGCTCTTAGTTGAGAATTTAGCGTTTCATAATATTAAAGTACATGATAGAATATAAATGAAAATACATTAAAAAATGGAGAACTTGAATATTAAGGACAAATCCAAAGCATAAAGGCTGCTATCTTTTCTCCTCTGCTGTCCGATACTCCAACTTGTGCAATATATAATTTTTTTCCTTCTCCTTGCGGCGCTGTGCAGTTTTTTTTTTCTAAGTGACCGTGCGCTAAGAGAACCAAACCACCCCCCCCCCCCCCCCCCCCCCCTTTTTTTTACCCTATTCACTAGCCGACTCTCCCAAAAATAAAATCATGGGCCCTCTCTTTTATTTTATTTTTTTATTTTATTATTATTATTTTCTTCTTCTTAATGGGCTTCATTCACGTGTCCCACATACGCATGCCTCAATTCCTTTTAAGATGTGTTAATTGCACAATTAAAAGTGCACAATTTTTACACAAGATATATTTTGGTGAGACCCATGCATATAGGTTACGAACTTTGGTCGGCTTTATTTTTATCTTCTTTGTTTTCTTTTTGCCCTTGATGGCTTACGAGAGTGTTCTTCTTTTACACATTGCTCTTCTTTCTCTCATTTATTTTATTTATGAGCTCCACCAAGTCCTACAAAAGGTAGTCTCTTGCATTAATGTGACATTATATTATAAGCTCAAAATTAATAATTAGACATTGTTTGACAATTAATTCTAAAATGCAAGAAATATGAAATAATGGTGTGACAATGCTTATTTTTAACCCAGAAAAAACATCTATTATCACTTGGTATGCCTACAAGCTACCTCCTATATATTTCACCCCATTATTAAGGAAGTAGGGAATCACAATATAGGCTGCTCAATAGTTGAATAAAGAGTGTAGAGTAAGAAAAGAACTAAAAATTCAACCACATATATATATAACTCTTTCTCAGTCAGATGAAGCACATGCCTAAAGGCTAAAACAGAAATATATCATTTAAAACAAGCAGAAGATCGAATTCCCTAATATTATAAACTAAAAAGCTGACTTACAGCAACATAGGGTTGCAAACCTGCTTTCCAGCAATGAAAGCTACTGCGTGACTGATCGAAACCGTGTAGCTGAAGGCACAGAGAAACAATTGAGGGAGACACAGCTATCACTTACATCTCTGGATATTTCATAAATAGTCAAAAAACCAACTGTTAGATGCAAAAGCAGGTCACATTATCCATCAAACAAGCCGAAAGCAAGTTGTAAATTTAAATTGAAAATAATCATGAAGATGGAAAATGTGGATTGAGACTGTCGATGAAGAGGTCAAACATTTGCCACCTAAAGTCTGGCTAACCTGTCAGAGTAGTTCAAATGAATAAATTAAGGTTAGCCTATGCGAAGTCTAATAAGAAGACTCAGGATTAGAATCCTTTTACTAATTAAACCCACCCTTACCCTATCCGTTAAGGATATATATGTAAAATCTTCTCATGCTAACTAGGAGTGAATTTTAACCAATCAACATATATTCCACCATTTCAGAATACACTTTGCACGTTACAGACCCCTCAAACCCTAAACAGATCGAGCCCCTAGACCTCAATGAAAGCCATGCATGTTCTCACATGGGAATGTCCATTCCAAAACATCTGCCATTCAAAAAAAAAAAGGAGTTCACGTTAACAAGCAAATGTTAAAAATGGTAGGTCAAACACCAACACGACAGATCATGTGGAGATGTATGGACAAAACAAGGAACTTGGACACACATGTAAACAAAGAATACTAAAATGCCATGCTTATCCCTAGAAAAAAGATGCATGTAAAGTATTAGGATACAAAAAACAGTGATCTAAACATTTAAATCATATTTTAAATTAAAAAAACTAGAGTATAAAAATAGTTTGCTCTTTATCAACATATTTTGCTAGATTTCAGCTTCATTCACATAAAATGTTTATTTTATGTTTTTCTTTTATCTTGATAGGAAGGACTAAAATGCATGCTGCAAATTTATTGAAGATTAGTAGACAATGTAATCTCTTTGGTAAATAATCAAATACTGCTGACAGTTGAACCACCAGCATGCATGTAATCTACTGTAAGACTCGACTAGTAGACAACCAAGCCAACCATACTACTAAGCTATCACGTGCGTGAGTATTCTAACAATCTCAATTTTCTGAATTCTTTCATTTTCTTCTTTTTCGTAATTTCATTTGTAAATATTGTAATGCTTTGTTAAGAGATAGAGACAAAGCTGGCATATGATGAAAGTGGCTGTAAGGTTAATGTAATTTTAAAGTACTTTTGAGTTCTTTATAAGTAATTATAGTTTACTAATTTTGACATTGGATTTAAAAAATTCATACCTACAATTCCTGGAAAAGAATAGGACTCTACAATTCCTGGAAAAAATTCATACCTACATTTCCCTATAACATTAAATATTATTTTTAATTTTTTTCCTTTATTTATTTTTTATTCATTTCTTCTCTCTATTGCTCTCCTGTCTTCTCCTTCATCTCCTCCATCCATTCTCAAACTCTGGTTATCCACCTCCAAGCCGTCGATTTGCTTTGCAGCTCACTCGAGCTCCGCGTCTTTAGTGTAGATCTCGTTCTCGAGGACTGGGACAATGGCGACGGACTCCTTCAGGAGCTTGGGCCCAAGGAGCTTGGTCTTCAACAACGACTCTCTCTCGCGGAGCTCTTCCACCAGACGAAGCAGCTCCGTGACGTCTAGCAGGCAGGGCTGGACCTGAGCGGTGGAGCGTGGGAAGTACACACCGAATGAACCGAGCTCGGCAACGGCAACGGTGGTTTTGGAGGTGGCGTTTCTTGCTTTGAACACGCCAGCGACTTTTGCAGCCCCATTGCCATTCTCACCTCCCCATCCACCATTGGTACCAATCCCTCTCTCTCTCTCTCTCTCTAGAAACACGCTTTTACAATCTTGGGTTGGATACCTTGTTGGCTTGAATTGCTTTGTGGATTTCTTTGTTTTTGTGAGAAATGGCCCTTCATTCACAACTTCTCTTGTATATCCTTGGAGAAGAGGGAGAAAGTTCTGCAGAAATGGTCTACAAGGGCATGAAGGAGAGGATAGGAAAACAGATGTACAAGGACAAGGGCGTGAAAGAGAGAGGAGAGGGACGTGTTTTTTTATTTTATTAAAATAATGTGTTTGGTAGCTATAATGCTACCCAATACTACAATGCTACCCAAACAGATCCATGAAAAATAGGGAAACTGTTATGGCTTATGTTTTGTAATTTTTTTTGAAAATTTTTCTATATTTAAGGAAGAGAACTATTATAAGGCATCTACTACTAGTTCTCTAATTTTAATTTAGACTATTCATTTTAAATGAACGGTTCAAATCATAAAATGATGGCTTGTACTTCGTGCAAGTCACAGGGACGGCGTCAGCGTGCAAGGCACATGGGTGGCCAAACCACCCATTTGGCAACTTGGGTAATTTGATCACTCTTCAATCGACCAAAAAGAGTGATTTGAGGGTGACCGAACAACCTTTGTACCCAATGGCCGGTTTGAGGGTGATTGAGCAACATCTGCGACTAACGGGATGGTTCAGCCAATTCAAAAGGCTATTCATGTGGCTTACACGTGGTGAAAGTCATTCTTTCTCTCTCATATATGTTGTGGTGTTCTGAGTTATTCATTTTAAATGAATGACCTAGATTGAAGTTGAAAAATTAGTTTATCAAACATTGTACTCCAAGCCAACGAAACCTGCAATAAGAAGAAATAGACACAGGTGACCTTGTCGAATGGGGTGACCTTGTCGAGTGGGCTTACGGGAGAACACTCTGATACTTAAGTCAATGATCTTTTCGAAAAGAAGAATGGCAAAAAAATTAGAAAATAATCGTGTGTTTTGGATAGAATGAATGAAATAGTTCTCATAGGTTGGACAGCTATTTGTCGATCTTCACACTATTTTTGGATGCACCAAAAGTTATTATACCCAATGCAACATCCTAGATATTTAGACAGGGATCTCAACCCCTTGCATCTCCTACAGCCACTACTTTATTCGCTTTAATGTATACGACACTAATTTATTTCTTATATTAGTAATGACAAGTAGTTGGTGCTACTTCATTCTTGAGATAATAGGCTCAAATCTAACAAGCCCAATTGAAGCAGTACCAACTATGGGCTGTAGCCAGCCATGGGCCACCACAAGGTAAACTTCATAGCTCATAGTAGTAGTAAACTGGTAAGCACAGCTGAATTTTACAGCTGAAACTATTTGGAAAGTTTGGTGGTTCAGTAATAATGTTGCCCCACTACCATTCTGTATTCAAGTGCTAGCTAGTGCCACGCCCATGCACAAAGGTTGAGCAGCGCATACCACAGGACTACAATGGGTCTGTTTGGAGGGAGAGAAGAAATGGCAATTACACTCAACAATGGCTTCCAGATGCCCATAATTGGCCTGGATGTTTGGCGAATGAAAAAAAAAAATGAAATGAGAGACCTCATTATCAATGCCATCAACATTGGTTATCGCTATTTTGACTGCGCTGGTACCCTCACTTGTAGCTTCTTGTATATATGCAACCTTAATTTCTTTTGTATTTTTAAAAGCTTATTGGTCTTCTAAACTTTTTTGTTTGAATTTGCTTCTAACAAGTCATTAATGATTAGTTTCCTAGTTTGAAGTTTGAAATAATTCATATAAGAAGCAACTCAAGCCCTAGCTTACTCGGCCAGCTCGAGAGGTTGTCGGTCTTTCCATATGTCCACATTGGGTGTTAGTGTAACAGTGACATACATGCAACAACTCTATTGATTGATTACAATCAACAAGTACACCTAAGTGGCTGACTGAGGCAGAGAACCATCCTTATTTACCCTCATCACAAGGCTTTACTTTGTCTAAAGTGGTCAAACTCACTAATTATTGCTTGGGCTCTAATTAAGCCTACTTTTTTCTTCTCCTCATATACAATATTATTTACATATTGCCTGCCGAATATCTTCTGTTTTGGGGTGTTTATAAAGTTAAAAATGATGGTTGACAAGGCTAGCTAGCTGCTTGAGTTGCAGCTCATTACAAGAATGAAGCAGACCCTGGGAAGGCTCTTGCAAAAGCAGTCAGACTGGGCTTGTCAAGAGGGAGGATCTCTTCATTACCACCAAGGCCAATTCATTATTTTTTTTCTTTTTCTTTCTGTTTGTGCTTAATCGATCATGTCACATTGGCAAGCCAACGACAAAGTTCCATTGCCGCATTGTGTCCTGATTGCATGCAGCTCTAGAATTCGGACCATAGACATGTTGTCTATGCCTTTAAAGACAACCTGAAGAAGTTTCAGTTAGATTATATGGATCTGTACCTTGTTCACTTCCCCATAGCTACCAGGCATACCGGTACTTCCTGCCAGCAGAATGCACGTTTCACCATTTTTAGTATTGTTATGTTTATATTGTACAATGTGGGTAGTTGAGGGGGAGGGGGCTGCATATATAGCTTGAAATAAGGCATGTGATGGTGATCCCACCATAATAGTTCACGTATAAGCTAATTATTTGTCCTAAGTACTAGTAATTAATCTGGATAGACAATTGTAAGAGAGGCTTTCATAGAACTCGATCACTTGTTCAAACAGGTCTTGGACTGCTCAAGCATTTATCCAAACAAGTGGAACCTACGAGAACTCTTCCACAATTACATCCTCACACACCATAATCTCTCATGGTGATAAGCTTTCATGATAATTTGTAATGCAAAAAGACGAGAGAGAGTTCCTTTCATTCTAATTGTATAAACCACTCAAAAAAAGGAAAAAAGATAACAAGAAAAAAGAGGGTTAGACAGGAAAATGCATGCAATCACTAGCATATGGTTCATATTTTATGGGATTTACTTTTAATTATGAGTGGCCATGTTCTCTGTATATACAATTACACATGTGATATGCAACTATAAAGACTACTATATTGTTGGGTTTTTTTTTTTATTATTATTATTATTATTTTTCTAATTGTTGGGGTGTTGTTTTGTATACATTTATCCTAATGAACAAGTACAGGGAACAAAATGTCTAACTAATAGGTAGGTTCTAATCTAGCCAAAAATTGGGGGAAAAAGAAAAAAAGAAATGAAAAAAAGCAAAATGGTTAGGGTTTGCTTTAGGAGCAACTTTTGGGACCCCAAAAACTTCCCAAATTCTCACTGTTCCATCCCTTGCTTCGGATGCTACGGTGCAACCATCCGGGCTCTGAAATAAGTATAGGATGACAGCTATAAGGCTATGAACAAGGGCAAAAATTATGGTAAAAAAAAGAAAGAAAAGACAATACCTGAGCCATAAAAAGAACCCTAGAGGTATGACCTTTCAGCTCTGCCATCTTCGCCATTGATGGGTATTTCCAAAGAATGAGCTCATTCTGAGTTGAACCATGAGAGCTAAGCAGCTCTTTCTCATTCTTGCTCCACAATAGAGCAGAAACCTGAGAGCCAGTGTCGACTGAGTTCAAGCAAGCACCAGTGTGGGTGTTCCAGAACTTTATGCACCTATCATCTCCACCTCCACCAGAAGTTAGTATATTACTCTGTAAAGGATACCAAGCAATGGCTTTCACTCCAGATGTATGGTCCTCAAGCACTGCGTCTCTAAATTTGAAGATGCCATTGATCTGTCCCAGATGTGGAGGAGATTATCTTTACCTCCACTCGCCAATTGCTGGCCTGAGGCCGACCATTTTAGCCCACATACCTCTTGACTATGGCCTCTGTATGTTTCAACAATGTGCGCTCTGACTCTCGTATCATTGTCAATGATCAAACTGTCCATTCCTCCAGTTGTAAGGATATGATCGTTCCACGCTAGTGTCCCCACTCGCATTCTGTGACCTCTAAGGTTCTTAGCTGCAAAAGTAACAATACAACAAATTTAAGCATTTGCAAAATTTTATATCAGAAAATAAGTAAAGAATATGAAAGAAAAATGAAAATTTGAAGAACCCGTTTCTTAGTTGTTGAATCCCACAACTCCACTTCAGAATTGTTCAAGCCAATAGCAATGTGCTGGCCATCACGAGCCCAGCTAACACTTGTAACGGGGCCATTTCCTCATCAAAACTGACAAGTTCAGAAGTAGACTCATTTGAAGCATTCCACAGATAAATTGTATTTCCAAGCGCAATTGCGATAAAGTTGCAGCTTCCCCAATCCAGTAAATTCAGGTAATAATCATCCACAACGTCAGGAGCATCTAATTTCTTCACACAAGTCTGCATACAATCAAACGAAATTAATTATACCATAACAGCTTTCAAGAGACAGCACGAGAACTATAGGTAATATATCAACAAAGCAATAAGATGAAACCAGGTAACATGAATTTAACTAATCAAATAATGAGTTCACAAATAACGCTCATTCTCAAAAGATTCGCCATATCCTATATGCAGATAATCCCCAACTCTTTGTGATGTTTGCCCACATAATAAAATTCAAATGGCAGCATTATTAAAGCCAAAAATGTGCGATCTCTAGGAGAAAAAAGGCAGTTCAATAGACCTCTTTAGCGTGATGGTACTACAATTAATACCACAAGGTGGATATTGCAGTAGCAAACAAAAGGTGTACATGATCAAACAGCATTTGGAACATGGCCCAAGCTTTCCAATTTTCATTCCTCAACTAAAATTTCAGCAGGTCAATTCATAGGCCCACCCTAATAATCCATAATTCACAATAAACTGCTTAACTAGATGCTAAATTTACTCAAGTCCATAATTTCTATGAGACAGAATCCATGAAAGACTAAAATCATATACCCACCTTAGGGATATATCACCAGGGCTTCATCGGCTTATCAATGTCGAGAGACGAGAATTCACGTGGGATCAACTCCACGGGGGTAGGGGACTTGTTGCTGAACGCAAGGATTCTTGTCCTATCCATGTTGAAGACTTCCACCAACCGCTTGCGGTAGGCCTCTGCTGCTAGTGAGCGTGCAGGCGGCTTCTTCTTTGCTTTTCTCCCTTCCGTCAGCATGTAATGGGCAAAATCTAAGTCCATTGCTGATCGGTTTGGAATGAATCTATCCATCTGCATACAGGGAAGAAAATTGTACAAGACACTTGCAATTAACAGCCATTCTTCACACAATTTTTCAATTGAGGTTTCAAGTGCAAAACAACTAATAACATTTGGCAGTCAATTAATCACAAATCCCTAATTTCAATAGATATTTATTTTAAGGGGAAACTTCACAAAAGGATATCAAACTATAGCGTTTTTTGATTGATGAGTTTAGGTTCTACTGAAAATATAATGGGCAGTGCTCCATAAATTGTTGTTGAAGTACACCAATCTTGAAATTAATAGATATGTCCTAATAATTCTCTATTCTGGTATTATATAATGGGCAGTGCTCCATAAATTGTTGTTGAAGCACACCAGTCTTGAAATTAATAGATATGTCCTAATAATTCTCTATTCTGGTATTACTTAATTCAATGGTACATGGTAGTCGAGAGGAAAGCATACTATATTTAAAAGGCATACTCCGAGAAGTCATTCTGTAACACTCCTTGTATCTATTCTTCATATTCCTGACATCATAGACTACAGATGTACTGTTACAAAAATTAGCAACTTTTTCAATGGTCTTGACATATATCTTTGTAAGTTCATATTACTGTTATCTTTCTTATGTGTCATGAAAGCACCTCAATCAGGATTTCATGTTTCAGGCGGCTTTCTGATAATAAAAAAAATGAGTCTAGACTTCTGTTTTTTAGTTGGTCAATTTTGCACTGGTGCTTTTCCAGAAATAAAACAATGTGGTTATTTTCAGTAATTTAGTAACAAATGGTCAATTATTTCTGTAACTAATGGAGGTGTAGCTGCCAGGGCCACAATTAAAAAAAATAAAATTAGGATGGTGTTTAAAATGTCTTTCTCAATAATTTTTATGAACTGTAAACTTTCTAGGTGTATTGGTCTCCACTCCATTTTAGTAATTCACAAGGCACATGAGCAAAACAGAGTTCGATTGCTGGATGTAGATGAAATTACATTGACTATAGGTCTTGATAAGCGATGAACTGAGGCCACAGTCTCTTACTCTCAAGTCTATCATGTGACAACTGTTTCATTAGTTGAATCTCAGATGGAAAAATGACTGCCTCAGAGGTTAATTTTTTTTAAATATATACTTATGTATCATATAAATTCCCTCCTTGTTTATCTTTGGTGCAAGAGGACTCGAAATGTAATCTGGATCTATGAAGGGTAGCTGCTTCTAGGCTGCAGGGTCATTCTTCTCCAATTTTTCACTTGAGTTTTTACTCATGTCATTCCTAGTTTGTTCGGTGGCTTTGTTATGGATAGAAATACTAAGGCATTGAGGAACTAAGTGTTGTCTAAAAGACATGTTATCTATTCTTAAGATAAATAGACTATGGCATACATCCTATTGTAGGTACAAATCATGTAGCTAGGAGATTCTGAACCCATTGGGAGAATGAAGATGTGCGCACGGACGACTATGCATGCGGGTCTTGACCAATACTTCAATCTCTTTATTTTTCAAAATTAACCCTCACAACAACAAAAACCTTCGCCGTGTAACAACTCCCAACCTAGCGTCAACCAAATAAAATCACGCAAAAGATGAACCCTAAACCAAAAGGGAAGAATAAGGAAACAATCGCAAACCAATTATCAAAATCCATACACGCAAACCAAGAACATGTACATGCAAAAGGAACGATTAGCCCGAACTCTAAAACTTTTCGCGCATCTGAGAGAAAGATAAGGGGGACGAACTTGGAATGAGGGGCTTCTGTAACGATCAGATATCTCGAAAAGGAAAGTGTCACGGGTAGTTTTCCTGAAGGAAATACTATTATTCTCCTCTATATGCGAGAGAGAGAGAGAGAGAGAGAGAGAGAGAGAGAGGGAGATTATTATATT
This sequence comes from Alnus rubra, assembly GCA_028654335.1. Lineage (NCBI taxonomy): Eukaryota > Viridiplantae > Streptophyta > Magnoliopsida > Fagales > Betulaceae > Alnus > Alnus rubra. Next base: position 250,117 of record JAJPGS010001071.1, read on the forward strand.
ACAAGTGGGAAAAATCTAGGGCGTGCAAATGACGAGAATTTTTTGATTTGGTTATGAGAAGCTTACGTTTTTCTTAACGTGAGCGATGTTCCACGAGTAATGCTACATGTCATACCTATGTCCCTCTTGTGTCCCTCTAAAAATGAGGTGGCTTTTAAAATCACCATTGAGCTTGTGATTGATCAAAATTGAATTTTGATCGCATGGTGATTTTAAAAGCCACATCATTTTTAGAGGGATACAAGAGGGACATGGGTATGACGTTTAGAATTACTCATGTTCCACCTCATACTTCCATGACTCTGATGCACCGCCTCTTATTTACTTCCGTACTTACGGGCATTGTATTTCGCCTTCGGGCATGTATTAGCCTTTTGTGCTCTTTTATTCGTGTGACAGCTGGATCACACTCATGAAGCTCTAAACGACTGTGTTTTGGGAGCAATGCCTCTTTACGTTTTATGCCTTTTTCCTTTGTCGGTTTGTCTATTTTAGAGCCTAAATCGTTTTAAGGCTATTTTAGGCGTTTTGTATTAAACGGTAATAGACTAAACCAACTCTTGAATTGTGATTTGTTTTGTCTTTATAGGTTTTGGCATCCTCAAAATTGCCGATCTTCGGTATTACAAGTTGGGATTGCACGTGTAATGTACGGATGATTCTTAATATTATGTATCACAATAATTGTTAACATTATAATATATATATATAAATTGGTAAAGCCTTCACAACAATGACTTTTATTTGATGGTGCGGAATTACGATATATAATTTAGGTATTATATTTAAAATAAAATATAAAAAACAAGAAAAAGCGTTATTACTAACAGCAACCAATTGCTCAGGTAGTATTACAATTAAAAAACTTCGAACACCGCTAGTAATATGAAAGAAAATATTGACAAAAACATGGTAATAACCGCATCACCGAAAAAATAGAAATCCCCAAGAAGCTATAAGTAAGATGCCAAAGTAAAGTTCTGTATATTTGTTCCAATTGCAAACTTAACCATATTTACATTGTGTAAAAATTAAGACCCTAAACCAAAGCAAAATTAATTAAATAGAAAGTGAGATCTTCACAAATAGATCGCTCAAAACTTTGTGCAGTGAACAATGTGGACACAATTTACTATTTGCTATTCTGACTATTGATCCAAATGATAAATTACAATCAGAAAAAATAGCAAAAAAGGAGCTGCTTGAACTAAAGAGTATAGAAAAACTTCGCATAGGAGCTACATTCAGCTACTGACATTTGGAAACATAAAAGCCTACAATCTACTTTGAATTGTACTGGTCCAAAACAATATTATCCAATACATTAATGACTTCATAGACATCATATCACCATAAACTTGCAATAATAAGACGCAGTGAAACTGAAAGCTGAAAACAGCAAGATAAATACAACGTATATTAGAAATCAGCAAGAAATGAAACTTAAATGACCCTTTATTGAAGGTTGGTAATGACAACAAAGAAAGAAATGTAGAACTTTCAGATTCCAAGATGTTAATACGCCAAAGAAAGAGAAAAGGCACAAAGAAATACTGAACTATTTGAATTACATTTATCAGACTACCAACCAGAAAATATGGGCAAGGACAAATATCTCCATAGTTCAGTCACCCAATTCTGTAAGACACCTTTTACCACGCTCAATAGAATCTTTGTTGAAGTCATGTCCAGAGTTTTCATCCTGTATATAAAGGTAAATGGTTCCTCAGCCATCAAAAGATCAGTGCCACTGGCACTGGATGCCCATTATGGGCAGTACTAAAAATTTTATTTTGGATTTTTTGAATTCTTTGAAATTTAAATTGCACTTGTACTTTTTGGGGACTCTAATACTGTTCACTTAGTCCTCCATTTTCTCCTCCATTTTCTCCTCCTTTTTCAATATATTATCATTCATAAGAAAAAGATTAGAGTGAATGATCATGAAAGCAAACTCAACTCTCTCTGTTTTATTCTCACTCTCAATGCAGTGTTATACATTGTTAATTCACGTTTTAAAAACTGTGAGTGTGAGAGAGAGAGAGAGAGAGTGAATAACTGCAAAAGAAAATGTAATCAGCTTTACACATAACTTCACTCCTCTTGGAACTATTCCAAAATGTAATTCAAATCTTGTCAAAAAATTCGACTACTTTGGAAGTTTGAAGTGTTTATTTTTTTCCAATTCATGTGCCATGAAAGAATATCTAGTTGAGCTGCAACCACACATACAAAGTCAATATAGGAAGAAACTAAAAGAAGCTGTTATTCAAAACTGACCTTCTCTGCACCCTTAACTTAAAAATAACCTTCATGATCGAAATCACAATCACCTTTGTCGGCTTCTTTCATCCAGCACAGGTCAGACTTCACCATAACAGGGATCTTCAGTATTATGATATCCCTATTATCTTCACTTACAATACTCCTGTCAATATATTGATCTTTTCCAATTTTAAACTTGTCGCTTCTAACAAGTTTTTGAGTATCAACCTGATGAATTATATGAGTGGAACACACTATTAGATAATTAAAGTCAGCGAGAATTAATTATTGAGGACAGATAGACTAGTAAAACAGCAGTAGCCACATATACGATTCTCAATCAACAAGGGCAAATGTAATATGTGTTTATGTTGCTATTGGTCAAAAAGAATCTTCTCTGGCTCATATAGTAACTACTTTACAAGAAAAGAGAGTAATGAAATACACGATTGTGGTAGCTGAAACAGCGGATTCTCCGACTATATAATAATACCTCGCATTATTGTCAGCAGATAAACTACACATGAAAATGACACATATGCATAATACACATGAAGAAAGGGCGCGTTATGCTTTCTTTTTAATGAGATTGGCTTCTTATTTATCCAAAAAAAAAATCGTCAAACTATGATATCGTGCAGTATATTTCGTTATGGGATTATTTTCTTAGAGAGTTCGCATTTTAAAAAAGCAACACGTGATTGTGTCATATTATTCAGAAAGAGGGTATAAAGTAGAAAAAAAGAAAATAAAAATAACAAGATAGATGCAGTTTATTTGCACTTAATAAGGAACAATACCTTCAAATCAGTTACGATGTCCTGTAGAGGAACATAATGACAAATCAGGATATAGAAATTACCCCAGTCCTCCATCTAGTTGTTCCACTTAGTTGATGGAAGAAAAATGGAAAGGATCTAGCAAAGTGTGACACTGCATACAAAGAGATGTAAACATAAAAATCAAAATAAAATAAAATAATTCAGACGTCAGAAGTAGATAATAACATATTGAATACAAAGCAAAGATTCTATTAAAAATAAAATCAATAATGTCAGTTGTTAACAATATTAAATTGCTGCCAAGGCCACAAAAATGATAATTTTTAAATGCCAATAAAAAAATCAATAATGTCAGTTCTTTTTAACATATTCTTTCTAGCATTAAATAAGTTTCAATGCTACCCTTGATTTGTTTGACCACCAATGGTCTAGGGGAAATAATTTTTTTTTTATAAGTAGGAAAATTTTATTAAAAAGCGTAAGACGCCCTTAAATACACCGGGAATATACACACGAACAGCCAAAGCCAGCCCACAAAAGGCCCAGGGAAAATAATTGACATGGCAATTAGTGTATTCCAAGTAACTTCTCATTTGAAAGCAACTACATAATATTAAAAGAGTAACGTTAAAAACCACATTTTTATTCCATAACTATCTCACAATGCTGATGTGGCAATTCCAATCAACCATTGAATTAATCCTTGGTAAGAAAGAAAATTCAAAAATTGCTTAAAACTACCACGTTAGCATTATGAAATAAGTGCAGGATAAAATGTCATATATAGCATTTCTCATACTAAAATCATGGTCATGGTAATCAAACTCAAACATATGTCTTCACTACCAACAATATTCAAGTCATACACCGTCAGTGGCATAAACCCTAATCAAATAGGGCTTATCTAAACAAAATTCAAATACAAAAAGTAATTATAAGAGATCAGCCGAATCATGTAAGTTTTACTCGAGATGCTGGATCTCCAAACCATGTTTCCAGCATCAACAGCCTAACCCAACATTAACTGCACTAAAGCATGTCACACATACTTCAAGTACATAAAAAAAATAAAAAAAAATAAAAAAAAATGACTACAAGAGATCTACCAAATCATGTAAGTTAGCACATGCCTGAGCCGTGTTTACAAGTATCAAATCAAGTCGTGGTTTCAATACACCCAACTACATTTTGTAGGCATTTATACGCCTTATATTTGTCCTATGCAAATAATAACATACATTTTAAAAAAAAAAAGAATGTGAAACAAGAAAATATTAACCTTTGAATATCAAAAAAAACTTAAATAAGAACTTATAGAATGGTGCCCATGGGAATACCGTTTAATAGTTTTTAATGCCCATAACATTGATGATGACCACATATAACATGAAGAAATAGAAAGAACAGCCAAGTTCAGACTGTACTCTCAATCTGCCAGACAGGATGGAAGGGGTGATAAGCTTGAACTTTGGAACTTCTGTAAGAAGTCTGTCATGGCTTACCGTGTCAAACAAAACCATGTTGTTCACCTTCTCTTTTTGTTTTCCCTTGCTCTATTTCTGTATATTACACAAATAGTATTCATAGTGTCGAACCCATATTTATATTAAAATTGAGTTCAATAAACTCCTAAGAAGCCAAGAACCCGCATGACCTATTTCCACAATTTATCATCTGACCACTACACAAAATCAATGGCTCCATTTGTTAAAATTTTGGTTGTCTTTTGTTTTCACCTTTGTGTAACTTCAAAACACTTTTTCAAAACAAAAACAAAAAATACACCCAAACCACCTTAACAAGCAGAGCCAACATCTTCAAGCCAATTCTGGATCCCAAAAACTTTATCTTACCTTCTTCTTCTGCTTCCCTCCGCTGGATTTGGCTGGCTTTGAGGACGGAGGAGGTGCCTTTTCCTTCTTAGGTGCCTATCAGAAGAGGAAGAAAAACCGATATAAAATCACAAAACCAAATTCCTAGCATTAATGTTAAATCAAATGTCACCCAAATATTATATTGATTTACCTCCCGTTTGGAATCTGAACCAAAAATTAGTGAGGACAAAAAATTAAAACAAAACTTCATAAGTATTTTTTGTTCTTTTATAACATAAGAATCTTGAATATTAATTTGTCATCCTTGTAGTTAGAGGCCTGAAATATCACATTGATTTAAAGAGAGAGAAAGCCTCCTGATAAGACTATTTTGCTTCATTGAAGTATTAAAAATTCGATTTTTTTTTTTTTTTAACATGCGACTATCACATAGACAATTCTCTGACTCCCTGTTTGGCTGCTGAGAAAACGTCCAAAAAGAAAACTACATTTCATTGGATCAAGAAGAAAGAAAGTTGGCTACCTTTGTCAATGACTAATAACCAGATGGCATCCACGATACATGTTCTATTAGCAATCCACCAAACTTATATCTTCGACATCCTAAAATGGACATGTCTAATCCACAAATACCAAGCGTGTTTAAGTTACCAAGAAATGTTGGAAATAAAAAATCAGCAAAAACACGCATATGAATGAGAAAATTTCAAAATTTCAAAATCTATTACTTTGAACCCAAGAAGACTCAACCATCCATTATAGCTTAGCCCAATAAAAAGACTAATTTGAGATGACTCCTTCATTATCCAAAACCAAATAACAGAGAAGCAAGTGACAGAATTTTCATTTCTTTCCTTCTCTTTTCCCTGCAATTTCTCTGCAACCAAACAGGCCCTCTAAGAACAAAAAACCAAACGCGCTCGCATGGAACAAACTATCAATCACCTGAGACGAGGACTGCATGATCTTCCCTCACTTAGCGAAGCCCAAAATAGCATCACGAAACCCCCTCAGCCTAGAAGACGGTACCGAAGCAATCAGTATAGGCAAAGTCCCAGCAACCCAAGCCGCCCTCAGCAACCCAACAAGCCCCACTTCCATTTTCGCAGAAACCCAGATGAAAACAAAGCTCAACAAGCTCTAAACCGCTAGTTTTGCTGAAAAGAAAGGCTTGGCTCAACCGGGTCACGGAGAAATGACATTGCTGCAGACAAATGGTGCACGAAAGGCCCATAACGGGATTATGGTGGATATAACAAGTTCACGAGGTGCGTGAGCGTTATGCGTAAGAGATTCCAGGCGTGCAGTGTTGGATTGCGGAAAGAGGAGGCCCCTAAGCTTGTGTTTGCATGAGGAGGCGACAATGAGTGGACGGAGGATTCGAAAGAATCAAAACAGTGCGTTTTGGGAACGGTTAGGTTAGGATGGAGACAAACGGTTGGTTGCGTTAAAGAGACAAAACGCCGTCGTTCTTATAGCGGGCAAAACGTCTGGGCCAATAGGGTGGACTTAAAATCCCAGCTCAGACCAAAAACTATCCAACAAACAAGGAGAGGCGAGTCCTTTTTTTTTTTTTTTTTACTCGTAAAACTATCTAATAAAATCCAGAGGCCGGTTACGAGTGAGACTGCGGGGTTCTCCTTAGGGTTGGTAATTTTTGACACGACACGAAAATACAGGGTTTGAGTTTGGAGTAATCGGGTTCGGGTCATAATCGAGTCAACCCAATTATGACCCATTTATAATCGTGTCTTGCTGGTCAACCCGCGGGTGACTCGCCAGACACGATTATGACCCGTTTGATTTCTTTTTTTTTTTTTCTTTTTTTTTTTTTCCTTTTTTGTTTTAATACCGACACTTCCAAAGAAAATTAGAAAACCTAGCGTCCCCTTGCCGCACTGCCCGCACGCAGTACACACTGCTTGGCTCCAAGCCTCCAACGCCCCTTGGACGAATCCTTGCTATCGCCTATCGGTCTCAGAAATCGGCGACAAATCCTTGCTATCCTTGCTATCGGTCTCGAAAATGGACGAATTAGTGAGTCTTCAACTTTCCTTGCCTGCGATTAGTGAGATCCTTTAGTGGGCCAAATTTCTCAGGGCTAAATCCTTTAGCTATGGAACAAGATTTGAAAAAGAACAAAAAGTGCACACAGAGGGAGGGAAAGAATTAGAACCGAGAGCTTGCTCTATTTCTAACTCAGTTTGTTTTCTTCTTTATCCTTTGCTTTGTTCTATTTCTCTGTCTCTCTAAACGCTTCTTCCCAGGCAAGGGAAAGTCATATTTCTTTGTCTCTCTAAACTCTTCTTCACAGGCAAGGAAAGTCGGAAATGGATGACTGAGACGAGACAGGCTTGGATCTGGGTTTTGTGGTCATTTTGACATGGGTTTCTGTTGGGTCATCAAGACGAAGACAAAGACGAACCCAAATTTTGCTTCAGCTTCATCTTCTTCTTCAGACGAAGCCGATCCTTCTTCTTCTTCGGACGAAGCTTCTTCTTCAGAGAAAATAAACGTGTCAATCAGTTTCGTGTTGGGTAACCCGATTTACAATCGGGCCGTGTTCGGGTCACTGTGTTCAACCCGATTAATAATCGGGTCGGGTTCGTGTCAGGCCTGTTTATGTAATCGGGTTGGTCAGGTTGACACGAATCCGACCCGTGAACCCGAATTGCCCACCCTAGTTCTCCTGGTATCCTCTCTTGACTCTCTCCAAAGAACGGACAAGGATCCTCTCTTTATAAACTACTCACTCAATGTGAGCTATTCATCTCTTCCCAATATGAGACCAGGGTGTTATAAACTCCCCCCTTAAACCCCTGACGTTCTCGTCAGGACCATGTCATGTAGTGCTCTAATACCACATGATCTAGCGCTATTAGGTGGCTCTAATACTATTTGTAACGATTCAGGGAAAAGCGCTAGCTACATCTGCGCTATTACCCCAAAAGGACTAGTCGATCTGAAGCTTCATTAAAATCTATTATAAAGCTCAGTTTCACCTAGCAACTAGGCAATGTGGGACTTAGCACTTATGAGTATCTTTATAAACTACTCACTCTCTGTGAGCTATTCATCTCTTCCTAATATGGGACTGGGGTGTTACATGTTTCCCTCAATAAATTCGGTGGTGGTTGACTTTCTCCTAGCCTTTTGGGGCTATGGTGGCTTGTATTTATGTTGTTTCTCTTTTCTCTCTTTTTTTTTTTTTTTTTTTTTTTTTTTTTTTTTTTTGTCTCAGGCAGTAAAGCTAAAATCAAGGTGTCTAGCTTAGGGAAGTGGCGGCCTTTCGTGTCATTTAACGGTGGTTTTGGCCAGTTTCTTCAACTGTTTTTCTTCGATTTTTCTGAGCCAGATCTACACAACCTCGTTGCTTTTTTCAAGGCACTCGCCCTCAGCCGTGTTCTCCTTCGTTGGCCCATCTCGGTTGTCGGAGTCTGGCGTGTGGCCTACACGCACCAAAGAGCCCATTGCTCTTTGGCGCCCGTGACGGCCACTCTCCACCATTTTCTGGCCGTGCACGATGGGGATGGGGGCTACGGTGGTCGGTGGCTGATCTACGGTTGGGTGGTACCGGTAACGGCACGTGTCCTCCACGCGCCGCCATCTCCGGCGAAGTCCGTCCCTGCCTCTTCTACCGGCAGCTTGGTTTTTTTGGTTTTTCTACTTTATGTTGTGTATTCCCTTGTTTTCTCCTATACAGTCTGCATGTGTATTGCTCAGAATTTATTGAAATTTTTATTGGATAAATGCTAGATCGGACCTCTTTTATTTGAGAGTGAGCGTTAATGTAAAAGAGGCTCAAATGTAATTTTGGTAAGGTTTGATGTTTTTGCTCAAGCAGCTGTTTTTTAAGTCAGATCCTTCTGACTTAGAGTGTAAGGGGGTCCTGTCCTTCTATTTCTCAAGATGTATGTCTTAGGGCTTTGCAAAATTTATAATAGCACATGCTATTTGTTCCGAAAAAAAAATAAAAAAAAAAAAAAAATAAAAAAATAAAAAAAAAAAAAAATCCAGTGTTTAGTTTTATGATTCATTTGGAATTGCGATTTTATTGATAAAAAATGCAATTTTTAACTAAATTACAAAAAAAAAAAATGAATCGTTTGAAAATTGCGTTTTTAATTGGATATTGAATTTTTGAAATCAGAATTGAATTCTTATTCTGTTTGTGAATTTCGAGGTTTGCCTTTTTTGAAAAAAAAATTGAATAAAATATGATTTGTTTAAAAAAAGTTGAATAGAATAGAATATGATTTGTTTTAGAGAAAGTTGAATAAAATATAATTTATTTTTTAAAAAATTGAATAAAATATATTTTATTTTTGAAAAAGTAAAATCATAATTATATTCTATTTCCAAAATTCTGTTGCCAAACAGATCATAAACAATTGCAATTTAAAACGCAAAAAACAGTTTTTTCAAAATCAGGCAAAGTTGTGCTTTTTTAAAAATGCATAATTTAAAGGTTAACCTGCGATTTTAAAAGCCAAACAACGATTGTTTCAAACGCTTAACTGTATTTTTAAAAATCACTTTTTCAAATCACACATTTTTAAATCGCATTTTTTTAAATTGCAAATTCAAACGGACCCTTAGGGCATGTTTGGGTAGCATTTTGTTTTTTTTTTTTTATTTTTTTAAATCATGTTTGGGTAGGTTTTTTAAATTCAAATTCTACACAAGTTTTATCCAATTTTTCAATTTTGTCTCAAAATCATCCAAACGTAATTTCAAAAATAAATTTTGTCAATATTCACAATTTTGAATATAGTAAAAAATAACATAATATAATACAAAAAAATCGCACACTCAAAAAAGCCCTTAGTTTCGGTATGCCATTGCCAATATACTAATGGTCTTTGGCGCCTGCCTACCTATCAAAGAACATCAAGACCAACGGATTGAGGAGAAATCTATTGACCTAGCCCAATGACTAACTTGGTTCCTAGACTCAAGGATCACCATTTTACGATAAGATGCTCCACACTTAGCTCTTTTTTCTTTTTTTTTTCTTTTTTTTTTTTGTGTCACTTCACATAACTGTCTGTTTATGCCAAATGATCTTCCCTAATATTCTCGAGGAATATTTTTTTAAGCACAACAAATTCCAAGTGAAAACAATGCATCTACTTACCCTTTCTATCTATTTTTCCTCATTTGAAAAGCCTTTATTAGCTTAGGCGCTGGAGTGCTCCAAGTCTTCCAAACTCAATGGCTTTCGGATGATTAGGGGTGTACAAACAGAGTGATTATAACTGCCTTCAAAACGGTAACCGCTTATAACCGCATAATCGCTTTCAAAAGCGATTATAAATAACCATTAACCGCTAACCGTCTACCAATATATATAAAAACACTGCAGTTAGACTATAGCAGCTGGCATCGTTTTGGCATTTTAAATACCATAACGACGTCGTTTGAAGGTTGATTTACTCATTTAATGATTTAGTATTAAAAAATAAAAATCACTTCTTTAGGTCTCTGTAAAAAAAAAAAAAAAAAAACTTTCAAAAAACTCTCATTTCTCATTTCTGTTTGTTTGAGTACATCGTTTACCATTTGTTATGACGACCCTTTTTTTTTTCTTTTTTTCTTTTTTTTTAATACAAACATAAATAAGCTATTAGTGTGGCACGACTATTTGTCGCTCAGCCAGCATATGGTACACATCCAATATTATGTACCTGATAATCAAAGTTACATCTATGCAGAGGAACATTCAATCATACATAATTTGAATAGCGGAAAAATCACTTTATAACATAACTGTTAATCACAAAAGAGCCATTTACAAGTATATCTGTTTAAGGCTTTTAAAGCATATTACTCTAATTACATACCAAAAGATTTGCTTTACAAAATACAAGTGTCACGTAGGACACGATTCATTTACAAAACATGCAAAAGAAGGAAAACCCATGGTCCAACCATTTCAACTGTCGAGTCGGGCTTCAGTCATAGTATCCCAAGTAGATTGCTAAGAGGTCATCCTCTACATCCGCTAAACTTACAGTCAAAGCATTAATATCTATACGGTTATGGGGTTAACCACATCCGTATAGGTGAAAATATGATTTCACCACCTTAGTAATAAAATTGCATGCACTTTTATGAGTACGTTTTATTTACTGTGTGGGTTGATTGCGAAATAGTATGATTTAGTTGTACTAATTAGGTAGTTTTTAAGAAATCATTTTTTTTTTTACGAAATGTCACAAAGGGCATCCCAAAACAGGCTCAAAATCGGCTCTAAACCCAAATTGAAAAGCGGTTATACAACCACCGGTTATATACCTAATAATCGCAACTTGCGGTTATAAAAATAACTTATAACTGCCTATGCGGAGGCGATTGCGATTGGTAAAATGCAATAACCGCCTAGGCAGTTAGCGGTTTTAGCCAATAACCACCGGTTATAACAGTTTGTACCCCTACTAATGACTCCTCCCTTATTTTGCAAGAGCTCCATCGCCGACTTGAATATCTGAAAATATGCTTTATCAAGTTTTAAATCCTAAAATTTTAATGGTGTCAATGTTAATCCTACGGGTTTGACATACTCCAAATAAATTGTCTTTTATTCAATTATTAGTGAGAACTTGCGAAGGAGGAGTAGAGTTGGCTTTATAAGTGTCATGCCTCATCTTCCAATCAACAATTGCATGGAAATGGACCAAATGGTAATTAGCTTGTGAATCCGGCTTGTGGCCTTTCTCTCTCTTATTGAACATTTGAACTTCGCTTATATTCGATTTGTCATTTCCCTTAATTTGCCTAATAAAAAGAAAAACTAAATGAAGAAATAAATATTATATGACTTCTTTTCTATATTGATTGAAATAGCATTGTTGATTTTTTTTTTTAAAAAAAAAATAGTATTGTTGTGTCATAATAATGATAAAATAATGATCACAATTACAGTCTTGTTAAATATAATTTAGACCCTAAATCTTGATTAAAGAAAATGAAATTAGCACAAATTGTATTTACGATTTATTTAAAACTAAAAATCCTATAGATTAATTATAGGTGGCATCTTAAAAAATAAACTAATTAAGATAGCTTTCCTTTAAGCAAAAACTTTCATAAATAACACAATTAACTGAATATGCTCTCATTTTATGTCTTTTTACACTAATTATTTGTTTGTTTTAACGTAAAATACTTTTTTATAAATCGTTTTTCTTATTTTTCGGTGTTAGGTAAAAAGAAAATCAAGTTCAAACCGGAAACATTTTTGGTTAACCCGAAAACATTCTTATGGTTTTCCTTTGTAAAACTGTAAGCCATTTTCCAAGTTTAAGTTTTACTTCAAATCATTGAACCATCGTTGAAACTCTGCTACACAACCGTCATAAATTCGCCCAAACTCTGCCATAACTAAAATTTTAGGTTTTTTTTTAAAAAAAATAAAAATAAAAAATTATAGTAATATTTTATATGTTGTGAATAAAAACTAATTTTTATAGATTCATATAATTGATTGAAAATATAAAAAATATTTGTAATTTTCTGTATGTGCCTAACGCCAGATAATGTTTCAACGAAAAACATTTCCTTATAAAATGATTTCCTTGAAAACTTTTACATTGAAACAAACGGATCTTAAGAATCTATATAAATGACACAAAAGACTTCTAATACCTAAATTAGTCTCGAATAATGAATATGGTTTAGTTGAATCTTCTCATTTTCAATAAGTAAGAAACTCATTGGAAATAAATATTGAAAATACGATATGGATTGTTAGTGTAGGCAGTTTGGAAGATATAATTGAAGAGCATGTATGATTAGGAGTTGTAAATACAATATGGATTGTTAGCGCATACATTTTGGAAGATATAGGGCGTGTATGATTAGGAGTTTCAACAACTATTTGCCCTACACATGGAGAATTTGATAAAGACAAATAGTTTATTAAATTTTTTGGATTTGGCTCTCAAATTTACTTCACTTATCAAATTATAATGGATGCTACTATCTACATAAGCCAAAAAAAGTTAGTATCTTGATCATGATAGGGAAGTCAAAAACCGAAGTTAGGGTGAACGACGACCCAAACCATAACAATTCTAAAGTAACCAAAATTCTTTATTGGGTAAGTTTTAACCCGCACAAAAATGGGTAATGATCTAGGCACTTTCTCAAATAGAGATTCAATGAATTTTTTTTTTTTTTTTTTGACATGTCCACACAAGAGGGGGGAGGGGGGAGGGGGGATTCGAATTAATGACCTCCGTTTCATGAAGCGTGGTCGCCAGCCGATTGAGCTACTCCTTAGGGACAGAGATTCAATGAAATAAGTATTTGTAAAAGTGGATTAGCCACAATAATTAGATAAAACATCATATGAAACTTCACATTTTATTTGGATTGCGAAATCTAACATTTTCTCTAGCATCAACATTTTAAAGAATGTGATGTAAGTTGTAAGAGAATATGGATTCCTGGAATGTGAATATTTTCATGTTTACGAATGATTAAGAATATGATAAAATTCTTGTGAAAAGATGTGATTTTTTATATTATTTTTAACATGCTCTATTAAAAATACTTGTGCTTTAAAAGACATAGGTCAATTTAATATACCCAATTAAAAAAATTTAAAAAATAAATAAAAAAATAAAAAAAAAATAAAAAGAAGAAGAAGAAGTAGAAGTTATTTAAACTCAATTTGAAGAGAAATTTGTCTATAATTATTTTGATTTTACCAGTTTACAAGTATGCACTGCCATCTGAAATCGTTTATGAGATCATATTATTTCCTTCGTTTTGGCAAGAGATCAATCCCACCACTAAAATGCTGCGTTTCAAAATTTTCAAAGAGACATCGTCTTCTACAAGACTACAACATTGGGACAATAGCCACTCCCTCTGTCCCTCGCAAACAAGAAGGCAGAAGCAGTCTCTTGACCTAATTTCACAAATTACACCGTTTTAGCGGCTAATCTTTCCCCCAAATTGCACCATCACAGATTCACGTTGATACATCTTCATCACCGCTCCTTTGTCCATTAGCCCTTCACCATCGTTCCTTCATTAGGAATACTCCATGGACGGATTCATCCCAAAAGAAGGAAAAATTCAATGCTTCATGGAAGAAGGCACCCCCCAAAGAAGAAAAAAGCGAAGCTCTGCGAAGAAGATGCCCTTGAAGGATTTTATGAATCAGTCATCTCCTCCCTAGACTGACTCATCTATGGAAGAAGGCAACCCCTCGAAAAAAGGACGAAGGAAAGACTCCATAGAAGAAGGTATCTCAAAAAAAGACAAGAGGTACTCCATGGGCCAAGACCTATTGCCTCCTCAGAGGAGTCCATATATTTCGGAATTATCAACTCGGCATCCAACAACAAATTACGAATCTCATAGTCATCGTGATGCTAGGATTTTCTCTCCTCATTCTTACGACATCTTTTTCTGTTTGCCTTTCTTGGATTGGAAGCTTCTGGAAGAGGAGACGGATTCTGTATATCAGTGCCAGTCTTTCAAGTGGTATTCCATCAATATTCATGCGGACGGTACTAGTACGACCTACCCAAAACAGCTCATTCCTTTTTGGAAATGATTAATTCCCATGTCCGGTGCCTTAACAGCTCTGGGCTCCCACATCTACTGTTTGGGTGGAAGGAACACTGCTTATGAGCCGCTTCGCGACGTGTACAAATTACGGGTTACTCCCCATGCTGCGAAGGAATGGGTCGATGTTTCTCCTAGGATGATTTCTAGGAGACGCCACGCACACGCTTCGGTTCTAGGTGGAAAGATATATGTTCTGAATGGTTGCTGTTGTGATCATACTGATCCTCATTGGTGTGAGGTTTTTGATCCCGTCCATAGAAAATGGGAAGCTTTACCTAATCCTCCAACTTATCTTCAGGATGGTTTAATCTTTTAAACAGCTCTTGAGAACCCGGACAGGATTATTGGGGCTTTCCGTGTACTCATAGACACCCCTCCTTCTGCTATCTTCTATGAATATAACGTGCAACATGGGTCTTGGAAAGAGCTTGCGCCTGCAAGGTGCATGCTCCACCCTATGTATCACTTTGACTGGCTTGAAAGGACTCTGGGTGTAGGTAATACATTATACTGGATCGGACGCAAACTTGATGAAATCTTATTGATTGACTACGATTTTGATTTGGATGTGTGGTTGCAAGGGCCTGTACCGGGTCTTGAATGTGGTTGTATCCCATATTGTGAAGTCAGTGGAGGACTAGGACTTCCTAGATTGCTCCATCTGGAGAAGAATAGGTTCTGCGTGTTAGAATGCACGCTTGCTGTCGATTTTAGCTATATGGTGATTGATGTTTCTCGTATGCGCGAGAAGACTCTAGGTATATCGGTTGCTTGGGACCAAAAATATGGGGTGGATCCAAAACTACCCAAGGGCATGCCCCAGATGTTATCATTTTGCACTAAATTGTAATTTTGCAAGCACTTGGTTGCTTTATGTTGTTTTGCAAGCACTTTATTGAAGGAATTTGTTATATTTTCTTCATTTTGTTAGATTGTAAAACTGTTATTGTAATGGTGAGATTTTGGCTAATGAGAAATAGTATGAGTTGATAAAATCTATGCATAAGTATGAGTTCTTATCTTCACTAGATATTTTCCTGGATGGTTTTGTTTCTAGAGTATGTGCAATTTTCCTCCCCTTTTCCTTCCTTTGTGCATAAATGTCCCCCACCCAAAAAAAAGGGTTTATGCTTAAGGCATAAATTGCGTGTTTCCCTCCATTAACCCTACTCACGTAATTTCTTCCAGTAATTTTAACCAAATGTCAAAATCCTAAATTTTCTATCACTAAATTTCTAACCACCAGAAGCAACATATATGAATCCGGTCAACCTTTTCTTTATGGCTGTTGTTTTGTGAAACAGATTGTGAGTCAAGGAAGCATTTTCAATGTCAATTAACATGTTATTGAGTAATGCTATTATTTTCTCTCAGTAATTTAATTAGAACTAGCAACTACGCATAGGATACATGGAATATAATGGCAATCGATTACACACCCACCCTTTAGTTCATTACTATGTTGTGGATGATCGGTAAAGATCAAATCCAGGCAATTTGTTTGTTTTCAGCGTATAACGATTTTTGAAAATATTTTTCGGTGTTTTGTGCGACATTAAATAATAGATACATTTTCGGTTCGACAAAAAAAAGTTTCTTTAATTTTTGTAAATTTTTTTTCCTTCTCTAAAACCACAAACATTTCTCTTAAATTATTGTCGTTAAAAGCTTAAGCGTATTGCAAATGGCGTCGGATTTTTTTAGTTCAAGATTTGTACATGCATGGGGAAATCCTTAGCATGACATCCGACATCCACCAAAAAATGCGGGAATGATGTAGAGCTGCCATAATGTTCCATTTGGTTCCTATATTTGGATGGGGCACAGAGAGAGATTAGATTGGAGATAGTACTGTCTTTTCAAATGGGCCATTTCAGTAATGCTGTACCTAGCTCACCGTGGGAACATCTTGTTCTCCCTCCGTATCTCTTATATTGAAAATGATCCTTTGGAAATTATCTACTGGTGTTTTCCTATCATCTTGGGCTAATATTGTGGCCATACCTACAGTTGAATATTTTTCTCCCTCATGTATGACGAGGAATTTGTCCCACTCTGTTCCTCTCTTTATTCTCTTCCCAAATGCTTTAGGCTATTATCTAAAGAACATCACCCGGTTTAGATAATTTCAAAAGAAGTTGGGAGTCTGGATCCAGTTTATGTATCTTTATAAGGTTTGGTGTCCAATTGGGAATGTTGACCGTGTTGCAAGGGATGCTTGAATTTCTAACGAAGGATGTGGTTGAGGAGTTGCATTATCAATATCTGGGTGCCGAGTTGAGTGATATTTAGTTGCTATAAGATGGTTGCTTGTTGAAAATTTTGTATTTTGTATTTTTTTCGATGAATAAAATCTTTCATTGAACAACTCTCAGTCTCTCAGTTTACACTTCAGAAAGAAAACAAACTGGAACACAATCTCTATACAGAGGAAACAAATCAGAGGCCAGAAAAAACAAGTCTAAGAAAAACAGACGAAAACACCCTCGAGAACAATTGGAAAAAGACACCCGCCCAAATCCTCAAGACTTACAACAGAGCAGCCTGAAGAAGCACAACAAAACACCACCTGTTAAGGAGGAAAATAAGGATCATGCAGAGGATTATGCAGAAGGGGTAAATCCTGACCAAGCTCACTCAATAGAAGACTCTTCTAGACCAACTCGTGACATACCAATTCAGGATTCAATCTCCTCCTACTTTTCTCTACATCAGCACATGTTCAGCAAGTCTTCTCCTCAGTTTACCATAAACAGAAATCACCTAGCTGTCAACGCCTGATCAAGCCTCACACCTGTAGCTGCTTCTACAAGCTGTTGTAGCCGCCTGCTTTCCTGGTTTCAAGGCTCCCATGTTTTCTGCTTCTTTTATGGTCAAACACATGTGATTGATATTGGAACTTGCTCCTCTGTTTGTCTTTTCCTTCTCTATAATTGTCTTACTCTAAGGACCACCGAGCCTACTGTATACACTCTTGAAAATTCACTCTCTATAAATAGAACTATATCTCTGTACTTGGATTTAACCAAGCAGAGAATTCCTCAAGAATTACATTGTATCAGAGCTTACAAGAGCCAACGCTTGTCACTGATCACATGGCATCATCCAATTCCTCCAATCCCAACTCCTCAACCCGAGCCACCACCATCCAAAACCCTCCAACTGAAACTTCACAACCCCTTTCCATATTGCCTAATCTCTCTCAACTATTCAAACTAGAAGGTCCAAACTACCTAGCATGGATCTCACAATTCCAGCCTATCCTCCGAGAGAATGATCTCCAAGGATTGGTTGATGGTACTGAGTACTGCCCTCCACAGCTTATTACTAGCGAGGGTGGCAACCAAATTCCTAATCGTGCCTATGTTGTATGGCAGAAGAAGGATCAACTTCTTTTAAGCTGGATAATCAGCTTTCCATTTACAACAAACTACTTTGCCACTTGCACAACTGTAGCCATAAGCACAGTCAAGAAATGATACCATTGTCAAACTTCTGTCTGTACAAATGGAGGCTTGGTGGTAAAAAAGTGATTATGCAACAATATATATGACTAGAGCTTCTGTTAACAATGAGTCAAATACCTAAGAAATTGGCATCTAAACCAACAAACTGATAGCTGAAGTAGTGAAACTTACAAGAATTGCATGACAATGGCGCTGATGAATCAATCCCCAACAAAATATAGCCGCACCAATCCACTGGCGCCATCCAAGCGTCATAAGAGGATTCACAAATTCCAACCAATCAAATTCAATGGCTGGCATCTGACTCTTGCCTCTAACAATGAATTCAGCCACTCCATTCGCTGCAAATTCATACACATCTGATGCACAATTGCAGCAAAGTGACAGTGGTCCTGCCGTGTAGAAACTACTCCAGATTCAAGAATAAAACAAATATCAATAGAACATTATCTATTCTTCCGCATACAATACTAACAACAAAGAGAAGTGACAAGCTGAAAATAGTTAGTAATAGCAAATTAACAGCATTTCTCTTTGTGAACAAAGATTAAATAAAGGTTTTAAAGTTTGTAGTTTCTATTTTTATTTTGGCAAGGAATATGATGTGCAATACATACAAGCAGAGTCGTTTCCCAGTGGAGATTATGTACTCATGAAGATAGTATTTCTTATTTAAAACATATATATTGCTAAAGGACTAACCTATAAACATATTTCTTAGCCAATTAAAAAAAAGCTATAGAATTTTTTTCTTAACCACAGTAGTTTTCCAAGGAAAAGTATTGCTATCAGCCAATTTCTGACCCTTCACCAGTTGTGAGGAACCATATAATTTGATTTATGGTGAATTTAGAACCAAGGTTCAAGAAATACAGATTACCAAGTCTAATCAGCAGACGCCACCCACGCAAATGTCTTCTCAAACTGAAATGGATCTATTAGGCTACATGTAGGACAGCATATCGATTCAATTCAGTATCTCATGTTTGCCACAATCATGTTGTGTTAAGTTGTCAATATCTACATCAACAGTGTTATCATACATAAAAATCATAAAATAAGGGTAATTGTCCAGTGCAATGGCAAGGTCTCAGGCAGCCAAGTACAATTGCATAGGTTCAATTTTGAGAGCAATCACCTCGTACAAAAAATGTTGAAAGGTAGGACTGTATCCAAGTCACCCCTCTAACAACCCCAGTAAGGTGGAAGTAGCACTAGTTATTGACCCCTTTTTGGAAAAATAAAAAACATAAAAAAATGCCAATACATAACCCCCCATCTACCCCAAGAAAACACACACACATACGCACAAAGTTAAATCGCTAATCTAGGCTCAGTTTGGAATCATCATTTTTTCCCCTTCTTTTCCAATTTTTACCACTGGAGCTAGGAATATAACCATATTTTGGTGCCAGAGTTATCTTTGAGCAGAAGAGACTACTTCATGAAATCTGGAATTTTCCACTCACACAAAACTACAAATACAATTAGGAAAAAAAAACCACTGCTAGGGAACTAGATGTCAAGAAACTTACAACATGCCAGCTAGATAACCAAGGATATGCATCAGAGCTGAGGGGCTATGGTTGAACACATATATTGTCTCAAAGAGGCGTCTCAAAACTTGAACCTCCATCAATAAAAGAAGGAAAACAGACCACCAGACCATATTTCTTAGTTTTATCGGCGTTGAACGTGATTTGTGCCAAAATAAAGTATGCGAACCTCCCGTCAAGTAGCTGGCAATATTAGAGTAAATAAATGGTTCTGAAACCAATGATGCTGCCATGTACGCATACATCCAATTTGTAACAAGTAGGAGTGTTGTCCACACGACTGCCACAACATAAAAATGGCAGAAGAACCTTTGAGGAACTGTGAATCTCTGTAATCCAACAAAGAGTAAATTAAAGTAGGCCTTTTCTTTCCATTTGAAGTGCTTAGGATTTGAACTCGTTTAATCTACTCCATTAAAGTTTGATTATGAGAAAAAAACAGAGAAATTTAGGGGAGAAAACGTTCTAAAAGAAGAATAACCTACATAGAACAGAAAGTTTCCTACGATTCTTTAAACTTATTATTGCAGAAGGACAACCTAGGCCATATATAACACAAAAACCAAATTTGAATCTAGGCTAAATAGGATTACTCAAAATATAATAAAGCTTGTTTAAGTTACCGAGAAATGTTGGAAATAAAAAATCAGCAAAACACGCATATGAATGAGAAAATTTCAAAATCTAATACTTTGAACCCAAGAAGACTCGACCATCCATTATAGCTTAGCCCAATAAAAAGACTAATTTGAGATGACTCCTTCATTATCCGAAACCAAATAACAGAGACGCAAGTTACAGAATTTTCATTTCTTTCCTTCTCTTCTCCCTCTAATTTCTCTGCAACCAAACAGGCCCAACTAAGAACAAAAAACGAAACACGCTCGCATGGAACAAACTATCACTCACCTGAGACGAGGACTGCATGATCTTCCCTCGCTTAACAAACTATCGCTAGTTTTGCTGAAAAGAAAGGCTTGGCTCAACTGGGTCTCGGAGAAATGACATTGCTGCAGACAAATGGTGCACGAAAAGCCCATAAAACTACGGGATTATGGTGGATATAACAGGTTCACGAGGAGCGCGAGCGTTATGCGTAAGAGATTCCAGGCGTGCAGTGTTGGATTGCGGAAAGAGGACGCCCCTAAAGCTTGCGTTTGCTTGAGGAGGCGAGCATGAGTGGACGGAGGATTCAAAACAGTGCGTTTTGGGAACAGTCAGGTGAGGATAGAGACAAACCGTTGGTTTCGTTAAAGAGACAAAACGCTATCGTTCTTATAGCGGGCAAAAACGTCTGGGCCTGCAGGGTGGACTTAAAATTTAGATCCAGTTAGACTCGCTGGTTCAGTTGCCTGAGAGCCCAGCTCAGACCGAAAACTATCCCACAAACAAGGAGAGGCGAGTCCTTTTTTTTTTTTTCCCTTCCTCCTCGTAAAATTGTCTAATTAAATCCAGAGTTTAGTTTTATGGTGCATATGGGATTGCGATTTCATATATTAAAAGTGCAATTTTAAACTAAATTGCAGAAAATAGTTTGAAAGTTGTTGGTACAGTTTCCGGTACGGTGACGTGTTGCCTTGTGATTCGTTGCCTTCCTTAATCTTCGCTCTCCTCGTAATCTGCAAAATAATAAACGGCTCGTCGGACTATGGGGGTGCCGACCGGACCCCCACTCCGATGCCTAAGTCAGTTCAAACTAATTTTCTGGAGAATATCAGTAATCTCAAGAGTTCAGAGAATCTACTTGTTTTTTTTTAATACCTGACACAGTAGTCTTATTTATAGACTCACAATTCGCAGTTATAAAACTACTGGAGAATATTCTTGTAAACATAGACAGATTTTTTTTTTTGGAAAAGATGCTTTGTCATGAGATTTTGTAATGTTTTTGGCTGCACAACTTTGTGGGATTGGGACATTGGGTGTTTGATGGAATTAGTTGCTAGTAGGACTACCTTCACTGATTAAAAATATTGTTTTCTTATGAAAATTGACAAATTTTTATAAAGAAAGGCTGTTATAATAGAGCTAATTGCTAATACTCTTTTGCAATTTGTGTAGCTTTTATAGACAAACGAAGTAGCATACATAGCTCATCTATTGTGTGACTTGTGTCCAATCATGAATCAAGATCAAGAGCAGCCTGAGCAGGTAAGATTATTAGCCTTTTAAGTTTCAAGTTGTCTTTGTGAGCTAGATTTTATGTACTATTTAATTTGGATTGAAAAACTAATTTACTAATAATGATATGTTCAGATGAGTAATGAAGTACTTGGTGATGATGATATTGTTAGAGACTTTGAGAATGATGTGATTGAATTGACTACGATAGAAGAAGAAAATGACTCTGTTTGTGCGGAGAAAGAGAAAAAAGGCCACAAGCGTAGGAGGACTTTAGCCGTTTGGGATCATTTTGATGCCATTCATGGTAAGGATGGTGAGAAGTTAAAGGCAAAATGCAAGTTGTGTGGTACTGTATACTTGGCTCCAAGTACTTATGGAACTGGAAATTTGAAGCGCCACATAGACAATTGTCCGAGGAGAAACACTCGTGATGTTGGGCAGATGCTCTTATCTAGAAGTCGGGGATCTCTGTCTGTAAGTAATTCTAAATTTTGTCCCAAAAAATTTAGAGAATTGTTGGTTGCTTTGGTCATTAAGCATGATTTGCCTTTTCGATTTGTTGAGTATGAGGGCTGGAGAGAGATGATAAAATACTTGCATCCTGATGCACCTCTTATCTCTAGGAATACCCTTAAGGTTGATTTGAAAAATTTGCATATAAGGGAGAAGCAAAATGTTAAATTTAGGGGTAATTACATTTTTCCCCCATCAACTACCAGCCATTGTCAACATGCCCCCATGAACTGACACCTCGACCAAAAGAGAGCATCCAACTACCATCGTTACCTACTTTGCCCCCATCCGTCAGAAGATTCCGTTAACTTGGATGGAATATTTCATTTTTGGGCGTTAATTTTTGTTTAAAGACCAAAATGCCCTCTACAGTAATTAATAAAAAAATAAATATATTTTTTTGTTTAAAAAAAAAAAACAAAACAAAAATTAATCTAAGGGTGGCGCCCTTTTTCAGTTTTTTTTTTTTTTAAATATTAATTTTAATATTTTTTTATTAATTACTGTAGATGGCATTTTGGTCTTTGTGTGAATTAGACTGACGGATAGGGGCAAAGTGGGTAACGATGGTAGTTGGATGCTCTCTTTTGGTCGAGGTGTCAGTTCATGGGGGCATGTTAACAATGACTGGTAGTTGATGGGGGAAAATGTAATTACCCTTAAATTTATGTTGAATGATTGTCCTGGTAGGATTTGTTTAACATCTGATTTGTGGACTTCTTTGACTACTGATGGATATATGTGTCTCACAGCACATTTTATTGACAAGAATTGGGTCTTAACCAGAGACGGAGGAAGGGGGGTCGGTAGGGGCCATGGCCCCCCCTCAGTTTCTTGAAAAAAAAAATTATTTAGAAAGGAAATAAAGAACAAGAGTTCCTCCGATAGACTAGTTTCTGGTTATTGTGTACAGAGAACAAAGAAATGAAAGCAGGTTAAGCGTTAACGGTTGAAACTTGAAAGTGTGTGGAATTAGAGCTTGCTTGGAAGCGAAAAGAACTGAAACTTGTGAGGGAATTTGGCGAAAGGGTTTGAGTTTGATTTCGCATACCTGGTGGAGTGGAGGAAGAGAGAAGGAATTCTGAGGAGAAGACAAATCCTTGGGAAATCTAAATCCGGGGCAAGTGGTTGGGTGTTCAATGTGGGAAAGGAGGAAAATGTGTGTTTGTATTTGGGAAAGTGTGACTGTATGAGTATAGGTTGGAGAAGGAAAAAGACAGCAAAGAAGAACACTGTTCTATTTTGGAGTGGAAATCTCGTAATTTTTTGTCTATTAATTTTCCTCATTTTGTTTACTAAACTAACTTGACTTTTTAGAGTACAAAATTTTTTCGTGTAATTTTTTTTTAAGAGTAGGTGACATTGTTTTTAGAGCATGCGATTTTTTTTGTGTATTTTTAATAGCATTAATAGAAAAAAATTAAAAAAAAAATTGTGTTTTTCATATGATTAAAGGACTCATATATGATACTTTTAAAGACAATTTGTGGAATTCATACAATTCAATTCGTAAGAAATTTATTTCATTTTCAAAATACATGTGAAAATCAAGTATTTCAAAGCAGGGACAAAACCCTTTTTTTTTTCTTTTTTTTTTTCGTAGTAGTAGTAATAGTCATTTGATTTGCCATTATTTTCTGGTGATTTTTTTTTTCAAAATTGAATTAATGCTAATTTTATTTTTATATATTTATTTCATCTTCAATCTTAATATATTTTTTATTCACGTTTTGACCCCTACCTATATTTTAATATATTTGTATTTCATGTCTAGACAACTTGGCCCCTACTCAAAATACTTTCTGGCTCCGTCCCTGGCCTTAACTAAAAGGGTGTTAAACTTTTCATTTATGCCCCCACCACATAATGGTGTATCTTTGTGTGAAATGACGTATAATTTGCTAGAAGAGTAGGGGATTGAGACCAAGGTTTTCAGTATAACATTGGATAATGCTTCTTCTAATGATGTTTGTGTTAGTTTATTAAGAAATCAATTGAACATAAAGAAAGCCCTTGTTTGTGAAGGCTGGTTTTTTCACATTCATTGTTGTGCACACATTTTCAATTTGATAGTTCAAGATGGTTTGAAAGAGATTGATAGTGCTCTTCAAAAGATCCGTGACAGTGTGAAGTATGTTAGAGGATCACAAATAAGAAAACAAAATTTCCTTTTGGCTGTGAATAAAAAGTCATTGGATAGTAGAAAGGAGCTAAAACAAGATGTGCCAACCAGATGGAATTCTACATATCTTATGCTTGAGACTGTTATTCATTATCGGAGTGCTTTTAGTTATTTAGAGATGATTGATTCAAACTATAAGCATTGCCCTACTGCACCTGAGTGGGAACAAGCGACTCATATATGTTGTTTTTTGGCTCCTTTTTACCATGCTACATGTGAGTTTTCTGGTACCAAGTATCCCACAGCTAACCTCTACTTTCCTGTGATTTATGACATTTATGTAACCTTGAAGAAAGAAGTTGAGAGCGAAGATGAATATAAGAGGTTAATGTCAACACAAATGCTCTCTAAATTTGAGAAATATTGGTCAGAATTTAGTGTAGTATTGGCTGTTGCAGTTGCGTTGGATCCTCGTTACAAGCTTGAACTTGTAAATTTTTGTTATACGAGGCTTTATGGAGTTGATAATTGTAGAGAGTATTGTCATCTTCGTGATAAAATGATCTATCTTTTTTTGGAGTATGGTGGTTCCTCATCTACATCTTCAAGCGCCATATCTCTTGATACAAGAAATGTTAATTCCCAAGTATCCCAACCACAAGTCAAGGCTGTCAAGCAGACTTCTGCAACGATGAAAGTAAAATTATATGTTTATTTTGTGATTTATGTGTTATTGTTAGTAACTTAGAATATAATATATATACTGTTAACTACTTAGTAAATTATGTTCACGTTATCTTTTTTTAATTGTAGGCATTTTTTAATTCTGGTGGGAATAATGCTCAAGCAAATAAGAGTCAATTAGAACTTTATTTGGATGAACCCAGACTGATAATTGCTGAGGAGGGAGATTTTGACATTCTTTCATATTGGAAAGGAAATGAATTTCGTTATCCTATAGTAGCCGCTATGGCTCGTGATATTTTGAGCATTCATGTTTCTACTGTTGCTTCAGAATCCACTTTTAGTGTTGGTGGACGTGTAATTGATCAATATAGGAGTTTGCTCAAACCTGATATTGTTGAGGCACTAATATGCACTCGGGATTGGTTATTTGAAGAGAAATGTAATATTTGTTATTTGTATATTTATTTTTTTCATTAACTTATATTATTATTTTTTTATTACACTAATTCTTCTTATCTTTTGATGTAGAATGGACACAAATGAAGTTTGATGAGCCTGAAGAAAATATTTTGACTTTGAATCTCAATTCCAATGATGTTCCAAGTTCATCAGGAACAAATTCTATTAATATTCCTTGACATTGGCTTATATGTGGATGCGTTCTTTTTTTATGGGGTTTGTTTTAATTATGGGTTTTGTTTTGCCCTTACGAATTGACTGAAACTGAATTATGTAACTTATGTTTTGTCCTTACTAGTTGTAAAATTTTTAGTTATGTTTAGTTAACTTAAGTTTAACTTGAGAGGAATAGCTTAGCAATTTTCTTTTTGTATTCCTCTTAAATTTTAACAGAATATAGATAATTAAATATTAAATATTTGATAAAGGAGCTTAAATATGGTTGCTGCCTTGCTGGGTTGGTGGATTATTAAATATTAACCCAGAATTGGCCCTCCCAGTTGGTGGATTACTGGATCTTCATTGGTGAACCAGACAATTTGCATTATCTATAAAAAAAAAAAGGTGCTTTAACTTTAATCCACCATAAAATATACCTATAGGAAAAGACCAAAAAGAAAAAATAAAGAGCGGTAGGGTGACTTTTAAAAGTTGTGAAGGATGATTAATAAAGTAAGAAAACACTCGTTGTCTAACAACTAACATCATGTGAAGTTGGCTGAAACTTGTGTCCATAGGTTAAGAATATGATTGGCACCAAATTGTATAAAACGTTTCTATTAGGATTGTGTTATTATAAACTTGCAAAAAATTATGTGAAGGATATGATTGGCACCAAATTAACTATAAGCTGATTAATTAGTGAAGGACCCGAGTGGAAAATGAAGAAAGAAACGGCAATTGAAGACTTGAAGGTAAAAACTAAAATTGAAGGTTAAAACATGTGAAATTGGTGTCGGGTCGTGTCGGGTTAACGAGTTACACGATTAATAGTCGGGTTTATCGGGTCGTGTTCGGGTTACCCGATTAATAATCGGGTTGGGTTCGAGTCACGTGTCACAACCCGATTAATAATCGGGTCGGGTTCGTGTCAGATCCGTTTATGTAATCGGGTCGGCCGGGTTGACACGAACCTGACCCGTGAACCCGAATTGCCAACCTTAATAAATATATGATGTGTAAACGTGGGATGGACAAGTGGGACAAGAATCCCAAGCAATAGGGATGTTCCATTGCACTGCAATTGGGCAACTCATGTGAGAGCAAGGGCAGACTCATTTGCTTAGGTAGCTCGAGCAATGGAACTTGGATGGTTATGGCACATGCTTAAGCAAATAGAGATCGCCCGAGTTGTTCTATTACAGTTAGGGTTGACAATTTTTTACACGACCTGCGAACTTTACACGAACCTAACATGAAATTAGCGAGTTAGGATTTGGTATAATCGGGTTCGGGTCACTATCGAGTCAACTCGCTTCACTCATAGGTGACCTGTTTGACCCGTATATAAAATTTTTTTCTTCAGTTATTTCTCTTCCCTACTCTCTATCTCTTCTTCCTTATTACATGAGCCGAATAAGCCAATACAAGTGTCTAGGGATAGTAAAAAAAATGGGGTTCTTGTACAAGAAAAGATGATGGAAATGAAAGAGAAGAAGTTCCTTATGGTGACACCGTCGAGTGTGTTGGTGAAAGAATTTGAAATTCCAGGAAGTCGGGAAGGGTTGTTTGGCCAATACTACCATTTATAAAAAGGATAATAGTCCTTACTATATAACTATATTAAATGGGTTAACCCAACACGACATGTTTATTAAATTGGTTACATGGGCCGGATCAACCAAACACATCTAGTTTATTAAATGGGTCGTGTCGTATTACTTTTTTAAATCGGTCGTGACAGGATTGAAGAGTGACCCGTTTAACTAAATAAGTCATGTCAAGATTGACCATTAACGAATTGGTGAATCAAGTGAGTCAACCGAAACCTAACACGCCAACCTGAATTGTTAGCCCTAATTACATATCTTCCTTTGACGTTGTGAGATCGAGAGTGGCTCCAACCGGTTAAAGCTTAGCACCTCCTCACATTGTTAGATAAACAATGCATAGCACCCGAAACATGAGATGTTACGTACCTAGAGTATGTGACAAGGGCATTATTAGAATTATATTTAGAGATAATTGCATCATTGGTCCCTGTGGTATGCTATAATTATTTTTTACTCCCTATGGTTTTAAAAGTGCATGGGAGGTCCTTGTTGTAAGCAATAATTACAAATCGATCCCTGGCGTCAAATTCTGTTAAATGCCACGTCAGTGCCATGTCAAACCAATAAGAATGCGCCACGTGTCTATCTTAATAAAAAATAAATAAATATACTTTTGGGGGTGGCACCCGCCACCCCCAGTGGCCATTGGGGGTGGCCGCGGCCTCCCCAGAGGCTAGGGATGGCCAACGGGCCACCCCTAGAAGGTCCAGGGGTGGCCCGAAGGCCACTGGGGTTGGTTGCGCGCCACCCCCGGCCACTGGGGGTGGCGGGCGGCTTCTCCTTGCTTTTTTCTTTTTCTTTTTTGTTTTTTTTTTTGAATTTTAATTTTAATTTTTTTTAAAAGAATAAGTATATTTTTTTTAAAATAATTTTTTTTTTTATTATTAAGATGGACATGTGGAGCATTTTTATTGGTTTTACGTGGCGCTAACATGACATTTAACAGAATCTGTCAAAAAATTTAACGGAATTTGACGTTAGAGATCGATTGGTAATTATTGCTTACCACAAGGACTTCCCATGTACTTTTTAAACCATATGGAGTGAAAAATAATTATGGCATACCACAGGGACTAACGGTGCAATTATCCCTTATATTTATGCTATCTTTAAAAGAATAATTAGATTTGGTTTAAATAAGGTAAGAGTCGTATTCTCTCTTTAAGAGAATAATAGGGTTTATTAATTTGGCATTATCTTCATTCTCATCAACGTTGCTTCCTTATTTGATATAGTTTTTTAACATCATCTACTTTTCTTTTCTTTTGAAGGAAACGTGTAAACATTTCAAAAAAACACCCAAAGGGTAACGCACCCAAAGGGTAACGGAAGTACAGATTACAGAGAATCAGGGACTCAACTTAATTCAGGAGCCACATAACAGTTACCCAAATCACAGATTATATCAACAGCTGCTACTAATAAGCCTAATCAATAGAAATGTGCCTCTACGTTGAGATATGAACCTCTACTTGCACTGTAATACGTTGAGATATAAAAACACCCGGTCACAAAGCTGTGCTTACAAGCAAAGACCAGGCTAAATTAAACCCAAAGCAAAACTGTTAAATACAATCTGTAGTAGCAAAAAAACACCCAAAGCAGGAGCTGCCGACGGAGGAAACACCCACCGGAGACGGCGCGTGCAGCACACGCGTCGCCACGGGGCCAACCCCAGCAACCGCCTAAAGCAAGGAAACCCCTGGGAACCACCCTGCACAGCAAAGACACGAAACGTGCCCATTACGCGCGGCCAAATTGTGAAAAGCACCCTGGCGCGTGGAAACCACGCGCCGGTCACCGCTGAGCACCCCGGCCGTAGAAGGCAGCGTCTGAACCAGAGGACGACGATGAGCATGGACAGGGGGCGCGTGTCGCCTGGGGGGCTGTGGAACAGCGCAGATCTGGCTTAAAAAGATGAAAAAATTGAAACCCAACCAAAACTTCCGCCAGCCACAGAAACGGCGAAATCTCCCCCTCAACGCCTCTCTGGAATGTTTTCCTGTCAATCAAAGGAAACAAAAAAACTAAAAGACTACACAAACCTCCGTAGTCCAAACGGACTAAGGAGGGCTAAACTCTACCACCGGAACAAGTCCAGGGGAGACTCAAAACTCCAAACTGCCCTAGTGGCTAGGAGACTCTAACCTCCACTGGAGAAAACCAGGGAGGAACAAAACCTCTCTAGCCCGAAAAAGGTTAAGAGAAGAAACAAAAAATCGGGAGGAGGGAGACTTGAAGCCTCCCTCCCCTGGCAAGCAGCAAGTCCAACGGTGGGAAGAAGTTTATGGAGAGGGGAGAAAAAGAGAGAGGTGATGATAATGTTTTTGCAAAATTAACATCATCTACTTGATGATATATGTTGATACTTTCAAACTAATATTTGTCATTAAAAGAAGTGATTTTTTTATATTATTTTTAACATGCTCTATTAAAAATACTTGTGCTTTAAAAGACATGGGTCAATTTAATATACCCAATTAAAAAAAATGAAAAAAAAAAGAAGAAAAAAGAAGAAGTTATTTAAACTCAATTTGAAGAGAAATTTGTCTATAATTATTTTAGTACCATCTGAAATCGTTTATGAGATCATAATATTTCCTTCATTTTGGCAAGAGATTAGTCCCACGACTAAAACGCTGCGTTTCAAAATTTTCAAAGAGACGTTGTCTTCTACAAGACTACAACACTGGGACGATACACGATAGCCACTCCCTCAGTCCCTCGCATACAAAAAGGCAGAAGCAGACTCTTGACCTAATTTCACAAACTACACCGTTTTAGCGGCTAATCTTCCCCCCAAATCGCACCGTCACAGATTCGCGTTGATACATCATCATCCGCAGCTCTCGAAGCCGCAGCACCACCTGGACCCGTACTGAGCCGTAGCATCAGGTTAGGGCTAATTGTTTCTATTATATGTTTTCGCATGTACATGTACTTGGTTTGCAAGCATGGATTTTGATAATTGGTTTGTGATTGTTTCCTATTCTTCCCTTTTGGTTTAGGGTTCATCTTTTGGGTGATTTTATTTGGTTGACGCTAGGTTGGGAGTTGTTACACTGCAAAGATTTTTATTGTTGTGAGGGTTAATTTTGAAAAATTATGAGATTGAAGTATTGGCCAAGAAAAGAATAGGATTTGATTTGTTGGGTCCTGTGAAAGTTACTTTCCTTAATTTAACTCTTTTGGATAAGTGTTCTTTTGTTTCTTGTTACTGTTTCTTTTTAGTTTGTATGGCTTTTCAGAATAATTAGATTGTTTCTTCTATGATCTATCTGATTTTTTTGTTGGCTTAATCAGGATTTTGTGGTTGGGGGGTTCTTTTAGAATCAGGTGTAGTGTGAGTATTGGTTAAGTGATGTAAGATAAGAATGAAGTAGTCAAAGTTAATTTTCTTTTTCTCTTTCTTTGAATCTTTGTCTTCTTCTTCTTCTTCTTCTTTTTTTTTTTTTTTTTCACTATAGTGAAATTTGATATGTACAGGATTTAAACTTGCAAGAAATCGAAAACCTGTTAATGAGATTCTTGTTCTAACCAAAGCTATTGCCTTGACTTGTATAGTCTTGAGAAATTTTAGTGTGTTGATCTTTGAATGGGCTCGTTATAATGGGGAAAGAATAAATATGTGAAGATTAGGTTGTGAGACCATACATCTAAGTTGAGATCATTGGTAACTTGAACTCAGGGGTGATAAGAGTCGATGGTACTAAATGAGGAGGCCATGTTGTGAAACTATTATTGTAATGGTGAGATTTTGGCTCATGAGAAATAGTATGAGTTGATGAAATCTATCCATATGTATGAGTTCTTATCTTCACTAGATATTTTTTAGGATGGTTTTGTTTCTTTCTTTTTTTGATAAGTGGTTTTGTTTCTTGAGTATGTGAAAGCTTGGATGTGGGGGTTTGATTGTTTATTTTGAAATTTAATCAAGATGCCTGAGTCCCTAACAACGAGAAATCAATCAAATCTATGCAGATGGTGTGTAACATATAGTCAAAGTACCTTTTTTTTTTTTTTTTTTTTTCCTGGGAAAGGGAGGGGTGGGGTGTGGAGTGAGGTCAGGTAAGGTTCTTGAGTTCACCGATTATGATTTTTTAATTAGCTTTGATTTGTCTCAGGTGGTTGATTTTGATTGGATTTACTTTAAATTAATTAGTGTGTCTTCTACTGAATAGGGAATTTTCTTGTGTACTTATTGTGTACCAGTGTTGCACCCCTTTGTCCATTAGCCCTTCACCACTGTTCCTTCGTTAGCAATACTCCATGGACGGATTCGTCCCAAAAGAAGGAAAACTTCAATGCTTCATGGAAGAAGGCACCCCCCAAAGAAGAAAAGTGCGAAGCTCTGCGAAGAGGATGCCGTTGAAGGATTTTATGAATTGGTCATCTCATCCCCAGACTGACTCATCTATGGAAGAAGCCAGCCTCCCGAAAAAAGGACAAAGGAAAGACTCCATAGAAGACGGTATCTCAAAAAAAGACAAGAGGTACTCCATGGGCCAAGACCTATTGCCTCCTCAGAGGAGTCCATATATTTTGGAATTATCAACTCGGCATCCAACAACAAATTACGAATCTCATAGTGATCGTGATGCTAGGATTTTCTCTCGTCGTTCTTACGACGTCTTTTTCTGTTTGCCTTTCTTGGATTGGAAGCTTCTGGAAGAGGTGAGGAATTCTGTATATCAGTGGCAGTCTTTCAAGTGGTATTCCATCAACATTCATGCGGACGGTCCTGGTACGGCCTACCCAAAACGGCTTATTCCTTTTTGGAAAGGATTAATTCCCATGTCCAGTGCCTTAGCAGCCCTAGGCTCCCACATCTACTGTTTGGGTGGAAGGAATGCTGCTTATGAGCCGCTTTGCGACGTGTACAAATTACGGGTTACTCCCCATACTGCGAAGGAATGGGTCGATGTTTCTCCTAGGATGATTTCTA
This sequence comes from Alnus rubra, assembly GCA_028654335.1. NCBI lineage: Eukaryota > Viridiplantae > Streptophyta > Magnoliopsida > Fagales > Betulaceae > Alnus > Alnus rubra. The sequence continues at coordinate 282,229 of JAJPGS010001071.1, forward strand.
GGAGACGCCACGCACACGCTTCGGTTCTTGGTGGAAAGATATATGTTCTGAATAATCTCCGTCGTGATCATACTGATCCTCATTGGTGTGAGGTTTTTGATCCTGTCCGTAGAAAATGGGAAGCTTTACCTAATCCTCCAACTTATCTTCAGGATGGTTTAATCTTTTATGCAGCTCTTGAGAATCCGAACAGGATTATTGGGGCTTTCCGTGTATCCATAGACACCCCTCCTGCTGCTATCTTCTATGAATATAACGTGCAACATAGGTCTTGGAAAGAGCTTGCGCCTGCAAGGCGCATGCTCCACCGTATGTATCGCTTTGACTGGCTTGAAAGGACTTTGGGTGTAGGTAATACATTATACTGGATCGAACGCAAACTTGATGAAATCTTATTGATTGCCTACGATTTGGATTTGGATGTGTGGTTGCAAGGGCCTGTACCGGGTCTTGAATGTGGTTGTATCCGATATTGTGAAGTCAGTGGAGGACCAGGACTTCCTAGATTGCTCCATCTGGAGAAGAATAGGTTCTGCGTGTTAGAATGCACGCTTGCTGACGACTTGCACTGTATGGTGATTGATGTTTCTTGTACGCGCGAGAAGACTTTAGGTATATCAGTTGCTTGGGACCAAAAATATGGGGTGGATCCAGAACTACCCAAGGGCATGCCCCAGATGTTATCATTTTGCACTAAACTGTAATTTTGCAAGCACTTGGTTGCTTTATGTTGTTTTGCAAGCACTTTATTTTGAAGGAATTTGTTATCTTTTCTTCTTTTTGTTAGATTTTGAAACTGTTATTGTAATGGTGAGATTTTGGCTAATGAGAAATAGTATGAGTTGATGAAACCTATCCACAAGTATGAGTTCTTATCTTCACTAGATATTTTCCTGGATGGTTTTGTTTTTTATTTTTTATAAGCGGTTTTGTTTCTGGAGTATGTGCAATTTCCCTCCCCTTTTCCTTCCTTTGTGCATAAATGTCCCCCACCCAAAAAAAAGGGTTTATGCTTCAAGCATAATTTGCGTGTTTCCCTCCATTAACCCTACTCACTTAATTTCTTCCAGTAATTTTAACCAAATGTCAAAATCCTACAATTTCTATCACTGAATTTCTAACCGCCAGAAGCAACATATATGAATCCAGTCAACCTTTTTTTTATGGCTGCTGTTTTGTGAAACAGATTGCGAGTCAAGGAAGCATTTTCAATGTCAATTAACATGCTATTGAGTAATGCTATTCTTTTCTCTCAGTAACATAATTAGAACTAGCTACTACGCATAGGATACATGGAATATAATGGCAATCGATTACACACCCACCCTTTAGTTCATTGCTATGTTGTGGATGATCGGTAAAGATCAAATTCTGGCAATTTGTTTGTTTTCGGCGTATAACGATTTTTGAAAAATATTTTTCGGTGTTTGGTGCGACGTTAAATAATAGATACATTTTCGGTTCGACAGAAAAAGTTTCTTCAATTTTTGTAAAATTGCTTTCCTTCTCTAAAACCGTAAACATTTCTCTTAAATTATTGTCGTTAAAAGCTTAAGCTTATTGCAAATGGCGTCGGATTTTTTTAGTTCAAGATTTGTACATGCATGGTGAAATCCTCAGCATGACATCCGACATCCACCAAAAAATGCGGGAATGATGTGGAGCTGCCATAATGTTCCATTTGGTTCCTATATTTGGATGGGGCACAGAGAGAGATTAGATTGGGCCATTTCAGTAATGCTGTACCTAGCTCACCGTGGGAACCTCTTGTTCTCCCTCCGTATCTCCTATATTGAAAATGATCCTTTGGAAATTATCTACTGGTGTTTTCCTATCATCTTGGGCTAATATTGTGGCCATACCTACAGTTGAATATTTTTCTCCCTCATGTATGACGAGGAATTCGTCCCACTCTGTTCCTCTCTTTGTTCTCTTCCCAAATGCTTTAGGCTATTATCTAAAGAACATCACCCGGTTAAGATAATTTCAAAAGAAGTTGGAGTCTGGATCCAGTTTATGTATCTTTGTAAAGTTTGGTGTCCAATTGGGAATGTTGACCGTGTTGCAAGGGACGCTTGAATTTCTAATGAAGGATGTGGTTGAGGAGTTGCATTATCAATATCTGGGTGCCGAGTTAAGTGATATGTAGTTGCTATGAGATGGTTGCTTGTTGAAAATTTTGTATTCTTTGCTGTTGGGGTTTGGTGTTTTCTGTTTTGAAGGGGAAAGGAAGGGGTTCGGTTTGGACTCATGGATGTGATCTTGGGTATGTGGTTGTAATGTGGACAGGGAGGAGGCAGCAGCTGTGTGGTGTTGTGGTGGTGGTATTTCTGCAGATCAGTGGTGGTAGGTATTTGAAGTATAATTTTGAAAATGAGTTTGGACCACATGAGCAGAAGCAGGAGTAGGAGCCCATCGGATCATAAGATCCGTTCTGATTGCTTTTCCTATCGTGATGCACCTAACAGGAGAGATTCACGTCGGGGTTTCAGGTTTTTCGACTTTGACCATTTATATATTTTCTCTTTTTCAACAGAATATGTGGGCTAGGGGGAAAAAGTAAACTCTTAAAGCTTCACTAAAGATAGTCCCCGAGTGTAATTATCATCATATTTGTGTTGAGTAAGGCTTATACTTTAATTTTTTCTTGAGAACCTTGTTCGTATTAGATGATTTTGTGTCTGGATGATTATGTGCCTTTTGCTTTGGTTTTTTAACTGCTTTTCGGAAGCAGTGTGATTTTCAAAGAGCAGTGTCAATCCTACTTACAGATCTCAATTCACGTGGTCAGATGAAGGTCATCTAGGCTGTAGAAATTCTTTTGTTCCCCCCCATTGTGCTCGATAAAAAACAGGTTTGAATGTTACATTGTGTATGTTAAGTTCATGTTGAACTCCTAGAAACTGTATTACACTGTTTAGGAATCTTTACAGATTTGCAGCATGCGAATAATGTAATTTTGTATTTTAATGCAGGTTCTTCGCGTAATTTATGTAATTGTATATTTGGTTCTTCTTTTCTTGACAAGAACTTGCATAGGATATTAAGCCATTTTGTCTGGTGTTTTTGTTGGATCAATATCAATTTGAAGAGACAAGTATTTGGATTGCTTTTCATTTTCTATAGGCTCTATTTTCAAAAATTCCTGGCATGTATGAAACTGATATACTTTTTGTGCTCTCTCTCCAAACACGCCAGAAACTCAGTAATATATTGGTTTGTTTTACTGAATATTTTTTGATAAATTGTTTTACTGAATATCAATGTTAACTTATCTGTGATCTTATACTCTTTCGCGCTCCTATTTTCTGGTGTAGAACTTAACATGCCCTTAGTTTCTGCTCGATGTTTACTGTTTGTGGTTTTGTTTTCAGCCGAGACGACCTTTGTAAGAATTGCAAACGTCCAGGTCATTACGCTAGAGAATGCCCCAATGTGGCAATTTGTCACAATTGCCGGCTGCCCGGGTCAGTAAACTGATTTTTTGCTTTCTAATTGAAACATATATGTTCATCGAAGTTAAAGCTTGTCTACTTAATGATATTACTTGCTTTATGTTCCCACTTAGTTGTTCAAGACTTTAGGAGAGTATATATAATTGGCAAATAGATAGTTTATCCTTTTAGTCTAGCTTACATCCTGATTTCTTGTAAATTTGAGCCTCTCTTTCTGTTACTGCATCAAACACTTCCACCTCCCCGTCCGCCTTGTATTGCGGCTGCTGTTAATGCCTACACAACTACCTAAAACTACCATTTCACATTACCAAAAGCAGTACTAGCAAACAGCAGTTGCTCTCCTCACACTGCATTTCAGGTACTATTGCTACGCTCAAAACGACCAACTCCTTCGCCACCCGAATTAGCACATCATCTATTCTATCTTCACGTCTTCTGTTTTCACCCTTAATCCCCTAGTTTTCTACTTTTTACAGAGCATTTTACTTTTTATAATTGGTAAGATGTACTCACCTATAGAGTAGAGCTCATTAGCATGCATAGTTTTCTACTTGGTCATATTTCATGACATTATGACTGCATATATTGAATGATAAAGATTAGGTGCCACTACTTTCATACTTCTTCAATGTCACAACAGAGTTTTGTGCAAGCCGTATTTGATCAAGCTTAACGAAAAACGTGATATATATTTTTTTTTTTTCATTTTCTCAAAGCAAAATATCTCTTTAAATCATCGAAGAGAAAGAGAAAATCAGATAAGAGACGAAGAAAGCAGAAAACAACACAAACCTAGCTAGCAAAATTGTTTTTTTCTTCTTTTTCATTATAAGTTATAGAGATTATACAGTAGGCTATACATGGTGAAAATACATTGGGTTAATCTTTCCAAACCGGGGATAATGCAAGCAATAACTCTCCCAGCTAGTTATAAGAAACAATCATGAAGAGTTGAGAGAACCACATAACATATAAGTGTATTTCTAGATATTAACGCACAACACACTCCTAGCTCTTATCAAACAAATAAGAGTTCTAGTGAGTGCGTTGAGAAAACTCTCGGTTGATCACAACTCCTAGTGACAACCGGTTCTTAAAGAGAAGAGGTTCACTTGTATTAAGTGAAAGAGTTTTACTTGTATTCAATATACTGATTATAGTTTTGTATTAGATTAGACTTATCTCTAAGAGGTAGTACTAGATCAGGAAGCTAGAGGTTCAATGTTATCTTGTATTCTGTACAAACTCTATATAATTCAATAGACGCTCACAAGTTGAGTAAGCTTTGAAAGCCAAATAATCTGTGTTTCTACATGGTATCAGAGCCTACCATAGACTAAAGTCTTTATCTTCTTTTTTTTCCCCACCATCATGTCAGAATCTACGGCCTCTTCAGCTGCCTCATCTCCTTCTCATTCCGAGAAGCATCCCACCCTTACTACATCTTCGTCCAATATCGTTCTCTATCCCAAACATGAATCATACCCTGCAAATCAAACTCTCCAATGCCAATTTTCCTAGTTTGAGAACTCAGATCATGGCTTATGTTAAAGCCCAAGACGCATATGGTTTCCTGGATGGTACTTCTCAACCTCCAGCCCAAACAATTCCGAATCCGAGCACTACTCCAGATGCTCCTGCCACCATAGCAAATCCAGAATTTTTAGCTTGGTGCCAATGTGATCAAATGTTACTCGGCGTGTAAATTTCCACACTCACCGAACCACTTGTTGTTCAAAAGAAGTTGGAGTCCGGATCCAGTTTATGTATCTTTATAAGGTTTGGTGTCCAATTGGGAATGTTGACCGTGTTGCAAGGGATGCTTGAATTTCTAATGAAGGATGTGGTTGAGGAGTTACATTATCAATATCTGGGTGCCGAGTTAAGTGATATTTAGTTGCTATGAGATGGTTGCTTGTTGAAAATTTTGTATTCTTTGCTGTTGGGGTTTGGTGTTTTCTGTTTTGAAGGGGAAAGGAAGGGGTTCGGTTTGGACTCATGGATGTGATCTTGGGTATGAGTTTGTAATGTGGACAGGGAGGAGGCAGCAGCTGTGAGGTGTTGTGGTGGTGGTATTTCTGCAGATCAGTGGTGGTAGGTATTTGAAGTATAATTTTGAAAATGAGTTTGGGCAGCAGGAGTAGGAGCCCATCGGATCATAAGATCCGTTCTGATTGCTTTTCGTATCGTGATGCACCTAACAGGAGAGATTCACGTTGGGGTTTCAGGTTTTTTGACTTTTGACCATTTATATATTTTCTCTTTTTCAACATAATATGTGGGCTAGGGGAAAAAAAGTAAACTCTTAAAGCTTCACTAGAGATAGTCCCCGAGTGTAATTGTCATCATATTTGTGTTGAGCAAGGCTTATACTTTAATTTTTTCTTGAGAACCTTGTTCGTATTAGATGATTTTGTGTCTGGATGATTATGTGCCTTTTGCTTTGGTTTTTTAACTGCTTTTCGGAAACAGTGTGATTTTTAAAGAGCAGTGTCAATCCTACTTATAGATCTCAATTCACGTAGTCAGATGAAGGTCATCTAGGCTGTAGAAATTCTTTTGTTCCCCCCATTGTGCTCGATAAAAAAACAAGTTTGAATGTTACATTGTGTATGTTAAGTTCATGTTGAACTCCTAGAAACTGTATTACACTGTTTAGGAATCTTTACAGATTTGCAGCATTCGAATAATATAATTTTGTATTTTAATGCAGGTTCTTTGCATATTTTATGCAATTGTATATTTGGTTCTTCTTGTCTTGACAAGAACTTGCATAGGATATTAAGCCATTTTGTCTGGTGTTTTTGTTGGATCAATATCAATTTGAAGAGACAAGTATATAGATTGCTTTTCATTTTCTGTAGGCTCTATTTTCAAAAATTCCTGGCATGTATGAAACTGATGTACTTTTTGTGCTCTCTCTCTCCAAACACACCAGAAACTCAGTAATATATTGGTTTGTTTTACTGAATATTTTTGATAAATTGTTTTACTGAATATCAATGTTAACTTATACTCTTTCGCGCTCCTATTTTCTGGTGTAGAACTTAACATGCCCTTTGTTTCTGCTCAATGTTTACTGTATGTGGTTTTGTTTTCAGCCGAGACGACCTTTGTAAGAATTGCAAACGTCCAGGTCATTACGCTAGAGAATGCCTTAATGTGGCAATTTGTCACAATTGCGGGCTGCCCAGGTCAGTAAACTGATTGTATGCTTTCGAATTGAAACATATATGTTCATCAAAGTTAAAGCTTGTCTACTTAATGATATTACTTGCTTTATGTTCCCACTTAGTTGTTCAAGACTTTAGGAGAGTATATATCATTGGAAAATAGATAGTTTATCCTTTTAGTCTAGCTTACATCCTGATTTCTTGTAAATTTGAGCCTCTCTTTCTGTTGCTGCATCAAACACTTCCACCTCCCCGTCCGCCTTGTATTTATATATTGCAGTGATTTGAGCTTCCCTTTCTGTCTCTTCATTCCCAGAAGATGCTCGTGCTTTACCTCAACCTCAAGCTCAACCCCACAAACCAGGTCATCACGCAGGAGATGAGTACCTGAACAGGCAAGATAGAAATCTGATAAATAAATTTATTTGGTGTTTATCCTCATAAGAGCCAAAAATGCTGAAGTTCACGGAGGTGCAGGTTTACTAGGAATGCAGGACTAGTAGATGGATTTCAAGATTTGTATTGTCCAATTTTTGCCAACAATTTAACTTGAATTATTGTTGAAGAAAGTGGATGGATCTCTTTCCGCTTAATTATGGCAAGTAATGTTATGAATTGTGCTTCTTATATGATATCTGTGATTGTAGAGTGTGAGTTGGAGATAGTAATAAAAAATGATAGATGTGGTAAAATTAAAAAAAAAAAAAAATTAAAAAAGTGAAAAAAAATTGTATTATAATGATTTTTTTAAAAAAATTTAAATAGTAATAAGAAATTATTGATGTAATGAATCGTAAAGTTAGAATATTTTAAAATTATTATATTTTTTTTTAAAAAAAAGAACAGTAGGAAGAATTTATTTTTTTCGCTTGCCAAATAAGTCCATTAAAAAGGTACTGGCAAGCACAACCCTAGCCACGTTATCCACTGACACGCGCATCCCTTCAGATCAATCCTCTTTAAAGAGTGAAGCTTAATATCCAGCGTTAAAGAAAAGAGAAGGCCAGTGCACGAGTCCTCGTTTGTTTCCGCTTGCATTCTCTTTAAACTAAGGGCTTGTTTGTCAAGCTCTTGTACATTACAGGATAATGCCGGTTACTATTTACATATTTTTTATTTTATTTTTACATTTTTTAATAACAATTAACATTAAAATATTCTTACTTTTTTCACTTTTTATATCACATTAATAATTTTTTTATTATTATTCAAATAAAAATATTCATTACAATACAAAATTTTTTTACTTTTTTATACAAATTCTTCTTATTTTTTATCACATTATCACTTTTTACTAATTTTAAAACTAACAAACTATTACCCTATTTGGTTCTTTGCCAAACAAGCCCTAAATGCTAAAATTAACATTAACATCGAAATGAAAACAGAGGTTAATCAAAGGTCACAAATTAACTGACAGAGCCTTTTCTGAGTGCCCTATTTCCATCTATCTATAGTACAGCTTGAAAAATCTTTTAATTAGTCTTCAATGGTTTCCTCTACACAATTAGACACACATCCTTCTATCGGACTTTGTGTGACATTGATCGTTCAAAAACCTGACCGACACGCATTGACGGATGTACCTATTACAATCTGCGACTCCTATCAAGACAGAGTACACGCTCTTATTATGAATGTCTGTTGACATGATGACACCCTGACACAAGGCACGTTAACTATTGTCCTTTGAGGATCGAAATGTGCATTCCATCGCTTTGACTGATAGGCTAACCACGGTTTGCCATGTCTTAAGACTCAGGCAGTTGGGTGGTAGCGCTTGTCAGAAAGGACTTCACGGGCAGTACTTTTCAATTCCAACAGGATGCGAGAGATAGCCTATGCTAGAGCAATTATTGACATTTTCTCGCATTGTCGCAGACATACTTACGTATCTTTAACCTACCAGTAGCATTAAAGTGAATCTTCAGTATTTATTTTTTTCACCCACCTCAAATCACCTCACTTCAACATTCTGCCTGACAGAGGTGAGGTGGGTGAGAAATAAATAAATAAAAATGTTCAACATTTGAGGGTGAGAAAATTCAATGCTGAAGATTTACTTTAGGGTTTGTATGATAAAAGTAATAAATTTTTTTCTTTTTTTTAAATAATTAATTTTAAATATTATAATTTTATATTATATTAATAATTTTATATTATTTAAATAAAAAATTATTACAATGCAAATTTTTATTTTATTTTTTTATTTTATATCACATCTATTGCTTATAACTCTCACTACCAATTTCTCTTGTTTTATCAAACAAGGCCTTAATGCTACGGGCAGGTTTTGACAAACACTTCCCTTCATCTAACTTTTTCTTATAAAAAATCAACTTCAAAAGCATCACAATTGTCGAATATTTGTTTGAATAGTAAAAAGTAATTTATATGAGTAAACGCTAACCAAATCAGAATAAAGTAGTAAATTGTTAATTTTAGAATTAAAACAAAATAATAATGTGATATAAAATATAAAAAAAATTCTGTATTGTACATTTTATTTATTTAAATAATAATAAAAATTTATTCATGTAATATAAAAAGTAAAAATATTTTGAAGTTTATTATTATTAAAAAATATGAAACAATACATAAATAATACTTATGCACTTCTTTTTATTATTCCATGTATCCTTTCCCGTGATAGAAAATGTAGGATTTTGACGTTCGGTTAAAATTACTGGAAGAAATCAAGTGATAAGGGTTAATGGAGGCAAACGCGCCATTGTTGCTTCAACCATAAACTTCTTTTTTTTTTTTTTTTTCCTATTTTTTTGGACTTTACTGCACAAAGGAAGATGCAATTTTTATTCTTTAGTCTTTAGAATCGAGTTCAAACATTTATGCAAGTTTTTTTCTATTTAGCATAAAATGATTTTCTCAATCATTGCTGTGGGAAGTAAATGTTAGCCAGACCAGAAATTGATTATTGATCAACTTAAATCTGTAAACAAAATGGCAAAATAGGATTAATCCCTTCAAAACATTATGTAAGCAAAAAGAGCAAATCAAATAAGAGTCAAATAAAAATTAATATGCATTATCATTTTTACAACTTGCTCCAGAAACAAAAAATAAATAAACTTTTTGTAATAGAAGAAAATAAGAAACTATAAAAAATTTCTTCATTAAAGTGCTTGCATAACAAACGACTCAAAACAACTTGCATAATTACAATTTAGTACAAAATGATAACATTTAGCTAGGGCATAACAATTGTCTCAATCTCACAAAAAGAAATTTCTTAACCAAGGTGTTTGCATAATAACATAAAGCAACTGAGTGCTTATGTAATTGTAGCTTAGTGCAAAATGATACATCTGAACATACCCTTGAATTTCTTTTGAAATCACTACATATTTTTAGTCAAAAAAGCAATCGATATACTTAAAGTTTTATAACGCATAGGAGAAACATCAATTATCATACAGCAAATATCATCATCAAGTGTAAATTCTAACATGCAAAACCTCTTCTTCGAATGGAGCAATCTAAAAATTTTTGTACCTCCACTGATTTCAAAGTATAGTATATTTTACAACAAATTTCCTTTTTGTTATTGTTATTTTATCTTACGTGCTAATTAATCTTGAAATTCATTTTAATCTAGGTATCAAGAATATTCAAATCTGGATTGTTTACATCAAATTCGTTTGTGTCATGAATTTGAGCCAATTAAGGTATCTTCTACTTAATGTTAGAACCTTGAGTTTGTTTCAAGTTTTTAGCAATAAAAGAACCATAATAGAAAAGCTTTTTACGTTATGCAGTGCTCTGTCTATGGATTTAGTGGTTGTAAAATTGTCAATATCAGACTCAAGTGGGGGATGTAGATCCTAACGCTGACTTATGACGGTTGATTACTAAATAGCATTTATATGGAATTACTAATTATTTTGGTGGAGGATATATTTTGTAAGGGGATTTTCTGAATGAAAAGGCAATATGGAATAGGTATTTTTATTTGCATCTTTATTTTATTTATTTTTTTTTTTTTGAAGGGCATTTGCTTCTTTATTAGGGATACATAGAAGTACAGTTTGTATGGTTGATGTGGGCCTTACGAGCTAATATTTAATACTAAACAAAACATTAGTCAAACCAAGGCTGGCTGGTTGATTTTAGTCCAAGTTGGGCGAGGAGTGTAAGGGCGTCTGTATTCATGAGTAAGCATAGTTGAGAAATCGATGATGGTGACGACCTTGATGTGGACAAGTCCACCCTGAGACGGGTCGACTGCCTCTCAACCCCTCACCCCAAAGATAGCATCATCATTAATTTTCATAATTTCAATACAAATTTCAAAATGCGAATAGAGCCAAGTAAAGAAATTATATATTTAAAATTAAATATATAACAAAAACCATATTACTGTTAAGTTCCTAACAAAAACACTATCATCTAGTTTGTTAAGATACAATTCAGTACGGAGTAGTGCGTCTGAGTTCCACTCCACAATGTAGTTCAGTCTTTCAGTTTAACATTTCTTTTCATCACGTGATGCTCTTTCTTTTAAGGTGTTCTAAAAACGGTCAAGTTAATTGATTCTCATTTCGCCCCTCAAGTCAAAGGTACGTTTTTTAACTTGAAAGGCGAAATGAGAATCAACTTACTTGACCGTTGCAAGAACACCCTAAAAGAAAGAGCATCACGTGATAAAAATAAATGTTGAACTGAAAGGCTGAATTACACTGTGGAGTGAAACCCAGACACACTACACTGGATTGTATCTGAACAAACAAGCCTTATGTTACATTTAAGTTCATAACAAAATAACCTCCCTTCGGCAAGTGTTTGAAAAAAAAAAAAAAAAAAAAAAAAAAAAAAAAAAAAAACCTCCCTTCTTCAGCCTTTGTCTACCTCCTCGTACACTATTCCTGATCACAAGTCACCATTCCTGTCACAATTTTTGAATTCAAACAATAAGTGAATAGTTACATAATACAAATAAAAGTCTCATAATGTTAATAATAAATTGAAAACGACTCATACAAAGTTAGAAACTACTAGTGGCTGTTCGAATGTTCGACAATCTTTTCACGACCTCAAACAATCTGACACCAAATTTATTTTCTTGCTTGTGAAAAGATTTAATGGCTACATCTAAAATCTTGGAACAATACTCTGAATATAACTGAACGATCTTAGAATCAAACTCTTCGTGAAATTTAGACTGCCATTAAATATATATAAAACTAAATACCTTGTCGTTGCAATTCTCGACAAAGTGATGATTGACGTTTCAAATAAATCCAGGAAAATAACTAAAAATATTTTCCTGGATTTATTACACAGTTGAAAAGAAAATAAATTGTACTTCTAGAACGACAAACGTATACCTGTGCATTTTTTTTTTCCCAAAATCTCCCAAGCTTGAAATGGAAATCATAGCATTTTTCCAGATTTCATGAGAGAGCGAGAGAGAGAGAGAGAGAGAGAGAGGAGTCGAATGGTTGAGTTCATGTTTTTCAGAAATGCTCGAAGAAGAATATGGGATGGAAAATCTCCCTGAAACTACTGCTAACATAACATACCTTCTTTCAAACGAAAACCAAGTAAAGAAATGATAGAAAGTGAGGAAGGTCAAGCGATAACGCTCCTATTTATAACCTCCAAAATATGGCTACAGTTTTGGGCGGTGGATTATTCAACTGAACCCCAACCACTACGTCTGCCACGTGGCTAATAATGCACGAGAAATGATCCCTACACTTATTTCTCACAACAGCCCCACAACAAGCTGACGTGGCTGGTAATATTTTATTATTAAAAAAATAATAAAATATTACCAGCCACGTCAGCTTGTTGTGGGGCTGTTGTGAGAAATGAGTGTAGGGATCATTTCTCATAATGCACAGTTTAGTTACTTAACTGTACAATCTGGCGCGTGGGCATAGATTTCATGGCATTCCTCAGCCGTTTGAATTCAAAAAAAAAAGGAAAAAATCACATGCATGTACTTTATAGTAAGTCTATTCTATTGTTCTATGCCTCTCTTCCTGTCAGACCCTCCACCGGTTGCCCCAGTCTACCGTCCTGCCTAGAATTAATAGGCATGGAGAAATGCTTGACACGTCAAACATTTTTATTTTTAAATTTGGTTTTAATTTGATTAGTTAAAATTTTATAAGATTATGACATACTTTTTAAAATAATAAATTTTATGAAATTGTGAAATATCATGTTAAATTTTAAAAAAAAATGTTTAGATATTTAGCAATTTTTTTTTTTGAGTAATGATTCACTACTACCTAAACATACAACTTTTCACTACCTTGTCTATGTGGCAAGGTGGTCCCCCTACTAACTTTAGAGTTTTTTTTTATTTTTAAAAAATAAAATAAAGTGGGGGACCACCTTGCCACATAGACAAGGTGGTGAAAAGCTGTATATTTAGGTGGTGAAGAATCATTTCTCTTTTTTTTTTTTTTTTTTATGCATGACATGTGAACAGATAAGATACTTGACAATTTCAAACAAATTTGAAAATATCAAATTACTTATATTTAGGTCACTTCATGCATCGAATGATATGAAAAATGTTACTTATTAAAAATGTGACATATTAAAAATGAGAATTGAGTATATTTTTTCAAGTTCTTATACTTTATGTCGTATAAAAGTTTTAAGTAAAAAAATGTCTTTTAATTTGGTAAAGGACATGTGCTTCTTCTAAAATGAAGAAAAATATTTTGGAATGATTTTTATTTTTTTATTGTTTTCATAACATATCATATTTTTAATATATAACATTCTTCATGTCATTGTAAAAAATGACTTGAATTCACATAATTTGAGATCCTTAAATCTTTTTTAAAATTGTAATGAGGCAAGTGAGGTTGCTCGCTCACAAAGTGAAATCAAAAAAATATTGTGATTTTAAGATAAAACTCTGACCATTTTAATTTATGTGACAATCTTTATTTTTTATTTTTAAAAAAAATTCTAAAACTTGTTATGGGATTACCGTGTCACGTGAATATGATAGTCAAGCTACGTGTCTTTAGGACGACAAAAAATCATTCCTCGATAAAAAAAAAAAAATCTGTTCCTTTCACGTTATGGTGTCGGTGCAGAGAAAAGAAAGAGCTGTAAAGAAGCCCTATTTACAAGCTACCGGTGAATCTCCTCCTCTGGAGCTAGTCAGCTGGGCTAGCTAGCGTATAATGTCTAGACAAGAATAGCTTGTGTTCTCTCCTTCAAACCCTAGTGCCTGTCAATCTTGGTAAAATGCTAGGTACTCAAAAAAGTAAAAGACAAAAAAGCCCCAAAAAAAAAAGTACTCTTTAACAACCAAAAGGGTACTAAAGTAATTTTAAAAAAAAAACCAAAAACTCATTCTTCTTTTTTTAAGTCAAAGGATTTGGAAGTGGAAAAACGTAAAACTACTGCATAATTAAAAAGACTAAAAAATCCCTAAAAACAAAACTCTTGACTCTGTAATTTCAATCTAAAATACAAAAGTGTCCAGCAGTTTCTTTAACCAGCCGAAGGATAAATATGGGCAAAATAGTAATCTTAAAATTTAAAGAAATATTGAAAGACAAAAATAACCTGCCTAATTTAAATATGATGAGCAAAGAGAAAGGGTATAACCGTAAATTGACACTATCAAATAAAATCACTGTTTAAACTCAATTCACACTTTATATATATATCTATAGGAAAAGATATATGAACATTTATATACATCTCTCTGATGATTTTATTTTTTTGTTTGTATTTTTAAGCTTTTCTGTTTTTGTTGTACATATTCTTTTTGTATTTCTATGCATTAATTATCTATGGTGTTTGGGTTATTTGTATTTTTTATACACCATTTACTAACTTTACTGATGGCTTAAATTCTTCGCATTCGTACCCAAAATTAATAGACTTACATCTTTGGAAGCATTCGCCGGCTTACTTACTTTCTTAGTATTTTATTTGTATTTCTTAGTCTTTATATGTATTTTAATTGGATTGTCTTGTTCTAGTCGATGTAATTTCCCTTCAAAGTATTTAAAAAAAGAAAAAAAAAAAAAAAAAAAAAAAGGTAAAAATAAATGAGTGTATAAGTGGCAAACATTGTATGGTAGAAACAAATATCAACATATATATATATATATATATATATATATATATATATATATACACGTCCTCCATCATTTTAAATTGCGTAGCTTTGTTAGGCATTTAGGCCCGTTTAATAATTTTTCTCCCCTCCCTTCCTTTTATGGGTGTAAATTTTTTGTTAAACGAAAGTAAAAAGTGATTAATGTAATATAAAGTATAAAGAATTTATATAAAAAATGAAAAAAAAAAATTGTATTGTAGTGAATTTTTTTATTTAAATAATATTAAATGTTGTTGATGTAATATAAGAAATAGAAAAAGGTTAAAAATATTTAAAAATTGAAATTTTTTAGGAAAGTAAAAATAAAAGGAAGCGAGGAGAAAAGGATCATTAAAAGGGACCTTAAATTTTTCACCCACCTCACCTCAGGATTTTGCCCAGCGGAAAGGAAGAAGGTGAAATTAATTTATGTATTTATCATCAAACGTTGTTTGTATCCTCATTATTCCCACCCCCCTCAATTACCTTTGCATTTATTTGCTTTTAATGCTCTAATGTTTTTGAAGAATATAAATAATATTTGGGTAATGTTAAAAAAATACCTAAATTTACACGCTCTCTATACACTTCATGTGAAAGGGTGCCTTAAAAAATATGTAAATTTCAGTGTTTTCTAACACATCTCATAATATTTAGTGCTTTTCAGACATTAAATATTAGGATCATTCCCGCTCTCCTTCCCTCAGCTTTCAAAATCTCTATTCACTCTACTCAAGATTCACTTTTGACCAGTTTAATGCTACCACTTTAATAGGCATTTAATTTGAGCAGTGCTAGGGAGAAGTAATATTTCCGGATGAATTCCGGAAATATTACTTCTCCTGAGCATTACCCTTTAATTTTCCTCTGAACCTACTCAGAAGAATTGACTCTCCTCTCCCATTGCCAACTTCAACAAACTGCATGCGGAGTAGCATCTCGGCTATGTGAGGGGTGCTTGAAAAACACAAAAGAGGAGGGGCAAATCTGTGAAAAGCGAAAAATGCTAGCTGGCCTTGGCCATTTTGGCCCCCTAGCCATCCCTTTATATATTTTTTTTCTTTTAGTTTTTTTTTTTTAAATAATAATAATAATTTTTCTTTGACCCTTTATATTTAATTTTTTAATTTTTTTTTTCTTTTTTGATAATTTGTAATTGAATATATGACATACGACAAGAGAATTATAGGAATAGTCCGCCCAAAATGGACCTTTTGACACTTTGGTAGTTTGGAACTTTGGAGGATCATATTGGCACACTTGGTATTGATATCCAAAGTAAACAACAAGAATTTATCATGTGCCAGCAATTAGCAGTAAGAGTACTCTACATGTTTTATAACGCGTGTTGGTATTATGTATACATGTAACATGCAGCCGTCAATATATATCAAAATTATGCTCCCATAATGTCAATTTCTTCAAATTTCCATCATCTACAAGGACATCAACCTCCAACACAAAGATAAGCACATTTCACAAAAAAGAAAAAAAGAAAAAAAAAAAAAGAAAAAAAAAGGAGTAGTTTCCATTTACAACCAACTACTTTGCAACTTGCACAACTGTAGCCATAAGCACAGTCATCAAATAATACCATTGTCAAACTTCTGTCTGTACAAATGGAGGCTTGGTGGTAAAAAAGTGATTATGCAACAATATATATGACTAGAGCTTCCGTTAACAATGAGTCAAATACCTAAGAAATTGGCATCTAAACCAACAAACTGATAGTTGAAGTAGTGAAACTTAAAAGAATTGCGTGACAATGGCGCTGATGATCCATCCCCAACAAAATATAGCCACACCAATCCACTGGCGCCATCCAACTATCCAAGCGTCATAATAGGATTCACAAATTCCAACCAATCAAATTCAATGGCTGGCATCTGATTCTTGCCTCTAACAATGAATTCAGCCACTCCATTCGCTGCAAATTCATACACATCTGATGCACAATTGCAGCAAAGTGACAGTGGTCCTGCCGTGTAGAAACTACTCCAGATTCAAGAATAAAACAAATAACAATAGATGATCTATTCTTCAGCATACAATACTAACACTCACAACAAAGAGAAGTGACAAGCTGAAAATAGTTAGTAATAGCAAATTAACAGCATTTCTCTTTGTGAATAACAAAGATTAAATTCAGGTTTTAAAGTTTGTAGTTTCTATTTTTATTTTGGCAAGGAATATGATGTGCAATACTGCCAATACATGCAAGCAGAGTCGTTTCCCAGTGGAGATTATATACTGCATGAAGATAGTATTTCTATTCTAAAACATATATATTTCCAAAGGACTAACCTATAAAAATATCTCTTAGCCAATTAAAAAAAAAACTAATGAATTTTTTTCTTAACCACAGTAGTTTTCTAAGGAAAAGTGTTGCTATCAGCCAATTTCTGACCCTTCACCAGTTGTGAGGAACCATATAATTTGATTTATGGTGAATTTAGAACCAAGGTTCAACAAATACAGATTACCAAGTCTAATCAGCAGACGCCACCCACACAAATGTCTTCTCGAACTAAAATGGATCTATTAGGCTACATGTAGGACAGCATATCGATTCAATTCAGTAACTCATGTTTGCCACAATCAAGTTGTGTTAAGTTGTCAATAGAAACATCAACAGTGTTATCATACATTAAAATCATAAAATAAGGGTAATTGTCCAGTGCAATGGTAAGGTCTCAGGCAGCCAAGCACAATTGCATAGGTTCAATTTTGAGAGCAATCACCTCGTACAAAATATGTTGAAAGGTAGGACTGTATCCAAGTCACCCCTCTTACAACCCTAGTAAGGTGGAGGTAGCAATAGTTAATGACCCCTTTTTGGAAAAATAAAAAACATAAATAAATGCCAATACATAACCCCCCATCTACCCCAAGAAAACACACACACACACACACACATAGTTAAATCGCTGATCTAGGCTCAGTTTGGAATCATCATTTTTTCCCCTTCTTTTCCTATTTTTACCATTGGAGCTTGGAATATAAACCATATTTTGGTGCCAGAGTTCTCTTTGAGCAGAAGAGACTACTTCATGAAATCTGGAATTTTCCACTCACACAAAACTACAAATACAATTAGGAAAAAAAACCACTGCTAGGGAACTAGATGTCAAGAAACTTACAACATGCCGGCTAGATAACCAAGGATATGCATACGAGCTGAGGGCAATAGTTGAACACATACATTGTCTCAAAGAGGCGTCTCAAAACTTGAACCTCCATCAATAAAAGAAGAAAACAGACCGCCAGACCATATATCTTTGCTTGATTGGCGCTGAACGTGATTTGTGCCAAAATAAAGTATGCAAACCTCCCATCAACTAGCTGGCAATATTAGAGTAAATAAATGGTTCTGAAACCAATGGCGCTGAAGAAATACGCATGCATCCAATTTGTAACAAGTAGGAGTGTTGTCCACACAACCGCCACAACATAAAAATGGCAGAAGAACCTTTGAGGAACTGTGAATCTCTGTAATCCAACAAAGAGTAAATTAAAGTAGGTCTTTTCTTTCCCTTTGAAGTGCTTAGGATTTGAACTCGTTTAATCTACTCCATTGAATCATGATTTTTCCAATACGGCAAAGTTTGATTATGAGAAAAAATAGAGAAATTCAGGGAAAAAAACATTCTAAAAGAAGAATAACCAACAGAGAACAGAAAGTTTCCTACGATTCTTTAAACTTATTATTGCAGAAGGACAAGCTAGGCCATATATAACACAAAAACCAAATTTCCATCTAGGCTAAATAGGATTACTCAAAATATAATAAAGCTTGTTTAAGTTACCAACAAATGTTGGAAACAAAAAATCAGCAAAAACACGCATATGAATGAGAAAATTTCAAAATCTAATACTTTGAACCCAAGAAGACTCGACCATCCATTATAGCTTAGCCCAATAAAAAGACTAATTTGAGATGACTCCTTCATTATCCAAAACCAAATAACAGAGAAGGAAGTGACAGAATTTTCATTTCTTTCCTTCTCTTTTCCCTGCAATTTCTCTGCATCCAAACAGGCCCAACTAAGAACAAACTATCACTCACCTGAGACGAGGACTGCATGATCTTCCCTCGCTTAGCGAAGCCCAACATAGCATCACGAAACCCCCTCAGCCTAGAAGACGGCACCGAAGCAATCAGTATAGGCAAAGTCCCAGCAACCCAAGCCGCCCTCAGCACCCTAACAAGCCCCACTTCCATTTTCGCAGAAACCCAGATGAAAACAAAGCTCAACAAGCTCTAAACCGCTAGTTTTGCTGAAAAGAAAGGCTTGGCTCAACTGGGTCTCGGAGAAATGACATTGCTGCAGACAAATGGCGCACGAAAAGCCCATAAAACTACGGGATTATGGTGGATATAACAGGTTCACGAGGTGCGCGAGCGTTATGCGTAAGAGATTCCAGGCGTGCAGTGTTGGATTGCGGAAAGAGGAGGTCCCTAAAGCTTGCGTTTGCTTGAGGAGGCGAGCATGAGTGGACGGAGGATTCAAAACAGTGCGTTTTGGGAACGGTTAGGTGAGGATAGAGACAAACGGTTGGTTTCGTTAAAGAGATAAAACGCTGTCGTCCATATAGCGGGCAAAAACGTCTGGGCCAACAGGCTGGACTTAAAATTTAGATCCAGTTAGACTCGCTAGTTCAGACTGTTCAGTTGCTTGAAAGCCAAGCTCAGATCGAAAACTATACCACAAACAAGGAGAGGCGAGTCCCCATTTTTTTTCTTTTTCTTTTTTTTTCCTCCTCCTCGTAAAATTATCTAATAAAATCCAGACTTTAGTTTTGTAGCACATTTGAGATTGCGATTTCATAGACAAAAAGTATAATTTTAAACTAAATTGTAGAGAATTAATAATTTGAAAATTGCGATATAATTTAAAGGCTAACTTGCGATTTTAAAGGCCAAACAGCATTTTTTTCAAACACTTAACTGCGTTTCTGAAAATCACTTTTTCAAATCGTACATTTTTAAATCGCAAACCTAAACGGACCTTTAGGGCATGTTTGGGTAGCAATTTTTTTTTTTTTAATAATTATTTTTTAAAATCATGTTTGGGTAAGTTTTTTAAATTCAAATTATATACAAGTTTTATCCAATTTTTTCAATTTTTGTCTCTAAATCATCAAAACATAATTTCAAAAAATAAATTTCCTCTATATTCACAATTTTGAATATAGTAAAAAAAATAGAATATAATATAAAAAAAATCGCACACCCAAACGAATCCTTAAGTTTCGGTATACAAATCGGTCGGTCTTTGGCGCCTGCTTACCTATCAAAGAACATCAAGACCAATGGATTGAGGAGAAATTTGCTCACCTAGCCCAATGACTAACTCAGTTTCTGGACTCAAGGATCCCCATCAAAAAGGACCACGTTTTGCTTCTATCTTTGTTGGCATTATTTTCATTCTCATCGACGTTGTTTCCTTATTTGATATAGATTTTTAACATCTACTACATGATGATATATGTTGATACTTTCAAAGTTAAAAAGGTAATAAATCATTTGCTCATCCGCTTATACCCTCTCTTTTCTTGATTTTTTGTTTTTGGATGCTACAATCACCACGTATCAATAATACGCAAGAAGAAAAAATAACCAAGATTTAAATCTCATGTACTATTAGTTTCTAATCCAATACATATAAGGGCGGAGCCACATATGGCCTCGGAGGCCTAGGCCCCCCAAGCGGCTCAGCCCCATGGTTTCCTTGAAGAAAAAAAAAATTATTCGTAATTTTTTTATTTTTACTTTTGACCTCCTAAATTTGTAATGCTAGCTTCTTCCCTAAACACATAAGAAAAATGACAATATAGGAACATGTACAAGAAATTGTGACGTGAATCAATTAATTATTGGGGTCATAGAAAACAAGGTAGAAAAGCTCGAGGATCCATAGTATTCATGGACCCATCACAACAATTAAAACATTTAAGTTGCATTATTTTAGTGTTAAAAAAAAAAAGTTGCATTGTTCTATATTTAAGATATTAAATATCTAGAACAATAGGTATTTATAAAATATACATAACATTATCATTGTTTTGTATTGAGTCACTGTTCAATAAAGATAATGAGAAATAATTATTGGACAATTTTTTAAAAGAAAAATTGGATTAAAGCATTTCTTTTAACTTAGTGTAATAAACTAATATTTGTCATTAAAAGATGTGATTTTTTATATTATTTTTAACATGCTTTATTAAAAATACTTGTGCTTTAAAAGACATAGGTCAATTTAATATACCCAATTAAAAAAAAAAAAAAAAAGAAAAGAAAAAAAGGAAGAAGTTATTTAAACTCAATTTGAAGAGAAATTTGTCTATAATTATTTTGATTTCACCAGTTTCTGGTCTGAGCTGGGTTTTTAAGTCCACCCTGTCGGCCCAGACGTTTTTGCCCGCTGTAAGAACGACAGCGTTTTGTCTCTTTAACGAAACCAACCGTTTGTCTCTATCCTAAGTTCACTCTCACTCCCTCTGTCCCTCGCATACAAGAAGGCAGAAGCAGTCTCTTGACCTAATTTCACAAATTACACTGTTTTAGCGGCTAATCTTCCCCCCAAATCGCACCGTCACAGATTCGCGTTGATACATCTTCATCATCCGCAGCTCTCGAAGCCGCAGCACCACCTGGATCCGTACTGAGCCATAGCATCAGGTTAGGGCTAATTGTTCCTATTGTATGTTTTCGCATGTACATGTACTTGGTTTGCGTGTATGGATTTTGATAATTGGTTTGTGATTGTTTCCTATTCTTCCCTTTTGGTTTAGGGTTCATCTTTTGGGTGATTTTGTCTGGTTGACGCTAGGTTGGGAGTTGTTACACTGCAAAGATTTTTATTGTTGTGAGGGTTAATTTTGAAAAACTATGAGATTGAAGTATTGGCCAAGAAAAGAATAGGATTTGATTTGTTGGGTCTTGTACAAGTTGCTTTCCTTAATTTAACTCTTCTGGATAAGTGTTCTTTTGTTTCTTGTTACTGTTTCTTTTTAGTTTGTATGGCTTTTCAGAATAATTAGATTGTTTCTTCTATGATCTATCTGATTTTTTTTGTTGGCTTAATCAGAATTTTGTGGTTGGGGGGTTCTTTTAGAATCAGGTGTAGTGTGAGTATTGGTTAAGTGATGTAAGATAAGAATGAAGTAGTCAAAGTTAACTTTCTTTTTCTCTTTCTTTGAATCTTTGTTCTTCTTCTTCTCTTTTTTTTTTTTTTTTTTTTTTTTTTTTTTTTTCACTATAGTGAAATTTGATATGTACAGGATTTAAACTTGCAAGAAATCGAAAACCTGTTAGTGAGATTCTTGCTCTAACCAAAGCTATTGCCTTGACTTGTATAGTCTTGAGAAATGTTAGTGTGTTGATCTTTGAACCGGTTCGTTATAATGGGAAAAGAATAAATATGTGAAGATTAGGTTGTGAGACTATACATCTAAGTCGAGATCATTGGTAACTTGAACTCAGGGGTGATAAGAGTCGATGGTACTAAATGAGGAGGCCATGTTGTGAAACTGTTATTGTAATGGTGAGATTTTGGCTCATGAGAAATAGTATGAGTTGATGAAATCTATCCATAAGTATGAGTTCTTATCTTCACTAGATATTTTCCAGGATGGTTTTGTTTCTTTCTTTTTTTGATAAGTGGTTTTGTTTATTGAGTATGTGCAAGCTTGGATGTGGGGGTTTGATTATTTATTTTGAGATTTAATCAAGATGCCTGAGTCCCTAACAACGAGAAATCAATCAAATCTATGCAGATGGTGTGTAACATATAGTCAAATTGCCTTTTCTTTTTCTTTTTTTCTTTTCTTTTCTTTTTTCCTGGAAAAGGGAGGGGTGGGGTGTGGAGTGAGGTCAAGTAAGGTTCTTGAGTTCACCGATTATGATTGTTTAATTAGCTTTGATTTGTCTCAGGTGGTTGATTTTGATTGGATTTACTTTAAATTAATTAGTGTGTCTTCTACTGAATAGGGAATTTTCTTGTGTACTTATTGTGTACCAGTGTTGCACCCCTTTGTCCATAAGCCCTTCACCACTGTTCCTTCGTTAGCAATACTCCATGGACGGATTCATCCCAAAAGAAGGAAAACTTCAATGCTTCATGGAAGAAGGCACCCCCCAAAGAAGAAAAGAGCGAAGCTCTGCGAAGAGGATGCCGTTGAAGGATTTTATGAATTGGTCATCTCATCCCCAGACTGACTCATCTATGGAAGAAGGCAGCCTCCCGAAAAAAGGACAAAGGAAAGACTCCATAGAAGACGGTATCTCAAAAAAAGACAAGAGGTACTCCATGGGCCAAGACCTATTGCCTCCTCAGAGGAGTCCATATATTTTGGAATTATCAACTCGGCATCCAACAACAGATTACGAATCTCATAGTGATCGTGATGCTAGGATTTTCTCTCGTCGTTCTTACGACGTCTTTTTCTGTTTGCCTTTCTTGGATTGGAAGCTTCTGGAAGAGGTGAGGAATTCTGTATATCAGTGGCAGTCTTTCAAGTGGTATTCCATCAACATTCATGCGGACGGTCCTGGTACGGCCTACCCAAAACGGCTTATTCCTTTTTGGAAAGGATTAATTCCCATGTCCAGTGCCTTAGCAGCCCTAGGCTCCCACATCTACTGTTTGGGTGGAAGGAATGCTGCTTATGAGCCGCTTTGCGACGTGTACAAATTACGGGTTACTCCCCATGCTGCGAAGGAATGGGTCGATGTTTCTCCTAGGATGATTTCTAGGAGACGCCACGCACACGCTTCGGTTCTTGGTGGAAAGATATATGTTCTGAATAATCTCCTTCGTGATCATACTGATCCTCATTGGTGTGAGGTTTTTGATCCTGTCCGTAGAAAATGGGAAGCTTTACCTAATCCTCCAACTTATCTTCAGGATGGTTTAATCTTTTATGCAGCTCTTGAGAATCCGAATAGGATTATTGGGGCTTTCCGTGTATCCATAGACACCCCTCCTGCTGCTATCTTCTATGAATATAACGTGCAACATAGGTCTTGGAAAGAGCTTGCGCCTGCAAGGCGCATGCTCCACCCTATGTATCGCTTTGACTGGCTTGAAAGGACTTTGGGTGTAGGTAATACATTATACTGGATCGAACGCAAACTTGATGAAATCTTATTGATTGCCTACGATTTGGATTTGGATGTGTGGTTGCAAGGGCCTGTACCGGGTCTTGAATGTGGTTGTATCCGATATTGTGAAGTCAGTGGAGGACCAGGACTTCCTAGATTGCTCCATCTGGAGAAGAATAGGTTCTGCGTGTTAGAATGCACGCTTGCTGACGACTTGCACTGTATGGTGATTGATGTTTCTTGTACGCGCGAGAAGACTTTAGGTATATCAGTTTCTTGGGACCAAAAATATGGGGTGGATCCAGAACTACCCAAGGGCATGCCCCAGATGTTATCATTTTGCACTAAACTGTAATTTTGCAAGCACTTGGTTGCTTTATGTTGTTTTGCAAGCACTTTATTTTGAAGGAATTTGTTATCTTTTCTTCTTTTTGTTAGATTTTGAAACTGTTATTGTAATGGTGAGATTTTGGCTAATGAGAAATAGTATGAGTTGGTAACTTAAACAAGCTTTATTATATTTTGAGTAATCCTATTTAGCCTAGATGGAAATTTGGTTTTTGTGTTATATATGGCCTAGCTTGTCCTTCTGCAATAATAAGTTTAAAGAATCGTAGGAAACTTTCTGTTCTCTGTTGGTTATTCTTCTTTTAGAATGTTTTTTTCCCTGAATTTCTCTATTTTTTCTCATAATCAAACTTTGCCGTATTGGAAAAATCATGATTCAATGGAGTAGATTAAACGAGTTCAAATCCTAAGCACTTCAAAGGGAAAGAAAAGACCTACTTTAATTTACTCTTTGTTGGATTACAGAGATTCACAGTTCCTCAAAGGTTCTTCTGCCATTTTTATGTTGTGGCGGTTGTGTGGACAACACTCCTACTTGTTACAAATTGGATGCATGCGTATTTCTTCAGCGCCATTGGTTTCAGAACCATTTATTTACTCTAATATTGCCAGCTAGTTGATGGGAGGTTTGCATACTTTATTTTGGCACAAATCACGTTCAGCGCCAATCAAGCAAAGATATATGGTCTGGCGGTCTGTTTTCTTCTTTTATTGATGGAGGTTCAAGTTTTGAGACGCCTCTTTGAGACAATGTATGTGTTCAACTATTGCCCTCAGCTCGTATGCATATCCTTGGTTATCTAGCCGGCATGTTGTAAGTTTCTTGACATCTAGTTCCCTAGCAGTGGTTTTTTTTCCTAATTGTATTTGTAGTTTTGTGTGAGTGGAAAATTCCAGATTTCATGAAGTAGTCTCTTCTGCTCAAAGAGAACTCTGGCACCAAAATATGGTTTATATTCCAAGCTCCAATGGTAAAAATAGGAAAAGAAGGGGAAAAAATGATGATTCCAAACTGAGCCTAGATCAGCGATTTAACTATGTGTGTGTGTGTGTGTGTTTTCTTGGGGTAGATGGGGGGTTATGTATTGGCATTTATTTATGTTTTTTATTTTTCCAAAAAGGGGTCATTAACTATTGCTACCTCCACCTTACTAGGGTTGTAAGAGGGGTGACTTGGATACAGTCCTACCTTTCAACATATTTTGTACGAGGTGATTGCTCTCAAAATTGAACCTATGCAATTGTGCTTGGCTGCCTGAGACCTTACCATTGCACTGGACAATTACCCTTATTTTATGATTTTAATGTATGATAACACTGTTGATGTTTCTATTGACAACTTAACACAACTTGATTGTGGCAAACATGAGTTACTGAATTGAATCGATATGCTGTCCTACATGTAGCCTAATAGATCCATTTTAGTTCGAGAAGACATTTGTGTGGGTGGCGTCTGCTGATTAGACTTGGTAATCTGTATTTGTTGAACCTTGGTTCTAAATTCACCATAAATCAAATTATATGGTTCCTCACAACTGGTGAAGGGTCAGAAATTGGCTGATAGCAACACTTTTCCTTAGAAAACTACTGTGGTTAAGAAAAAAATTCATTAGTTTTTTTTTTAATTGGCTAAGAGATATTTTTATAGGTTAGTCCTTTGGAAATATATATGTTTTAGAATAGAAATACTATCTTCATGCAGTATATAATCTCCACTGGGAAACGACTCTGCTTGCATGTATTGGCAGTATTGCACATCATATTCCTTGCCAAAATAAAAATAGAAACTACAAACTTTAAAACCTGAATTTAATCTTTGTTATTCACAAAGAGAAATGCTGTTAATTTGCTATTACTAACTATTTTCAGCTTGTCACTTCTCTTTGTTGTGAGTGTTAGTATTGTATGCTGAAGAATAGATCATCTATTGTTATTTGTTTTATTCTTGAATCTGGAGTAGTTTCTACACGGCAGGACCACTGTCACTTTGCTGCAATTGTGCATCAGATGTGTATGAATTTGCAGCGAATGGAGTGGCTGAATTCATTGTTAGAGGCAAGAATCAGATGCCAGCCATTGAATTTGATTGGTTGGAATTTGTGAATCCTATTATGACGCTTGGATAGTTGGATGGCGCCAGTGGATTGGTGTGGCTATATTTTGTTGGGGATGGATCATCAGCGCCATTGTCACGCAATTCTTTTAAGTTTCACTACTTCAACTATCAGTTTGTTGGTTTAGATGCCAATTTCTTAGGTATTTGACTCATTGTTAACGGAAGCTCTAGTCATATATATTGTTGCATAATCACTTTTTTACCACCAAGCCTCCATTTGTACAGACAGAAGTTTGACAATGGTATTATTTGATGACTGTGCTTATGGCTACAGTTGTGCAAGTTGCAAAGTAGTTGGTTGTAAATGGAAACTACTCCTTTTTTTTTTTTTTTTTTTTTCTTTTTTTCTTTTTTGTGAAATGTGCTTATCTTTGTGTTGGAGGTTGATGTCCTTGTAGATGATGGAAATTTGAAGAAATTGACATTATGGGAGCATAATTTTGATATATATTGACGGCTGCATGTTACATGTATACATAATACCAACACGCGTTATAAAACATGTAGAGTACTCTTACTGCTAATTGCTGGCACATGATAAATTCTTGTTGTTTACTTTGGATATCAATACCAAGTGTGCCAATATGATCCTCCAAAGTTCCAAACTACCAAAGTGTCAAAAGGTCCATTTTGGGCGGACTATTCCTATAATTCTCTTGTCGTATGTCATATATTCAATTACAAATTATCAAAAAAGAAAAAAAAAATTAAAAAATTAAATATAAAGGGTCAAAGAAAAATTATTATTATTATTTAAAAAAAAAAACTAAAAGAAAAAAAATATATAAAGGGATGGCTAGGGGGCCAAAATGGCCAAGGCCAGCTAGCATTTTTCGCTTTTCACAGATTTGCCCCTCCTCTTTTGTGTTTTTCAAGCACCCCTCACATAGCCGAGATGCTACTCCGCATGCAGTTTGTTGAAGTTGGCAATGGGAGAGGAGAGTCAATTCTTCTGAGTAGGTTCAGAGGAAAATTAAAGGGTAATGCTCAGGAGAAGTAATATTTCCGGAATTCATCCGGAAATATTACTTCTCCCTAGCACTGCTCAAATTAAATGCCTATTAAAGTGGTAGCATTAAACTGGTCAAAAGTGAATCTTGAGTAGAGTGAATAGAGATTTTGAAAGCTGAGGGAAGGAGAGCGGGAATGATCCTAATATTTAATGTCTGAAAAGCACTAAATATTATGAGATGTGTTAGAAAACACTGAAATTTACATATTTTTTAAGGCACCCTTTCACATGAAGTGTATAGAGAGCGTGTAAATTTAGGTATTTTTTTAACATTACCCAAATATTATTTATATTCTTCAAAAACATTAGAGCATTAAAAGCAAATAAATGCAAAGGTAATTGAGGGGGGTGGGAATAATGAGGATACAAACAACGTTTGATGATAAATACATAAATTAATTTCACCTTCTTCCTTTCCGCTGGGCAAAATCCTGAGGTGAGGTGGGTGAAAAATTTAAGGTCCCTTTTAATGATCCTTTTCTCCTCGCTTCCTTTTATTTTTACTTTCCTAAAAAATTTCAATTTTTAAATATTTTTAACCTTTTTCTATTTCTTATATTACATCAACAACATTTAATATTATTTAAATAAAAAAATTCACTACAATACAATTTTTTTTTTTCATTTTTTATATAAATTCTTTATACTTTATATTACATTAATCACTTTTTACTTTCGTTTAACAAAAAATTTACACCCATAAAAGGAAGGGAGGGGAGAAAAATTATTAAACGGGCCTAAATGCCTAACAAAGCTACGCAATTTAAAAGGATGGAGGACGTGTATATATATATATATATATATATATATATGTTGATATTTGTTTCTACCATACAATGTTTGCCACTTATACACTCATTTATTTTTACCTTTTTTTTTTTTTTTTTTTTTTTTCTTTTTTTAAATACTTTGAAGGGAAATTACATCGACTAGAACAAGACAATCCAATTAAAATACATATAAAGACTAAGAAATACAAATAAAATACTAAGAAAGTAAGTAAGCCGGCGAATGCTTCCAAAGATGCAAGTCTATTAATTTTGGGTACGAATGCGAAGAATTTAAGCCATCAGTAAAGTTAGTAAATGGTGTATAAAAAATACAAATAACCCAAACACCATAGATAATTAATGCATAGAAATACAAAAAGAATATGTACAACAAAAACAGAAAAGCTTAAAAATACAAACAAAAAAATAAAATCATCAGAGAGATGTATATAAATGTTCATATATCTTTTCCTATAGATATATATATAAAGTGTGAATTGAGTTTAAACAGTGATTTTATTTGATAGTGTCAATTTACGGTTATACCCTTTCTCTTTGCTCATCATATTTAAATTAGGCAGGTTATTTTTGTCTTTCAATATTTCTTTAAATTTTAAGATTACTATTTTGCCCATATTTATCCTTCGGCTGGTTAAAGAAACTGCTGGACACTTTTGTATTTTAGATTGAAATTACAGAGTCAAGAGTTTTGTTTTTAGGGATTTTTTAGTCTTTTTAATTATGCAGTAGTTTTACGTTTTTCCACTTCCAAATCCTTTGACTTAAAAAAAGAAGAATGAGTTTTTGGTTTTTTTTTTAAAATTACTTTAGTACCCTTTTGGTTGTTAAAGAGTACTTTTTTTTTTGGGGCTTTTTTGTCTTTTACTTTTTTGAGTACCTAGCATTTTACCAAGATTGACAGGCACTAGGGTTTGAAGGAGAGAACACAAGCTATTCTTGTCTAGACATTATACGCTAGCTAGCCCAGCTGACTAGCTCCAGAGGAGGAGATTCACCGGTAGCTTGTAAATAGGGCTTCTTTACAGCTCTTTCTTTTCTCTGCACCGACACCATAACGTGAAAGGAACAGATTTTTTTTTTTTTATCGAGGAATGATTTTTTGTCGTCCTAAAGACACGTAGCTTGACTATCATATTCACGTGACACGGTAATCCCATAACAAGTTTTAGAATTTTTTTTAAAAATAAAAAATAAAGATTGTCACATAAATTAAAATGGTCAGAGTTTTATCTTAAAATCACAATATTTTTTTGATTTCACTTTGTGAGCGAGCAACCTCACTTGCCTCATTACAATTTTAAAAAAGATTTAAGGATCTCAAATTATGTGAATTCAAGTCATTTTTTACAATGACATGAAGAATGTTATATATTAAAAATATGATATGTTATGAAAACAATAAAAAAATAAAAATCATTCCAAAATATTTTTCTTCATTTTAGAAGAAGCACATGTCCTTTACCAAATTAAAAGACATTTTTTTACTTAAAACTTTTATACGACATAAAGTATAAGAACTTGAAAAAATATACTCAATTCTCATTTTTAATATGTCACATTTTTAATAAGTAACATTTTTCATATCATTCGATGCATGAAGTGACCTAAATATAAGTAATTTGATATTTTCAAATTTGTTTGAAATTGTCAAGTATCTTATCTGTTCACATGTCATGCATAAAAAAAAAAAAAAAAAGAGAAATGATTCTTCACCACCTAAATATACAGCTTTTCACCACCTTGTCTATGTGGCAAGGTGGTCCCCCACTTTATTTTATTTTTTAAAAATAAAAAAAAACTCTAAAGTTAGTAGGGGGACCACCTTGCCACATAGACAAGGTAGTGAAAAGTTGTATGTTTAGGTAGTAGTGAATCATTACTCAAAAAAAAAAATTGCTAAATATCTAAACATTTTTTTTTAAAATTTAACATGATATTTCACAATTTCATAAAATTTATTATTTTAAAAAGTATGTCATAATCTTATAAAATTTTAACTAATCAAATTAAAACCAAATTTAAAAATAAAAATGTTTGACGTGTCAAGCATTTCTCCATGCCTATTAATTCTAGGCAGGACGGTAGACTGGGGCAACTGGTGGAGGGTCTGACAGGAAGAGAGGCATAGAACAATAGAATAGACTTACTATAAAGTACATGCATGTGATTTTTTCCTTTTTTTTTTGAATTCAAACGGCTGAGGAATGCCATGAAATCTATGCCCACGCGCCAGATTGTACAGTTAAGTAACTAAACTGTGCATTATGAGAAATGATCCCTACACTCATTTCTCACAACAGCCCCACAACAAGCTGACGTGGCTGGTAATATTTTATTATTTTTTTAATAATAAAATATTACCAGCCACGTCAGCTTGTTGTGGGGCTGTTGTGAGAAATAAGTGTAGGGATCATTTCTCGTGCATTATTAGCCACGTGGCAGACGTAGTGGTTGGGGTTCAGTTGAATAATCCACCGCCCAAAACTGTAGCCATATTTTGGAGGTTATAAATAGGAGCGTTATCGCTTGACCTTCCTCACTTTCTATCATTTCTTTACTTGGTTTTCGTTTGAAAGAAGGTATGTTATGTTAGCAGTAGTTTCAGGGAGATTTTCCATCCCATATTCTTCTTCGAGCATTTCTGAAAAACATGAACTCAACCATTCGACTCCTCTCTCTCTCTCTCTCTCTCTCGCTCTCTCATGAAATCTGGAAAAATGCTATGATTTCCATTTCAAGCTTGGGAGATTTTGGGAAAAAAAAAATGCACAGGTATACGTTTGTCGTTCTAGAAGTACAATTTATTTTCTTTTCAACTGTGTAATAAATCCAGGAAAATATTTTTAGTTATTTTCCTGGATTTATTTGAAACGTCAATCATCACTTTGTCGAGAATTGCAACGACAAGGTATTTAGTTTTATATATATTTAATGGCAGTCTAAATTTCACGAAGAGTTTGATTCTAAGATCGTTCAGTTATATTCAGAGTATTGTTCCAAGATTTTAGATGTAGCCATTAAATCTTTTCACAAGCAAGAAAATAAATTTGGTGTCAGATTGTTTGAGGTCGTGAAAAGATTGTCGAACATTCGAACAGCCACTAGTAGTTTCTAACTTTGTATGAGTCGTTTTCAATTTATTATTAACATTATGAGACTTTTATTTGTATTATGTAACTATTCACTTATTGTTTGAATTCAAAAATTGTGACAGGAATGGTGACTTGTGATCAGGAATAGTGTACGAGGAGGTAGACAAAGGCTGAAGAAGGGAGGTTTTTTTTTTTTTTTTTTTTTTTTTTTTTTTTTTTTTTTTTTCAAACACTTGCCGAAGGGAGGTTATTTTGTTATGAACTTAAATGTAACATAAGGCTTGTTTGTTCAGATACAATCCAGTGTAGTGTGTCTGGGTTTCACTCCACAGTGTAATTCAGCCTTTCAGTTCAACATTTATTTTTATCACGTGATGCTCTTTCTTTTAGGGTGTTCTTGCAACGGTCAAGTAAGTTGATTCTCATTTCGCCTTTCAAGTTAAAAAACGTACCTTTGACTTGAGGGGCGAAATGAGAATCAATTAACTTGACCGTTTTTAGAACACCTTAAAAGAAAGAGCATCACGTGATGAAAAGAAATGTTAAACTGAAAGACTGAACTACATTGTGGAGTGGAACTCAGACGCACTACTCCGTACTGAATTGTATCTTAACAAACTAGATGATAGTGTTTTTGTTAGGAACTTAACAGTAATATGGTTTTTGTTATATATTTAATTTTAAATATATAATTTCTTTACTTGGCTCTATTCGCATTTTGAAATTTGTATTGAAATTATGAAAATTAATGATGATGCTATCTTTGGGGTGAGGGGTTGAGAGGCAGTCGACCCGTCTCAGGGTGGACTTGTCCACATCAAGGTCGTCACCATCATCGATTTCTCAACTATGCTTACTCATGAATACAGACGCCCTTACACTCCTCGCCCAACTTGGACTAAAATCAACCAGCCAGCCTTGGTTTGACTAATGTTTTGTTTAGTATTAAATATTAGCTCGTAAGGCCCACATCAACCATACAAACTGTACTTCTATGTATCCCTAATAAAGAAGCAAATGCCCTTCAAAAAAAAAAAAATAAATAAAATAAAGATGCAAATAAAAATACCTATTCCATATTGCCTTTTCATTCAGAAAATCCCCTTACAAAATATATCCTCCACCAAAATAATTAGTAATTCCATATAAATGCTATTTAGTAATCAACCGTCATAAGTCAGCGTTAGGATCTACATCCCCCACTTGAGTCTGATATTGACAATTTTACAACCACTAAATCCATAGACAGAGCACTGCATAACGTAAAAAGCTTTTCTATTATGGTTCTTTTATTGCTAAAAACTTGAAACAAACTCAAGGTTCTAACATTAAGTAGAAGATACCTTAATTGGCTCAAATTCATGACACAAACGAATTTGATGTAAACAATCCAGATTTGAATATTCTTGATACCTAGATTAAAATGAATTTCAAGATTAATTAGCACGTAAGATAAAATAACAATAACAAAAAGGAAATTTGTTGTAAAATATACTATACTTTGAAATCAGTGGAGGTACAAAAATTTTTAGATTGCTCCATTCGAAGAAGAGGTTTTGCATGTTAGAATTTACACTTGATGATGATATTTGCTGTATGATAATTGATGTTTCTCCTATGCGTTATAAAACTTTAAGTATATCGATTGCTTTTTTGACTAAAAATATGTAGTGATTTCAAAAGAAATTCAAGGGTATGTTCAGATGTATCATTTTGCACTAAGCTACAATTACATAAGCACTCAGTTGCTTTATGTTATTATGCAAACACCTTGGTTAAGAAATTTCTTTTTGTGAGATTGAGACAATTGTTATGCCCTAGCTAAATGTTATCATTTTGTACTAAATTGTAATTATGCAAGTTGTTTTGAGTCGTTTGTTATGCAAGCACTTTAATGAAGAAATTTTTTATAGTTTCTTATTTTCTTCTATTACAAAAAGTTTATTTATTTTTTGTTTCTGGAGCAAGTTGTAAAAATGATAATGCATATTAATTTTTATTTGACTCTTATTTGATTTGCTCTTTTTGCTTACATAATGTTTTGAAGGGATTAATCCTATTTTGCCATTTTGTTTACAGATTTAAGTTGATCAATAATCAATTTCTGGTCTGGCTAACATTTACTTCCCACAGCAATGATTGAGAAAATCATTTTATGCTAAATAGAAAAAAACTTGCATAAATGTTTGAACTCGATTCTAAAGACTAAAGAATAAAAATTGCATCTTCCTTTGTGCAGTAAAGTCCAAAAAAATAGGAAAAAAAAAAAAAAAAAAGAAGTTTATGGTTGAAGCAACAATGGCGCGTTTGCCTCCATTAACCCTTATCACTTGATTTCTTTCAGTAATTTTAACCGAACGTCAAAATCCTACATTTTCTATCACGGGAAAGGATACATGGAATAATAAAAAGAAGTGCATAAGTATTATTTATGTATTGTTTCATATTTTTTAATAATAATAAACTTCAAAATATTTTTACTTTTTATATTACATGAATAAATTTTTATTATTATTTAAATAAATAAAATGTACAATACAGAATTTTTTTTATATTTTATATCACATTATTATTTTGTTTTAATTCTAAAATTAACAATTTACTACTTTATTCTGATTTGGTTAGCGTTTACTCATATAAATTACTTTTTACTATTCAAACAAATATTCGACAATTGTGATGCTTTTGAAGTTGATTTTTTATAAGAAAAAGTTAGATGAAGGGAAGTGTTTGTCAAAACCTGCCCGTAGCATTAAGGCCTTGTTTGATAAAACAAGAGAAATTGGTAGTGAGAGTTATAAGCAATAGATGTGATATAAAATAAAAAAAATAAAATAAAAATTTGCATTGTAATAATTTTTTATTTAAATAATATAAAATTATTAATATAATATAAAATTATAATATTTTAAAATTAATTATTTAAAAAAAAGAAAAAAATTTATTACTTTTATCATACAAACCCTAAAGTAAATCTTCAGCATTGAATTTTCTCACCCTCAAATGTTGAACATTTTTATTTATTTATTTCTCACCCACCTCACCTCTGTCAGGCAGAATGTTGAAGTGAGGTGATTTGAGGTGGGTGAAAAAAATAAATACTGAAGATTCACTTTAATGCTACTGGTAGGTTAAAGATACGTAAGTATGTCTGCGACAATGCGAGAAAATGTCAATAATTGCTCTAGCATAGGCTATCTCTCGCATCCTGTTGGAATTGAAAAGTACTGCCCGTGAAGTCCTTTCTGACAAGCGCTACCACCCAACTGCCTGAGTCTTAAGACATGGCAAACCGTGGTTAGCCTATCAGTCAAAGCGATGGAATGCACATTTCGATCCTCAAAGGACAATAGTTAACGTGCCTTGTGTCAGGGTGTCATCATGTCAACAGACATTCATAATAAGAGCGTGTACTCTGTCTTGATAGGAGTCGCAGATTGTAATAGGTACATCCGTCAATGCGTGTCGGTCAGGTTTTTGAACGATCAATGTCACACAAAGTCCGATAGAAGGATGTGTGTCTAATTGTGTAGAGGAAACCATTGAAGACTAATTAAAAGATTTTTCAAGCTGTACTATAGATAGATGGAAATAGGGCACTCAGAAAAGGCTCTGTCAGTTAATTTGTGACCTTTGATTAACCTCTGTTTTCATTTCGATGTTAATGTTAATTTTAGCATTTAGGGCTTGTTTGGCAAAGAACCAAATAGGGTAATAGTTTGTTAGTTTTAAAATTAGTAAAAAGTGATAATGTGATAAAAAATAAGAAGAATTTGTATAAAAAAGTAAAAAAATTTTGTATTGTAATGAATATTTTTATTTGAATAATAATAAAAAATTATTAATGTGATATAAAAAGTGAAAAAAGTAAGAATATTTTAATGTTAATTGTTATTAAAAAATGTAAAAATAAAATAAAAAATATGTAAATAGTAACCGGCATTATCCTGTAATGTACAAGAGCTTGACAAACAAGCCTTAGTTTAAAGAGAATGCAAGCGGAAACAAACGAGGACTCGTGCACTGGCCTTCTCTTTTCTTTAACGCTGGATATTAAGCTTCACTCTTTAAAGAGGATTGATCTGAAGGGATGCGCGTGTCAGTGGATAACGTGGCTAGGGTTGTGCTTGCCAGTACCTTTTTAATGGACTTATTTGGCAAGCGAAAAAAATAAATTCTTCCTACTGTTCTTTTTTTTTTAAAAAAATATAATTAATTTTAAAATATTCTAACTTTACGATTCATTACATCAATAATTTCTTATTACTATTTAAATTTTTTTAAAAAATCATTATAATACAATTTTTTTTCACTTTTTTAAATTTTTTTTTTTTTTTAATTTTACCACATCTATCATTTTTTATTACTATCTCCAACTCACACTCTACAATCACAGATATCATATAAGAAGCACAATTCATAACATTACTTGCCATAATTAAGCGGAAAGAGATCCATCCACTTTCTTCAACAATAATTCAAGTTAAATTGTTGGCAAAAATTGGACAATACAAATCTTGAAATCCATCTACTAGTCCTGCATCCCTAGTAAACCTGCACCTCCGTGAACTTCAGCATTTTTGGCTCTTATGAGGATAAACACCAAATAAATTTATTTATCAGATTTCTATCTTGCCTGTTCAGGTACTCATCTCCTGCGTGATGACCTGGTTTGTGGGGTTGAGCTTGAGGTTGAGGTAAAGCACGAGCATCTTCTGGGAATGAAGAGACAGAAAGGGAAGCTCAAATCACTGCAATATATAAATACAAGGCGGACGGGGAGGTGGAAGTGTTTGATGCAGCAACAGAAAGAGAGGCTCAAATTTACAAGAAATCAGGATGTAAGCTAGACTAAAAGGATAAACTATCTATTTTCCAATGATATATACTCTCCTAAAGTCTTGAACAACTAAGTGGGAACATAAAGCAAGTAATATCATTAAGTAGACAAGCTTTAACTTTGATGAACATATATGTTTCAATTCGAAAGCATACAATCAGTTTACTGACCTGGGCAGCCCGCAATTGTGACAAATTGCCACATTAAGGCATTCTCTAGCGTAATGACCTGGACGTTTGCAATTCTTACAAAGGTCGTCTCGGCTGAAAACAAAACCACATACAGTAAACATTGAGCAGAAACAAAGGGCATGTTAAGTTCTACACCAGAAAATAGGAGCGCGAAAGAGTATAAGTTAACATTGATATTCAGTAAAACAATTTATCAAAAATATTCAGTAAAACAGACCAATATATTACTGAGTTTCTGGTGTGTTTGGAGAGAGAGAGCACAAAAAGTACATCAGTTTCATACATGCCAGGAATTTTTGAAAATAGAGCCTACAGAAAATGAAAAGCAATCTATATACTTGTCTCTTCAAATTGATATTGATCCAACAAAAACACCAGACAAAATGGCTTAATATCCTATGCAAGTTCTTGTCAAGACAAGAAGAACCAAATATACAATTGCATAAAATATGCAAAGAACCTGCATTAAAATACAAAATTATATTATTCGAATGCTGCAAATCTGTAAAGATTCCTAAACAGTGTAATACAGTTTCTAGGAGTTCAACATGAACTTAACATACACAATGTAACATTCAAACTTGTTTTTTTATCGAGCACAATGGGGGGAACAAAAGAATTTCTACAGCCTAGATGACCTTCATCTGACTACGTGAATTGAGATCTATAAGTAGGATTGACACTGCTCTTTGAAAATCACACTGTTTCCGAAAAGCAGTTAAAAAACCAAAGCAAAAGGCACATAATCATCCAGACACAAAATCATCTAATACGAACAAGGTTCTCAAGAAAAAATTAAAGTATAAGCCTTGCTCAACACAAATATGATGACAATTACACTCGGGGACTATCTCTAGTGAAGCTTTAAGAGTTTACTTTTTTTCCCCTAGCCCACATATTATGTTGAAAAAGAGAAAATATATAAATGGTCAAAAGTCAAAAAACCTGAAACCCCAACGTGAATCTCTCCTGTTAGGTGCATCACGATACGAAAAGCAATCAGAACGGATCTTATGATCCGATGGGCTCCTACTCCTGCTGCCCAAACTCATTTTCAAAATTATACTTCAAATACCTACCACCACTGATCTGCAGAAATACCACCACCACAACACCTCACAGCTGCTGCCTCCTCCCTGTCCACATTACAAACTCATACCCAAGATCACATCCATGAGTCCAAACCGAACCCCTTCCTTTCCCCTTCAAAACAGAAAACACCAAACCCCAACAGCAAAGAATACAAAATTTTCAACAAGCAACCATCTCATAGCAACTAAATATCACTTAACTCGGCACCCAGATATTGATAATGTAACTCCTCAACCACATCCTTCATTAGAAATTCAAGCATCCCTTGCAACACGGTCAACATTCCCAATTGGACACCAAACCTTATAAAGATACATAAACTGGATCCGGACTCCAACTTCTTTTGAACAACAAGTGGTTCGGTGAGTGTGGAAATTTACACGCCGAGTAACATTTGATCACATTGGCACCAAGCTAAAAATTCTGGATTTGCTATGGTGGCAGGAGCATCTGGAGTAGTGCTCGGATTCGGAATTGTTTGGGCTGGAGGTTGAGAAGTACCATCCAGGAAACCATATGCGTCTTGGGCTTTAACATAAGCCATGATCTGAGTTCTCAAACTAGGAAAATTGGCATTGGAGAGTTTGATTTGCAGGGTATGATTCATGTTTGGGATAGAGAACGATATTGGACGAAGATGTAGTAAGGGTGGGATGCTTCTCGGAATGAGAAGGAGATGAGGCAGCTGAAGAGGCCGTAGATTCTGACATGATGGTGGGGAAAAAAAAGAAGATAAAGACTTTAGTCTATGGTAGGCTCTGATACCATGTAGAAACACAGATTATTTGGCTTTCAAAGCTTACTCAACTTGTGAGCGTCTATTGAATTATATAGAGTTTGTACAGAATACAAGATAACATTGAACCTCTAGCTTCCTGATCTAGTACTACCTCTTAGAGATAAGTCTAATCTAATACAAAACTATAATCAGTATATTGAATACAAGTAAAACTCTTTCACTTAATACAAGTGAACCTCTTCTCTTTAAGAACCGGTTGTCACTAGGAGTTG
Source organism: Alnus rubra (assembly GCA_028654335.1). Taxonomy (NCBI): domain Eukaryota; kingdom Viridiplantae; phylum Streptophyta; class Magnoliopsida; order Fagales; family Betulaceae; genus Alnus; species Alnus rubra. The sequence continues at coordinate 320,560 of JAJPGS010001071.1, forward strand.
TGATCAACCGGGAGTTTTCTCAACGCACTCACTAGAACTCTTATTTGTTTGATAAGAGCTAGGAATGTGTTGTGCGTTAATATCTAGAAATACACTTATATGTTATGTGGTTCTCTCAACTCTTCATGATTGTTTCTTATAACTAGCTGGGAGAGTTATTGCTTGCATTATCCCCGGTTTGGAAAGATTAACCCAATGGATTTTCACCATGTATAGCCTACTGTATAATCTCTATAACTTATAATGAAAAAGAAGAAAAAAACAATTTTGCTAGCTAGGTTTGTGTTGTTTTCTGCTTTCTTTGTCTCTTATCTGATTTTCTCTTTCTCTTCGATGATTTAAAGAGATATTTTGCTTTGAGAAAATGAAAAAAAAAAAAAATATATATATATATATATATATATCACGTTTTTCGTTAAGCTTGATCAAATACGGCTTGCACAAAACTCTGTTGTGACATTGAAGAAGTATGAAAGTAGTGGCACCTAATCTTTATCATTCAATATATGCAGTCATAATGTCATGAAATATGACCAAGTAGAAAACTATGCATGCTATTGAGCTCTACTCTATAGGTGAGTACATCTTACCAATTATAAAAAGTAAAATGCTCTGTAAAAAGTAGAAAACTAGGGGATTAAGGGTGAAAACAGAAGACGTGAAGATAGAATAGATGATGTGCTAATTCGGGTGGCGAAGGAGTTGGTCGTTTTGAGCGTAGCAATAGTACCTGAAATGCAGTGCGAAGGAGTTGGTCGTTTTGTATTGTAGTGAATTTTTTTATTTAAATAATATTAAATGTTGTTGATGTAATATAAGAAATAGAAAAAGGTTAAAAATATTTAAAAATTGAAATTTTTTAGGAAAGTAAAAATAAAAGGAAGCGAGGAGAAAGGGATCATTAAAAGGGACCTTAAATTTTTCACCCACCTCACCTCAGGATTTTGCCCAGCGGAAAGGAAGAAGGTGAAATTAATTTATGTATTTATCATCAAACGTTGTTTGTATCCTCATTATTCCCACCCCCCTCAATTACCTTTGCATTTATTTGCTTTTAATGCTCTAATGTTTTTGAAGAATATAAATAATATTTGGGTAATGTTAAAAAAATACCTAAATTTACACGCTCTCTATACACTTCATGTGAAAGGGTGCCTTAAAAAATATGTAAATTTCAGTGTTTTCTAACACATCTCATAATATTTAGTGCTTTTCAGACATTAAATATTAGGATCATTCCCGCTCTCCTTCCCTCAGCTTTCAAAATCTCTGTTCACTCTACTCAAGATTCACTTTTGACCAGTTTAATGCTACCACTTTAATAGGCATTTAATTTGAGCAGTGCTAGGGAGAAGTAATATTTCCGGATGAATTCCGGAAATATTACTTCTCCTGAGCATTACCCTTTAATTTTCCTCTGAACCTACTCAGAAGAATTGACTCTCCTCTCCCATTGCCAACTTCAACAAACTGCATGCGGAGTAGCATCTCGGCTATGTGAGGGGTGCTTGAAAAACACAAAAGAGGAGGGGCAAATCTGTGAAAAGCGAAAAATGCTAGCTGGCCTTGGCCATTTTGGCCCCCTAGCCATCCCTTTATATATTTTTTTTCTTTTAGTTTTTTTTTTTTAAATAATAATAATAATTTTTCTTTGACCCTTTATATTTAATTTTTTAATTTTTTTTTTCTTTTTTGATAATTTGTAATTGAATATATGACATACGACAAGAGATAGAATTATAGGAATAGTCCGCCCAAAATGGACCTTTTGACACTTTGGTAGTTTGGAACTTTGGAGGATCATATTGGCACACTTGGTATTGATATCCAAAGTAAACAACAAGAATTTATCATGTGCCAGCAATTAGCAGTAAGAGTACTCTACATGTTTTATAACGCGTGTTGGTATTATGTATACATGTAACATGCAGCCGTCAATATATATCAAAATTATGCTCCCATAATGTCAATTTCTTCAAATTTCCATCATCTACAAGGACATCAACCTCCAACACAAAGATAAGCACATTTCACAAAAAAGAAAAAAAGAAAAAAAAAAAAAAAAAAAAGGAGTAGTTTCCATTTACAACCAACTACTTTGCAACTTGCACAACTGTAGCCATAAGCACAGTCATCAAATAATACCATTGTCAAACTTCTGTCTGTACAAATGGAGGCTTGGTGGTAAAAAAGTGATTATGCAACAATATATATGACTAGAGCTTCCGTTAACAATGAGTCAAATACCTAAGAAATTGGCATCTAAACCAACAAACTGATAGTTGAAGTAGTGAAACTTAAAAGAATTGCGTGACAATGGCGCTGATGATCCATCCCCAACAAAATATAGCCACACCAATCCACTGGCGCCATCCAACTATCCAAGCGTCATAATAGGATTCACAAATTCCAACCAATCAAATTCAATGGCTGGCATCTGATTCTTGCCTCTAACAATGAATTCAGCCACTCCATTCGCTGCAAATTCATACACATCTGATGCACAATTGCAGCAAAGTGACAGTGGTCCTGCCGTGTAGAAACTACTCCAGATTCAAGAATAAAACAAATAACAATAGATGATCTATTCTTCAGCATACAATACTAACACTCACAACAAAGAGAAGTGACAAGCTGAAAATAGTTAGTAATAGCAAATTAACAGCATTTCTCTTTGTGAATAACAAAGATTAAATTCAGGTTTTAAAGTTTGTAGTTTCTATTTTTATTTTGGCAAGGAATATGATGTGCAATACTGCCAATACATGCAAGCAGAGTCGTTTCCCAGTGGAGATTATATACTGCATGAAGATAGTATTTCTATTCTAAAACATATATATTTCCAAAGGACTAACCTATAAAAATATCTCTTAGCCAATTAAAAAAAAAACTAATGAATTTTTTTCTTAACCACAGTAGTTTTCTAAGGAAAAGTGTTGCTATCAGCCAATTTCTGACCCTTCACCAGTTGTGAGGAACCATATAATTTGATTTATGGTGAATTTAGAACCAAGGTTCAACAAATACAGATTACCAAGTCTAATCAGCAGACGCCACCCACACAAATGTCTTCTCGAACTAAAATGGATCTATTAGGCTACATGTAGGACAGCATATCGATTCAATTCAGTAACTCATGTTTGCCACAATCAAGTTGTGTTAAGTTGTCAATAGAAACATCAACAGTGTTATCATACATTAAAATCATAAAATAAGGGTAATTGTCCAGTGCAATGGTAAGGTCTCAGGCAGCCAAGCACAATTGCATAGGTTCAATTTTGAGAGCAATCACCTCGTACAAAATATGTTGAAAGGTAGGACTGTATCCAAGTCACCCCTCTTACAACCCTAGTAAGGTGGAGGTAGCAATAGTTAATGACCCCTTTTTGGAAAAATAAAAAACATAAATAAATGCCAATACATAACCCCCCATCTACCCCAAGAAAACACACACACACACACACATAGTTAAATCGCTGATCTAGGCTCAGTTTGGAATCATCATTTTTTCCCCTTCTTTTCCTATTTTTACCATTGGAGCTTGGAATATAAACCATATTTTGGTGCCAGAGTTCTCTTTGAGCAGAAGAGACTACTTCATGAAATCTGGAATTTTCCACTCACACAAAACTACAAATACAATTAGGAAAAAAAACCACTGCTAGGGAACTAGATGTCAAGAAACTTACAACATGCCGGCTAGATAACCAAGGATATGCATACGAGCTGAGGGCAATAGTTGAACACATACATTGTCTCAAAGAGGCGTCTCAAAACTTGAACCTCCATCAATAAAAGAAGAAAACAGACCGCCAGACCATATATCTTTGCTTGATTGGCGCTGAACGTGATTTGTGCCAAAATAAAGTATGCAAACCTCCCATCAACTAGCTGGCAATATTAGAGTAAATAAATGGTTCTGAAACCAATGGCGCTGAAGAAATACGCATGCATCCAATTTGTAACAAGTAGGAGTGTTGTCCACACAACCGCCACAACATAAAAATGGCAGAAGAACCTTTGAGGAACTGTGAATCTCTGTAATCCAACAAAGAGTAAATTAAAGTAGGTCTTTTCTTTCCCTTTGAAGTGCTTAGGATTTGAACTCGTTTAATCTACTCCATTGAATCATGATTTTTCCAATACGGCAAAGTTTGATTATGAGAAAAAATAGAGAAATTCAGGGAAAAAAACATTCTAAAAGAAGAATAACCAACAGAGAACAGAAAGTTTCCTACGATTCTTTAAACTTATTATTGCAGAAGGACAAGCTAGGCCATATATAACACAAAAACCAAATTTCCATCTAGGCTAAATAGGATTACTCAAAATATAATAAAGCTTGTTTAAGTTACCAACAAATGTTGGAAACAAAAAATCAGCAAAAACACGCATATGAATGAGAAAATTTCAAAATCTAATACTTTGAACCCAAGAAGACTCGACCATCCATTATAGCTTAGCCCAATAAAAAGACTAATTTGAGATGACTCCTTCATTATCCAAAACCAAATAACAGAGAAGGAAGTGACAGAATTTTCATTTCTTTCCTTCTCTTTTCCCTGCAATTTCTCTGCATCCAAACAGGCCCAACTAAGAACAAACTATCACTCACCTGAGACGAGGACTGCATGATCTTCCCTCGCTTAGCGAAGCCCAACATAGCATCACGAAACCCCCTCAGCCTAGAAGACGGCACCGAAGCAATCAGTATAGGCAAAGTCCCAGCAACCCAAGCCGCCCTCAGCACCCTAACAAGCCCCACTTCCATTTTCGCAGAAACCCAGATGAAAACAAAGCTCAACAAGCTCTAAACCGCTAGTTTTGCTGAAAAGAAAGGCTTGGCTCAACTGGGTCTCGGAGAAATGACATTGCTGCAGACAAATGGCGCACGAAAAGCCCATAAAACTACGGGATTATGGTGGATATAACAGGTTCACGAGGTGCGCGAGCGTTATGCGTAAGAGATTCCAGGCGTGCAGTGTTGGATTGCGGAAAGAGGAGGTCCCTAAAGCTTGCGTTTGCTTGAGGAGGCGAGCATGAGTGGACGGAGGATTCAAAACAGTGCGTTTTGGGAACGGTTAGGTGAGGATAGAGACAAACGGTTGGTTTCGTTAAAGAGATAAAACGCTGTCGTCCATATAGCGGGCAAAAACGTCTGGGCCAACAGGCTGGAC
>JAJPGS010001072.1:0-177538 GCA_028654335.1 Alnus rubra
CTACTTCCTTCCATATTTAATGCCATGTTCTATTTTAGCCATGATAAATATTCATTTAAAAAAAATTAAATACTCATGTAATGATTTTTAAAGGAATGCCATGAAAGTGATTTCCATCATGAATTTGCACATTCTATAGTTATGAATGAAATGAGTACTCAAAGATTACGTTATGTTATGGAATTTCGTGTGTGCACTATGTTTATAAGTTTAACCTCACGGCACCATTCGGCATACCACACTAAAAGACGGATACATGAAGGTGTGGGCTATCAACTGGGTGGCTTCTCCCAAGTTTACACCATGATAATGAAATGAGTACTCAAATATTACGTTATGTTGTGGAATTTCGCGTGTGCACTATGTTTTATAAGTTTAACCCCACGGGCTCCATTCGGCATACCACACTGAAAGACAGATACATGAAGGTGTGGGCTATCAACTGGGTGGCCTTCTCCCAAGTTTACACCCATGATAATAAAATGAGTACTCAAAGATTACGTTATGTTGTGGAATTTCGCGTGTGCACTGTGTTTATAAGTTTAACCCCACTGCACCATTCGGCATACCACACTGAAAGATTGATACATGAAAGTGTGGGCTATCAACTGGGTGGCCTTCTCCTAAGTTTACACCCATGATGACGGTCTTTTGCTTGGTCATGGTCCACCGATCATTGAAGATCCTCACCACAGGTAGCTCACTTGTGGTCATAGGATGAGTTTACGACGGTCCTTCGGGACATTCCAACTTGCGCTGTTCAAAGTTTAAGAAATGGGGAAGTGACGCAAAGGGTAAAACAAAAATAGTCATTTACAAATGGAAGTATGTCTTGAAATGTTTTACGGCAAAAACGATTTGGCTTTATTCTCAATATTTTGCTTTATGATTTAATTTCCACCTATGTGATTTTTGTCATGCAAAGTTTATTGTTGCATTCAAAGGTATTTATGATATGAGTTTTGCATTACTTGTGATTCAGATTTTCATTCAGTTTAATATTTTATTATATGTTTTTATGTGAAGCTCACCCCTTTCACTTGTAAACTTTGTTTACAAATGGCGCTCAATATCATTATCATCCTGACAGGTGTTCCTTGGGCGTCGTGAAGCTTGACGACCCAAAGCAATGGCCTTACGACGAGGATTCATGGCGTATGTTTCGACTAAGAGTGACTTAGCCAGGGTTCCTTTTGACTTATGTATAGCTTTTGGTAGACAATGTGTAGCAGGTTTGCAGAGCGAGATGGCGATGACTTCTTAGTGCAATAGTTTCTTCTCTATGGACCCTCGATTTACTTTTGATATAGGATTGTACAGTGTATTTTTGAGCCCCAGGCCTTTTGTAAATCTGTTTAACATGACACACATATATAAGAAAGTTTAAATTTTCTGCTGTGTTGTTTGCCTGTGAATGTATATATGGATGTTTAATGCATTCCCCTTATTCCCAAAACGCACCTGTTTCGGGATGTTTAAAATTACCCTATTGTAATTTCTTGCTTCCCAAATTGCTTAAACTGAGATCTTTCTCACATAATGTATAGTTTATAATTATAAGAAGGGAATTCTTCTCTTAACTAGGAAAAAGGGGTACTTGTCTCTGTAACTTTGGCGCCTACTCTTAGCATTGGAATGAAATTCTATTTCGGCAGACTGAAGGGCTACTGAGAACCGAAGGTTGAAGGGTTATATGCAAACTAGGGTATGATTTCTGGCTAAAGAATTCGTCTAGGATTGAGGTCCCTGCAATTCTAGGGGTTATATGCAACTAGTGTATGATTTATGGGGAATAGAATGCATCATGGATTAAGCTCCCCTGCAAAGGAATTGCAAGGGCATACAATTCTTCCATTCACGTTGTTCATTCAAAATGAATGGCTTATCTAAGTACTAAGTATGATAAAATAATAATAATAATAATAATAATTTGTATCAGTTCTTAGGTTTGACCTTCTATCAAATCACCTATTGAGGTTTAAAACCTATAAAATCAATTTTTAAGGTATATTCTGTTATCAAATCACTCCATCCGTACTACTTTCGTTAGCTTTTTTAATGGTAAACAATGACACGTAACTAGAATGTCATGTCATATCCATTAGTTTTGCGACATGTACACATTGCACAATTCTCTCCAATAAGCTTCACCACGCCAGATATATACCATGGTGGATTGCCAAATCAAGGACAAGTCATACAAATGCCACATCAACAAAAAGTAAAATACTCATAAAAGGAACCCTAACTTTCTTCTCATTGTGCAATGTCGTGGGTCGTGCCGCCGTAGCTGAATAATTCATGTTGATAGTTGCAACATACTACGAGTAACATTTCAAGTTATTACTAGTTAATTTATATGAAGGCACTACGAATGGAGTTAATTTGTATCAAGTAAGGTATTTTAATTATGAGAAAAATATATATATCTTCCTCAAACTGCCACTCAATTGTCAATGACTCCCCCTCCTCCCAAAACTACCAATTGTGTCAATATCCTCCCTCAACTACCAAAATATGTCAATGCCCCCTTAAGACTAACAAAAAGACAAAATGACCATAATTTTTTTTCAATCAAACAAAATATGTCTTTATAAATTCGAAAAAAAAAAAAACTTAAAATTAAAAATAAAATAAAAAAAAAACTAAAAAGATAACTTTTTAAATAAAAAATTAAGGAAAAAAGGAAAAAATAAAAACGAAAAAAGAGCGATTTTTTTTTTTAAAAAAAAACTGAAAATTAAAAAAAGAAAAGAAAAAAAAAAGCCGTTTTTATTTTAAGTTTATGAAATGTATTTTTGTCATTAAGGGTGACGTTGACTTTTTTTTTCGGTAGTTTAGGAGAGGAGATTGACACAATTGGTAGTTTGAGGGAAGACATTGACAATAAAGTAATAGTTTGAAGGGTTATGTGTATTTTTTCCATTAATAATTTAATTTTTGGGTATATGATTAAAACACTCACACTACACAACAATAACACAACATCAAGGCACAATAGAATGGGGCCCACACATGAACCCTACTCCATTGTGCCTTGGTGTTGTGTAGTGTGAGTGTAAAGATCAATCTCCTACGAAAAAATAGAAAAACTATGTTTCGGGCATGTATTGTTTAAACCAGTGAATTCCACACACACCTATCATTTTCCATTCACCTTCTTGAGCATCACGACGTTCGCCGTCCAGTCGGGGTATTGGACTTCTTCGATAAAGTAGGTTTGTAACAGCTTGTCCGCTTCTTCAACGACTGCTAAGTTCCTTTCTTGCGCAAAGTTCCATCGTCTCTGCTTGACACGCTTCATATTCGGGTCAATGCTAAGACAATTGAGCCATTACGCTGGAGTCAATGCCCGGCATATATCTTTGTGGGTCCATGTGAATACATTTCTATTTTTTTCGCAAGAATGTGAGTACTTGATTTTTGAGTTCATGATTGTCAATTGCTCCTCCAGTTGGGATTACGTAAATCGCATGTACAGTGAAAGAATCCAAAGAACACTTCGAGAGAACATGGATGGATGAAGAAGAAGAACACTTATAAGGGTGGGCACGGGTCGGACTGGGCCAGGTTTCACTTTTTCTGGAAATCGATCCATACAGATCGGGTATTGAATCCGAATTCCGAAAACCCACTTGATTTGAAATTGAAGCACTGGGTATTGGGTATTCCCGGATGATTTTTTTGTAATAGTTTTCCATCACGTTGGGTTGGGCCCAAAGCTATCTGGTCTAACTTTCATGGTTTTGTAACTTTTGATTCCAATTTTTATAGAGTAATGATTCACTACCACCTAAATATACAACTTTTCACCATCTTGCCTATGTGGCAAAGTGGTCACTCACCTTAATTTATTTTAAAAAATAAAAAAAATCAAAAGGTAGTGGGAGACCACCTTGCCACATAGGTAAGGTGATAAAAAGTTGTATCTTTAGGTGGCAGTGAATCATTATTCATTTTTATATATACAATACAACATGATATAATTGGCTTCATTTTTATTTATTTATTTATTATTATTATTATATTTTTAATGTGTGTGTGTCAACCAGATTCAAAATTTGGGCTTTTTCATGCTAAATCAGATAGAAAAAGATATATACTATTCAATTTGTACACAGTCTAGCATCCAAAATGCATGCTAGAATCAATTTACACAAAAAAAAAAAAAATGCTAGAATGAACTCACTAGTAGGATATTTTACCATCAAAATTACATAAGAACAAAACATAAAACTTAAGTTATATCAAATAAAACATAAAGCTTAAATTTCATCTCAAGTACTTAAAACTTAGGAGTTGGGCAGTTCAACACAAGGTGCAGCATACATAAACCTTAGGAGTTGGGCAGTTCAACACACAACTTGATGGTCCAGCACACATAAAACTTAAAAGTTACATAAAATTTAAACCAACAATCAATAAAAGATAAAATGGGAAGCAACCGCCAAAAAAACTAAAGCACAAGAAAATGCTCAAAACAGTAACATAAGAGCCATAGGAAGCAGCCATGAAGTAGAACGCCCAACACAGCAGCCAGCACTTTCTAGGCTTCAACTAATCATCCTCAAGCAAAATGCTCATGTTCTTGAAATTGATTTCCACAGAAGATAATGAAATAAAAAGGAATTACAATCATAATTTAAATGGATAAATGAAATAATTAAATAGCTGAATAAATTATTAAGTTAATGATAAAAAGCTTACCTGATTTGAGCTTATAACTGTCAGCATCATCAATTATCTCTAAATCATAACCATAACCATTGCCATTGCCATTGCCACTAACTATTAGTTTTGACCTTAACCAATTTTGTAAATGTATAAAGGCTTTAACTGTTCTTAGAGCCAATGAACTCCAATAAGGGTCCAACACACGCCCTCCGATGCTACAAGCCGACTTTGAAGCAATCGTTGTAATGGGTATGGACAAAACATCTTTTGCTATTTGGGCAAATATTGAGAATTTGGTTGAGTTCACCTTTCACCAATTTAAAATATCAAAAGCAGCACTCGGTTTTTTAACATCCTCCACCAAATACCGATCTATCTCCGATTTGTTTTCTAACTCACTTTTAGAAGCTCGAAACTTATGAAACTTATTCATGAAGTGAAGTGAAAGTTTACCACTCTCACTTTCACCTATTGTGATTGATGAACATTTTGGTGATTCATTACCATGTTGAACCTGAGATGAACTCCCACCAATGTTGTTGTAGTGATCATATAAGTTGTTAATTAATGTGGTGTCTCAATTTTGTAATCATATGAATTGCTTGCTCAACATCGAAAACTTATTTGAATAAAAAAATCCAATGAATTCAATTTGGTGCGTGGATCAAGTACAATGGCAACAAACAACATCAAGTTAAGCTTATCAAGATCCCCCAATACATATGGTACTTTGTCTTCATTTCCTATGGCACTCAATACACAATCACCACTCTCACTAAATGCTTGTAAATGTGATTGAATGCCACCAATTTCTTGAATGTACATTTTATATGTTACATACAAAGAGCCTAAAAGTTACTTTGTTACATCATAAAAAAGCTTAAAAAACTTGAAAAAAATTCTAACATTGTCCCAATCATCAAAATTAAGAGATCTCAAACCCCTTCTCCCTTGCCCTTCCGCAAACAATGTAGAAAAAAAGTGCCCATCTTCTTCTTCCATAAGTTGGAATGCACTTTGACATTTTTCAGCGCCTTCCAACATCTTATATGTAGAGTTCCATCTAGTTGCAACATCAAGAAATAACAAACCCTTGAACGGAATTTGTTCTCTTTCTAAACAACCTTTAAACTTCTTAAATCTTGAAGGTGAAGACTTCACGTATTTCATAGCATTTTGAACCTTCTCAATGGAGTCATTAACCTCTTTCAAACCCTCAGTCACAATAAGATTTAGTGTGTGCACAACACTTCATGTGCATAAACTCATTATCCAATATGGTGCCTATCTTATCTCTCATTCTCCTCTTCAAGTACTCAATAGCAGTATTGTGACATTCCACATCGCCTGGGTATGGGAATGAGTATGTGCTTATATGTATATTCACACATTTCTTGATGCAACGCGTTTTAAAGCCGTGATAGCCATGAACCTATCAAAACTACGCAATTAAGCGTGCTTATGCGAGAGTAGTGACCTCTTGGAAAGTCTAGTTCGAGGAAGCCAAAAGCGTACAATATTGTGTCGTTGGGGTGGGGTCGTTACAAGTATCATTGGAACTAGTAGTGTCAACTGTGACAGTGAAAATGCTACTAATACCCCACTCAAGCATACACTACTCTACCTTCTTTCCTATGGTCTCTCTCTTTTCTGATTAGGAACTAAAGGTTTATAATTCTTTTGTGTACTTTCCAATCACTATTAATAAACTGGGCAGTGATACACATATAATTAAGGTTTTACACCGAAGTTCACGTATTAGTGGTAAGACAAACCTGAGCACCGGTTGTCAAAAACATTGCCTTCAACTTTTCCTTCTTAGATATGAAGAGCTTAAAACAATCTTTCATCTCAATGTAACAAGAAGGAGTTTGAAACCTAGGCTCAACTATCTTCATGAAATCATAAAACCCTTCACCCTCCACAAACTTAAATGGAAACTCATCAACAGTTATCATCTTAATAATTGCTACCCTTATTTTTGTATTTTGCAATCACAAGATTATAGACAGATCCTTCTCCCATTTGTTCTTCCTTCTTAAGATTAAAACCCAACTTTGATTGTGACTTATCCAATTTACCAAACCTATTAGGATATTTCTTGTAACTAACCCTCAAGTGTGATAGCATGGCTGAAGTACCATACTTTTCGGAATGACAACTAAACAATTTGTCTCAATAGTTGCATTTTGATTTATGATCCTTTGGATCACCCCCCTCTACCTCGGTAAAATATTCCCATGCAATTGATTTTCGCTCAAATTTTTAGGGTTTGGTGGACGACCTAAATAAAGATATTGAGTAGCAACAATTTTGTAGGTCCATTACCAACACATTCAATATTTGCACTATTAATGGGAAGCATAGTAAGTAGATGAAGCTAAAGCACTAACAATAGAACCAATATTCTTAGCACCACTATTTGAATTACCATCCATAAATCTACAATTAGATTTTTTTTTTTTTAAAAAAAAAAAATCAACAATTATTAAAATACTGCAATTTTTTTTTAAAAAAAGAAAATAATGCATATAGCGCACAACAAAAACTACAGAGTGGCAGTTTATAAAATATTTCACAAAATTGATCTTGGAATTACAACGGTTACCATATATATATTGAAAAATTAAATGACTTCTAATTTAACCGTGTGTGTGTGTGAACAACGTGTAACAAAATATCAAAAGTGCGAAATTTAAATGAGACAAATATTTTGTTAACGAAGTGGAAACTCAATTAAGAGAAAAACCATTCCGGGGCAGCCAAACCTAGGAAATCACCATTAAGAAGATAAAGCTAATAGAAGACAGTAACACTCACATACCCTTATGCAGCGATCGTATCTTGCACTCTGACACGTAACCCAACGTGAACGCCTCCCAACCAAGTCACATACTTGAAAGGGTCTTTAATGGATTCCTTTACCTTAGGGCTTCTCACTAAGATAGACTTTACACGAACACAATAACAGCACACCGGCAACCCTTAAAGAGATAGCAGATCTTCACAATATCTACCTAAACACCTTCTCTAAGTATAAAAGAATTCAATACTGAATTCATGATTTTTACATGCCTAGAGGCCTCTATTTATAGGCTATAGAATACCTAAATTGACACTGATTTGGTTTTCTCTAGGCGGTGTCCGGACGCAAGCTGAGGCCGTCCGAACGGACAACTGTGCAACTGGCTTTCCATAACGCACTTCATGCAATACCATATCAGGGCCGCGTTCGGACGGTGTTGCCCAAGCGTCCGAACGGTGTTGCCCTAGCATCCGGACGGTTGCACTTCTACTACACAACAAGACCGCATGCGTCAGGACTGCAAGCCAAGTCCGTCCAGACACTTCACATAGAAAAGCTGAAAACAGAGGAAAATTTGTAGAAATAATAATTTTTCCTAAAGTTAGCTTCAGAACACGTATGTATAAATAACTGATAAAGCAGTCAAATAGCAATTCAAAAATATGCAAAGATAGAACTGAAAGTTAAATATTCAATCAGCATAAATTTCCCTGCAGATAGAAATTTTAAATAGATTACTCAACTCATGCAATGCGTGTATGTGTGTGAAAGCTTTCTCAATAAGGTATGATGTTTGTTGATATGATTTAAAGCAACTGAATTTTCTAACAAGAGAGAAAATCAATGATTGACCAGTCAAAAGTCAAACTTTATTTTACTAGGGCCTAGCCACCCTCATCTGATACACTTTTCCTAAGATGCAACACTTTTCTTTTACTTAGTCCTTTAGTGACCATCTATTTTTCCAATGAATTGGTCATTGACTGTTTCTATAGGGACAAGTTTAAGAAGAAATTTATAGCATAATAAGCAGTGGATCTTTTTATTTATCCATATACACTGAAATTTAAATGCTTTTTATCACTTGGTCCTGCAACCTAGAAAGAATGCCAGAATATATGGGTTCTAGGTTCAACTAGTGAGTTGGTCAATTTGACCATCTTAGCAAAAAAAATCTCTCTCATAAGAATTTTCAGAAGATAAAAATCAGAGAGTAAAAAAAAATATACCGTAGGGGAGTTTTGGATGGTGCACAATTTATCATCGCATGAGAAAAATAACTATCTAGCATTAAGATGCACAGGAAAACTTAGCAGATATCAGGCATAAACTCTTAATCATATATATGCATAGTCAATCAATGCACAATGAACTAAGGTATCAGGCAAAAAGACATGCAATATCTAAAAAGCTATCAAAAGGAAAAATAAAAATTCTGCATCTTCTCCCCCAATTTTTTTTATTTTTTATGTTGAAAAAATAGACAGAAAAAACAAAAACATGCTAGATGAAAATAAACACAAAAAGACCTCCTAGTATGTGTGATAAAATCAAACTTGTTCACACGAAAGGTTCAGATTTTACCAAGACAAAAAAACAACAGCCTAATGTACTTTTTCGGTCATCCCCAATAGTACCTGTAGAAATTTCTCAAGACAACAAGAGAAAATATGGGGGATAAAATAAATGGTTCCTCTAACAGAATGCAAGGCATGAATAAGATGTGACATGATATACAATGCAATGCAAACATACCTGACATGCACTAGAATTTAGGAACCAAAATCCTAGGTATGATGAGACTTCACCTTTACTAGGTGAGTCCACTCCCCCTCAAGGGGTGAATGGTTTCATCATTCTTGACCCATATCTGCTTGACCCGAGGAGGTGGTTTGCGAGTCTTGTCCATGTTGGCCATTCTCATTTGCATACCTTGCATCAGGCTTAGTAACCCCTCATAGCCATGGTTGCTATTGGGCTTCTATGGCTTTTTCTTGTAGCGCCTCGATTTGTTCTTCTTTGGTTTGCCACTCTAATTGGCAGGAACAAACTTCTGCTGATGCCGTGGAGCCTGATGTGCAGTCGGAGGTAGAGTGCCTGATGTAGCTTTTGTTGGCAGCTTCCTCTGAACCTTCGACTTTTGAGCCTGGAGCTGTGGACATTTGGGTCGGATGTGATCGGTGATGCTGCAATGATGACAGGTGGGCAGAGTTCTTTTGTTTGAATGCTTCTTGACAATTTCTACAGATTTTAGGTTAGCATTCTTTCAAATAACACTGTCCTTACCTTTTATAGGTCTCTTATGTGAAGGGACATATTTGGATGAGGAAGATTTTTCACTTTACATTTCCTCAAAGCTTCCTACTTAATCCAAGATCTGTGGGTTTTTAAAAGAAAACAATTTGGTCTAATGTGACCAACCTTCCCACAATTATGACACGTAGGGACAAACTTACCATGAGCTTGTATACCTGTATCTTTGGATTTATGCTTCACACAACTATTTAAGCAAGAATTATCCAAACAAGCAGTATCTACAATCACAGGCTTAATATAATCTAATTCAGAATCAGAAGCATGTGAAGTAGAAGTACTCAAATCATTAACCATTAAATTAGGTTTGTTAGAAATATCTGAATGAATACAAAGCATGCTCTTTAAATTATCACTAGAAAATTTTTTCAAAAAATCTTCAGATTCATTTAATTTATTTTCAAGTGTATCAATAATGTCAAATAGCATGGTATTCTTAGATTTCAAAGAGTCAATCAAAGCATGTGATTCAGACAATTTAATGATTAAAGACTCTTTTTTTGCTTAACCTTTTTGAGCTCTTTATTGGTGAAAATAAATAATGATTTCTAAATCACCAAGTGTGTGTTCGTGTGCAACAAAATATCTTAAATGCGGAAAATAAAAGAGACAAGATATTTATTGACGAAGTAGAAACTCTATGAAGAGAAAAACCACTCCAGGGCAGCCAAACCCAAAAAATCCACTATCCAAAGACAAAGAAAGTTACAAAGCATTCGTACTCACAAAACCTATTGCAGTAATCATACCTTTTGTGACGACCCTTTTATATATATATATATATCATTTGCATAAACATTAATCCCTTAAAATATAAACGGATCTTCACAGTGACACGACGATATGTTGCAAACCCAACATATGGTACATACCACATAATATGTACCTGGTAAATCAGAGTATAACATCTATCTACAATGCAGTGGAAAGCATAAACCTAATAGCGAAAATCACATCTTATACATCTATCACAAATTAACAACAACAAGTGCCATTTAACATCTATTTGTTTAAGTCTTTCCTCAATATAAATACATAACAGAATTGGCTTATACAACAAGTGACACAAGCGTCATAAGCCAAAAACAGAACCTATAAGACAATGGACAACCCGTGCTCCACAAACTACGACCGTTGCGGCAAGCTTCAGTCATAATATCTCAAGTACACTTCTACAACATCATCAACTACGACCGGAGTACCTGCAATCAAATGAACTTTATCTACACTGTTGTGGTGGTACCCACATCTGTATAGGTGAAAGTATGAGTTCACCGCCTCAATAAGAAGTGATGAGGCCTCAGTAGTAATAAAGTCATTAAGTATACAATATACACAAACATAATTGCATGTAGGGTTCAACAGCGTTATTCACAAATCATTAAGTTCACACAACAACACATTATCGAGTACAAGTCACGCTGTTCATCAATCACTTATATATTATCACAGTTTCTATTAACAATATTTCAAGCGTACCATAAGCAATGCTCTGAATTTTTTACTAACTCTGCAGCTAGGGGCTACAGCCTAGGCTTATGCATAGAACCTGAGAATACCAACTCACCCGTGCTAGAGTTACGCTCTAGGCTTACCACAACACTACCCGTAAGGCCACATACCCGCAGGGCAAACAAATACACAAGTGCTAGAGCCACATACCCTATACTTACCTTTTACAACACCACCCATAAAGCCACATACCCGCAGGGCAAACAAATACACGAGTGCTAGAGCCACATACTCTAGACTTATCTTTTACAACACCGCCCGTAAAGCCACATACCCGTAAGGCAAACAAATATGCAAGTGCTAGAGCCACATACCCTAGACTTACCTTTTACAACACCGCCTATCAAGCCACATACCCGCAGGGCAAACAAATAGGCAAGTGCTAGAGCCACATACCCTAGACTTACCTTTCATAACACCGCCTGTAAAGCCACATACCTGTAGGGCAAACAAATATGCAAGTGCTAGAGCCATATTCCCTAGACTTACCCTTTACAACACCGCCCGTAAAGCCACATACCCGTAGGGAAAACAAATACGCAAGTGCTAGAGCCACATACCCTAGACTTACCTTTTACAACACCGCCCGTAAAGCCACATACCCACAGGGCAAACAAATACGCAAGTGCTAAAGCCACATACCCTAGACTTACCTTTTACAATACCGCCCGTAAAGCCACATACCCGCAGGGCAAACAAATACACAAGTGCTAGAGCCACATACCCTAGACTTACCTTTAACACCGCCCATAAAAGCCATATACCTGCAGGGTAACAGTACACAAGTGCTAGAGTCATATACCCTAGACTTACCTTGTATACTAAGTACTCATATACTACCATTATCACAACATATTTAATTCCCACGATCCACAACTCAATCACATTATTCTCATTCATCTTCCTTCCGACGCATACCACATTCATAATATAATCTCATGTTACTCAATCTCCAACAATTATAAACATATCAATATTAACTTATCATCATATTCTCAATTTAACAATTCTCAATTCAATCACACACACACACACACACACACACACACACACACACATATATATCCAACATCATGTTATCTATTCACATGTAGTTTAATGCATATCTCTTCATTATCTCATCATCACATTTCCGTTCACAATACAAATCTCATGTATTCTTCAATATCAATTCAACAACATATATCATATTCATGCAATACTCAATATCAATTCAACGCTGTGCCCTCATTCACTTGTAGCTTAATGCATATCTCTACATTATCTCATTATCACATTTCCATTCACAATACAAGTCTCATGCATTCTTCAATATCAATTCATCAACATATATCATATTCACAATATAGTTCATAATTACATATACCAAATCATCATAGAGTTAATCATCAAATTAAACCAAACATATCAATTCATATATTTAAATTCTTAAGGTCCCTCAGTGAGTAAAATACTCACCTTGGCTGCACTGCACTCATGACTCAAATATCCCCACGTTCTAGTTACCTTGTACTCATCGTTGGAGAACAATTGAAGTCTCCAGCTTACGTGCCTGCAAACATATATGATATTAGATTAAGCTATTGAACTCTATATTCTATGACACATAAATTACCCGCATGCTCACACGTCGCATCACACGTTTCTAAATCTAGCTAGGTACCTTAAGTTATTATTAGGTTTACCATTGGTTCTAAGTTTATACTTTATCTTGTTTATTAATTTATAAGATGTATTTACTATTTTTATTAGCTTACATCGTTATTAGCTATTAAGCTTTATAATTGTTTATTCACTAAAGCTAACTAAGTGTATTTGGTCCATATGTATATACTTATTGACGTAAGATTATATTAGACATCACAACTCTATGTTCTTCTAACCTTGACCACTACATTAATATTTTACTAGTTTCTAACGTTCCAAGTAATTTAGATTATAAGACCTAAACACACTAGTCATCGCTTATCTTATTTCTCATTCTCACAAGTACCAAGATGAGGACTTTTAATCATTAATTAGCAATTTATCCTCCTCTAAACATTCAAATGGATTATAATAAAGAATCTAACTTTAATCAATTCAACTTTATCCAACTTATACCCAAAAATCCTCATAGATGGTCTCTTAATCAATCTAAGCCTCAAATCATACTTACAACAATAAAATAACTCATAGCAGGGACCCTACTAGATTCTAATAAATCCTTTGAACTCTCTTTTGCATAGTACCATTAACCCATTCTTAATTTTCACCTCATTTGCCATTTACGCTAAAAGGATCTAATACATTAACTTCAACATCATAGTTCACCCCAAATCAACACCAAAATACCATTCAATCAACTACAAGCATTAACCTCAATCCTTAACAAATAATCATTAACCATCCATCATTAAACTACCAATCCAAATCAGATTTGAATTCCATTAAAACACTCATCAAAATCAGCCCATACATTCCTCAAAACTCAAACTATAAATCACAAAGCTAAGCCCTAAAGTACAACATCAAATGTGGCAAGATTTTCCTTCACATCAAACCATCAAAATTTCAACAATCATAAACCTCAATCATCTACCAAATTCCTGTCCAAAATTGGATCTAATCCAACCCAACACTCTATAATCTATAATAGGGCATTAACCATAAATTAACACAATTATCCCCAACTTATAAACACAAGCCAGATCTGAATTTCTATTAAAATACCCTTCATAATCACTTTTCCTACAAACATCAACCACTTACAATAAAGCATCAATCATAAGTTATCAAAATCAAGAATCAAAACCCATAAAATTAGTCTTCTAAACTAATAATCATAAAACCCTAGGATTTCAACCTAAATCAAACCCCAAAGAAACCCATCAATAATGATTCTAAATACAAATTCAAAACCTATTTTAGAATCATCAAACACAAATATAGCATCACAAACCAAAATCCCAAGAGACATACACCATTCGGCCATCACCCCTAGAATCCCCATGAAACCCTAGAATTCCATCTCAAGTAAACCCCAACCAAAACCCATAAAATTATTTACCTTAATTCGTAGCTTTCCATACCTTAGAGTTTCATCTAGTTCAACCCTCACCCCCCCCCTCCCAAGAAAAGAACCCACACGGTTTTGCACAGAAAATCAAGAGGACACAAATGAAATCAAGGACAAGAGAAAATAAATCTCACCTTGGCTTCCAAATATTTCGGCCCCTAGCAATCTTTGCAGAAAATCTCTCTCTCAATCACAGTATCTCTTCACCACAGCATCACTCACGGCTAGAATGGATAAACCACCGGAACAGAGGAAGAGAAGGGAAGAAAGGAAGAGGGGAAGTGGGCTGGGTGAGCGTGCGGGAGAGAAGGAGAAGGGAGGAAGAAGAAAAGAGAAGAAAAGAAGAAAAGAGAAGGAGAAGAGAGAACGTGCCACTGGGAGGAAGAAAAGAAAGAAAAGAGAGAAGAAAAGAGAGATATGCATGTGTGGGGGAGAGAGATCTGGGTGGTCCAAAAGAGAGGGGAAAAAGGAAGAGAAAAGGAAAGAGAATGGGAAGAAAGAGAAGAAGTGGGACACTTGTCCCATTGTGAGTGGTTGGGAGAAGATAGGGTAATCTTCTCTTAGCCAATCTGGTAGTGACACATGGCAGGAAAATATTTCTTTTTATTTAAATGCCCAGACTTCTATAAATTACACTAGGACTCTACAATATCAAGATCCTATCTTTTAACAATTAATTTATAACCCCACATTTAATTTAACCATATTTTACCCATACAAATAATTATTTATTACTGTAGGACCTATATTATTTTTTATTTCCTAAAGACCCATTAGTAAAATTTTATTATTTCAATTTTCATTATTTTAGCTTAAACTCATTTTATTTACATAATATAAATATTATCACCTAGAACATAATTATTACCCTCATCTATTTAATAAATATAATTTATTAAATGCTAAATCTCCTATTTATTTTCTTGGTCTTTACACTTTTAACAATAACACGAAACCCATCGTGAACGCTTCCCAACCAAGTCTCCTACTTGATGGGGTCTGATAAGAGTCGAATGTTGCACATTCAAGCCCCTTAACTTGCATATGTTAATTTCTTAGCATTGTTATTTGTTTGATTTTGTGTTGTTTTAATGTTTTCAGGTTTTAAATAAAGATGCAATTAATTCCATTAATTTTGGGCCTAAAGTACAGTTTGAGAAGACCTAGAAGATATGTTTAAGCTTAACCAATCATAATAGAAGACCTATATGATGTGGTTAAATTTAATCAAATCAAGTGAAGGATTAAATTGGAATTTATTCACTAAGAGTCAAAATCGGATTGGATTCAAATTTAGATTTTGCACATGTCTCAGTATTTGGATCATAACTTTTGACTCAGATATCGGATTGCAATGAAATTGGTGGCGTTGGAAAGCTAATAACAAATGAAATAAATATATCAGAAATATATTTTCCCTAATTCAGACGTTTACTATGCCAAATTCGTCCCGCAATAAAAGACCGTAATTCTTGACGAATTTGGAATCCTTTTCTTATTTGGATTGAAGTTTCAATCTCATACTTGGATAAGAAGACTCAAGAAACGATTTTTTGGAATTCCAAGAGCTTCTAGGCCTCTTCTAGTCCCTATAAATAGACCCCTAAGCTTCAAGAGAAGGGTGCTTGAGCTTGTGCTTGTGCTTAGCTTTAGACAGAAAATTCTTCTTGGAGGCTTGACAAAGTTGAAGAGGAGAAGAACATGGCAGGAGGCCATCCCAGCACCACGATGAGCGGCTAAATTCCTAATAGGGAGTTGATGTAGCCCTTTCCAAGTAACAATGGTTTG
Organism: Alnus rubra; assembly: GCA_028654335.1. Lineage (NCBI taxonomy): Eukaryota > Viridiplantae > Streptophyta > Magnoliopsida > Fagales > Betulaceae > Alnus > Alnus rubra. The sequence continues at coordinate 16,152 of JAJPGS010001072.1, forward strand.
ATTGTATTTTAATTTGAAATTTTCTATATGCATGATGTTTGTATAACTGTAAGAATTGATATTAATGTTTATATTCAATCATTATGAATTTCTTATCTTGTCTTAGAAAGTCTTTTATATTGATTGAATTCAATCCTTCATATTTTCTGTGATTATGTGAATGATTGTTATACAACGGTTTTAATTTATATATGATCAAGAGGATTAGATAGGCCATGCCTAAGAAAGACGGATTGTACTACATCCTAGTTTAGTGTAATTTAGGTAAACAATTCGTACCAACCGAAGATGGGTTATACTATTCCATTGATTGTATGTATCCTATTAAAGACGTAGCTAATCCATACTTAGGGAAGACGGGTCGTACCGCATCTTAGTGGTTAGGTGGACGGTCCGTGCCAACCGAAGATGGATTATACTTATTCTTTAGAGGTAATTTATTGACTACTCGAGTGAGACGAGCCCTATAGCATGAATAGTATGAATTTCCCTTGTTAATTTATAATTGACCATTATTATGCGGTGAGTAGTGAAATCAATCCCCTATTCTTTCTCTCATCCTTACTCTATCTTTATTTTGATGTCTTTACTTTTGTGCATTTAACTTAGTTATAAATAAACAAAAATCAAACATATTTTAAATTACGTTATATTTAATCTTGAAAAACTTGATAGCAACACCTACGCAGTCCTTGAGGTTCGACACCCTCAACATAGCCCTATCCTATAAGGATTCGTACTATTGCGAGTGGTTATTTTATTATTGATATATTTTGGTAAGCAAAAGACCACATCAGGGTTTTTGATGGAGTCCTTTACCTTAGGGCCTACCCCTTAAGATAGACTTCACACGAACTGTTGAACACACACTGACAACGGCTAGAGAGTGATAGAACAAGAATATTTTGGCTATTAAACCGTACTCATCTATGTGAGTTCTCATTGATATATATAGAAGGATACAAGAGAGTTTGAATAACAATACATGACTGCATCTGATTCCTATACAATAGGATTAGAATTCTTATCTAACTTATCTCTTATCTATCTATCATAGAGTTTGAATTCTAATATAACTGAACCTTATCTAGCTTAACACTAGAGTTTGAGTTGTGACAGACGTCACAAAGGGATCATATTCTGACCCGAGACCCTTGAGAAGAAAAGAGACGCTCTCAAAGTCATTGAGAGGCTGACCAGCGGCTGCAAGAGTGTCGCTTAAAGTCTTGATAGTCTGAAAGTACTCGGTGATTGAGTTGGAGCCCTTCTTGACAGTGGCGAGTTGAAAGTAAATCTGCATGACCCGTGCACGAGCTTGAGAAGCAAACATGGTGAGGAGCGTGTTCCAGAGAGCAGCAGACGAGACACACCCAACAGCATGGACGACGTAGGGCTCGGACAGAGTAGAAATAAGGATGCTCAGGATCATCTGATCACGCTGAGTCCAGGCAAGGAAGTCAGGGTTGACTATGGTGGCAGGAGCACCGGCAGTTGAGGTGGGATTGGGAATAGTTTGGGCAGGAGGTAGCGAGGAGCCATCAAGAAAGCCATAAGCATCTTGGCCCTTGATATATGCGAGAATCTGAGTTTTCCAGGCATTGAAATTGCCTTTGGAGAGTTTAATACTAAGGTTGTGATTCATATTTGGGACGGTGAAGACAACTGTGGGTTGGGTAAGGGGCGGGGGAGGCTGAGAAGCGTTGGAGGTTGCCGAAGTAGATGACTCGGCGTCGGAATTGGCCATGGATCACGACGTTGGTCGGTGAGAGGGCTCTGATACCATGATAGAACAAGAATATTTTGGCTATTAAACCGTACTCATCTATGTGAGTTCTCATTGATATATATAGAAGGATACAAGAGAGTTTGAATAACAATACATGACTACATCTGATTCCTATACAATAGGATTAGAATTCTTATCTAACTTATCTCTTATCTATCTATCATAGAGTTTGAATTCTAATATAACTGAACCTTATCTAGCTTAACACTAGAGTTTGAGTAGGAGTTGATTTCCTAGGTAGTATCCTTAATAGAGAGCTAGCAGATCTTCAAATCTCCCTAAACACCCTCTCTAAGCACTATGGAATTCTATACTGAATTCTTACAAATAACAAGCATAGGGCCATCTATTTATAGGCTTTAGAAAACCTAATTCTAGACAAATTTGGACTCTGGCTGTGGAGAGTCCAGACGGAAGTTAGCCTTGTCTGAACAGTCTTCTGCGACCGCCTTTCTAGAATAGTACGATTCTTCCCAAAACTGGACCACGTTCGGACGGCTTGGCCGAATGTCCGGACGGTCTTCACTGTCACTTCATTCCGCGTTCGTAAAGGAAACCTAGAATATTCTGGAACGTTGGGTAGCGTCGGACGTGTTTCCATGTTGTCCGGACGTCTTGCAGAAACTTTCCAAATAGTGTCAATTGAAATCCAACTCCGTATAGAAATTGGAGAAGCTTGACCTAGCGTCCAGACAATGTTGCTCTGACGTCCGGATGTCTTCAACACTGAAGCTTCTAGACATTGAGGGGCGTCCGGACACCTTCAAAGGCCTGTCTGGATGGTTGCACAGGAACCGGTTGATTTGACTTCGAGAATTGAGGTGTTGATTGGAACAGGTGGAGGCTGAGGAACTTTTCCTTGACCCTCATGCCACAACTGAGCATTAGACTTCATGAGAGTCTGTTTGCCAACTCGGTATCCTTGATCTGTGCTCAGAATCAAAAATGCCTGTCACAAATTGAAGACATATATGAGTGATCAAACACCTAAAGGACAGACTAGTGTTCGTCTCATCACGAACCTCGAGCATAGTGTGAAAAATATGCCTGCATAGAAAAAAAGGTGTCCTCATCACAATAGCATAAAGAAGGGTGCCCTTCTTGAGAGTAAGCGCACTCTGACGAGCTTGAGGCCAGAAGTTAGTCACAACTATCTTTGCCAAAAACTGGTGCATAAGGGAAAAGACACCAATACTGATTTGAGAGTGGGACTTCTCCTCTCCCTGTGGTTGAGCGCTAAAGAAATCCAGGAGATAGTCCATGCTGGGTGCCTCAATACCATCTGGGAAAGGAATCTCTAGAACAGGAAGCACTGGAACCCCGATCACAGCATTGATGAGCTGTGGGTCAAATTGAATGGTGTGTCCTTTGACAACAGTCTGCATAATCAGGCCTCTGTCGTCATCCTGAGTGATAATCATATGACCATAGAATTCTCGTACCAGTCTAGGAAAAGTCGGGTAGGCACAATAGTAGAGGTACTCCCACTGATTCTCCTAAATCATTTGGCCAATAGGGAGCAGAATTGGATCCCTCAGATCGGCGCGGAGAAGGTTCTGCTCTGATAGGACTTGCCATTTTTCCATGCAGAGTCGCCTGTCAGCTATAGATTCTTCAACTCTTTGCCTGACTCTTGGTGGGGAGTTATCTGAAGACATTTTTCCTGAACTAAAACACAGAAGATATTCCAAAAAAAAAAAATCATTAAATCCTGTTAGTTCAAAAAAAAAAATTGGGCATTATGACGGCTATAAAATGGACTATCTCAAAAATTATAGACACATAAATAACCACAATAAGACATCACAACTCATATGAAATCTATATCTCAACCCAACAATAGAGAATATGAGTAATAAAAGCAGTTGAAACTCACATAGACCCACAAATAATTAATCCCTAAAAATTCACTATTTTAAGCATAAAAACTTAAAAAAAATCAGTAAAAAGGAAAAGAATCGTACCTGGGGTGGAGAGAAATCACAAAAGGACAAGAACACGTGAGAGAAGCATGTGAAAAGCCAAAAAGAATTGCACAAACTGACAAAAAAATCCAAAGTGAGGGAGAGAAATGTCGTGCGGCGTAGGGGGAATGCGATTTAACCCTTAAGGGTTCACCATCCAGACGTATCACTAATGCCGTCTGGACATAGTGCCACGTAAGATAACGTACTAAGGCACACGTCCAGACCTGAATAAGGAATGTCCGGACAAACCTGCCTCACCTTCCGGACATACAGAACCACCGTCTGGACGCTTCACACAACAAACTGAAAAATATAAGAAAAATAGCAAAAAAATATTTCCCAAAAATAATTTTCAGAACACGCATGTATAAAAAGTTGATAACATAGTTCAATAGCATTTTAACACGGATGCTAAAATATAACAGAGAGTTAAGTAATTAGCTAGCAAAAATTTCCCTGTTGAAGAATTTTTTAAACAGTGTACTTAACTCATGCAACGCGCGTGTGTGTGTGAAGACTTTCTCAGTAAGGTATGATCTTTGCATATATGATCTAAAGCAACTAAATTTTCTAAAGAGAGAATTTTCACAGTTAGATTAGTTAAAAGTCAAACCTTATCATACTAGGGATTAGTCACCCTCATTTGATACTCGCTCCGTAAGAAGCAGTAAAATTTATTCATGAAACAATAAGTTTAGAAGAATAACTACTTATTTCTTTTTGGTACTGCAACTTAGAGAGGAAGTCAGAATTTTTAGGGCTAGGTTCAACTAGTGAATTGGTCAATTTGACAATCCTAGCACATAAATAATCTCTTTAAAGAATTTTCAAAAGTAGAAAATCAGAGAAAAAAAATGTACCTGAAGAGAGCCTTTGATAGTGCAGATTTTCATCGAATGAGAAAAGCAACTATCTATCAAATAGATGCTGCAGAGAAACTTTGCAGATATCAAGCATAAACTCTCAGTTATATAAAAGCCATTATAATTAATGCACCAAGAACTGAGACATCAGGTAAAAATACATAAGATATTTGAAAAGCTAAATAAGGGAATAAGAATCTACATCTTTCTCCCCCCCCCCCCCCCCCCTCCCCCCATTTTTTTGTTGAAAATAAAATCAGAAAAACAACAAAAACATGCTACATAGGAAAAGAAAAATATCTAATCCAAGATGTAAGGTAAAAGTAAACCTGACCTCAGGGAGAGAGGTTTTGACTCTACCAAGACAAAAAAGCAATGACATGCTTTCTCTATCATCCCTAGAATGTACCTGCAGAAATTTCTCAAAGCAACTAAGAGAAAATCTCGGGATAGAAAAGGTGGTTCCTCAAATAGAATGCAAGACAAAAATAGGATATATAAGATATGAAAATCAATGCAATGCAAACATACCTAGTATACATTGAGATTTAGGAACCAAAATTCTAGGCATGGTGAGACTGCACCTATACTAGGTGAGTCCACTCCCCCTCAAGGGGTGAATGGTCTCATCCTTTCTGACCCATTCCCGGTGTACCCATAGTAGATGTGATTGGGTATTGCTTATACTGTCCATTCTCCTCAGCATACCTTGTAACAAGCTCAACATCCCTTCATAGGCATGGTTGCTATAGGGCTTTTGTGGTTTTTCTTGTAGTGCCTTGATGTGTTCTTCGGAACAAACCGCTGTTGTCGTCGCTGATGTCGTGGAACCTGATGTCCTGCCGAAGGTAGAGTACCTGATGTGGTCTCAGTAGGTAACTTCCTCTGAGACTTCTTCTTTTGAGCTTGGAGCTGTGGACATTTGGGTTGGATGTGACCAGTGATGCCGCAGTGATGACCGGTGGGCAGGCTTCTTTTGTTGGAATGCTGCTTGACTTTTTCTGTAGAAATATGGTTAGCATTCTTACAAACAATATTGTCCTTACCTTTTATATGTCTCCTACCCGGAGGGACATATTTTGATGAGGAAGAATCTTCAACTTCACTTTTCCTCAGAGCATCCTGCTTAATCTAAGGCCTGTGGGATTTCAACAAATAACAATTTGGCTTAATATGACCAATCTTCCCACAATTATGACACCTAGGAATAAACTTACCTTGTATTTCTGATTCCTTGGATTTAGACATCACATGATTAGTTAAGCAAGAATTATCTAAACAAGCTGTATCTTCTATCATAGGCTTAATATCAATAGAATCTAATTCAGAATCAGAATCATGTGAAGTAGAAGTACTTAAATCATCAACAGTTAAATCAGGCTTGTTAGAAACTGTTAGTTTGTGATTGGCCTCATTCTGTTTGGACAAAATCACTTGTATGTAAAGATGTTGTTTAACAGGGATTCCGCTATTCAGAAGTGTTTCAAAAGATTCTACAAGTCAAAAAAGTCGGTTCCCTGCCAGTCGTCTGGACGACGTGTCATCCCGTCCGGACGCTCATCTGTCCACAATTCCAGCCTTCCGGACGACATGCCATACCATCCGGACACCCGACAGACCTAGCATCATTCGTCCAGACGACGTGAATTTCTGTCTGGACTCTTCACTGTATCGAGAAGCTTCTGTTCCAACTTGCATCTGTCTGGACGTCTCAGCAGCCCGTCCGGACAACGTCCAGTGATCGATCAGCTTTAGATTTTCTTTTCAAGTTCAAATAAGGGAAGATTAATGCAACCGTCCGGACGGCGTGGATTCCTGTCCGGACGCGCTCATACATTAGGCAAGAATTGCAATTCAAATACAACCGTCCGGACGTCAGTCAGCTTGGTCCAGACGCGCGTTCAACAGATATGGAAATTGCGTATTCAACTTCAACCGTCTGGACACCTACCTATCATGGTCCGAACGCGCGCTCATCTGATATGGAAATTGCGTGATGAAGATTAACCGTCCGGACAGCCATCTCCCTTGGTCCGGACTCGCAAAAGCCTTATATGGAAATTACTTGCAGCGGACATGCGACCGTCCGGAAGAGACTTTCAAACAAGAAAGATTTAAAGCAAAAATCTCAGAATTTCTGTCGCACAGCTGTCCGTCTGGACTGCTCAGGTCTACCGTCCGGACGGCGTCCGTACATATCACAACAATCGCCCATTTGAACTCTCAACCTATAAATAGAGGCCCCTGGGCATTGAGAACTGCAAGAATTCGGTATTGAATTCCTTCAGAGCTTAGAGAGTTATTGTGTGAAGTTATTGGAGCTGATTTGTTCTCTCTCAAGCCATTGCAAGTGTGTTGTTGCTACGCTACAACTGAAGTCTATCTTAGGGGTCGGCCCTAAGATAAAGGATTTCATTGAAGACCCCTTCAGGTAGGAGACCTGGTTGGGAGGCGTTCGTGTTGGATTACATGTTAGAGAGCAAGGTACGACCATTGCATCAGGGGTATGTGAGTGTTACTATCTTGTATCTAGTCTTGTCTTATGAATATTGGATATCCTGGGTTTGGCTGCCCCAGAGTGGTTTTTCTCATCTTGAGTTTCCACTTCGTTAACAAAAATTCTTGTGTTTGTTTATTTTCCGCATTGATTATTTTTGTTAACACTTTGTGCACACACTTGCTATTTATTTTAGAAGTTAACTCCATTTTTCAATTGGTATCAGAGCTTGGTACACTCTGAGAAGATTAATTTCTTGAGTGTTATTCTTGACTTCTATCATGTCTAATTTGAGTATGGATAAAGTTGCTTCTATTTCTCATGATATGTCTGTTCATAGAACCATGTTCATTAAGCCTATCATATCTCATAACCATACTCAATCTATTTGTAGGGGTAAAGGGGTAAATCAGTCTATACCTACATGTCACCACTGTGGTATTACTGGTCATATTCGCCCAAATTGTTTCCAGATTAGGTCTCAAAAACCTTGGAACAAAACTCTTGTCCCTAGAAAAGATGAACCAGGCTCTAAAGAACAAGTTGAAATGTTAAGTGATCAAGTTAAACTCATTAGTGAGAAGTTAGCATACCTCACCCCTAATGAGCAAAGATCTGTCCTGGTCAATAATCATAAGAAAGCTTCAAAACAAGTCTGGGTCAAAAAGAAGATAATTTGTGTTTAGTTTCTCATACTGAATTGAAAATTATTGATACTTGTTTGTGGTATTTGGATAGTGGCTGTTCTAAACACATGACAGGTGACAAGACTTTACTGAAAGAAGTTCAGATGGTCAAAGGTGGACGGATCACCTATGGAGATGGAAGCCAATCCAAAGTCATTGGAAAAGGAATCATCGACATTCCAGGTCTCGAAACATCTCAGGAAGCTTTATATGTAGAAGGGCTCAAGGTAAATCTCCTCAACATCAGCCAATTCTGCGACAATGATTTGGTGGTGCAATTCTCCAAGAAGGAATGTAACATATTTGACAGCAGTGGCAAATGTCTTATTGTGGGGGAAAAAGAACTGCTGACAATTGCTATGATCTTCCTAGCCTTACTACAGATCCTCATATTTTCTGCAACAAGGCAACCATAGATGACAGTGAGCTGTGGAACCAAAGGTTAGGGCATCTGAATTTCTCTGATATGTTGAAAATTGTAGGCAAAAACATTGTTAAAGGTCTGCCCAAAATGGAGAAGACTGGAAAAGGAATCTGTGGTTCTTGCCAACTGGGGAAACAGACTCGAGCAGCCCATAGAAGACCTCAAGTATTCAAACTTCCAAAAATTTAGAATTACTGCATATGGATCTCATGGGTCCCACTAGAACTGCTAGTCTAGGAAGGAAAAGGTATATTCTGGTAATTGTGGATGATTTCTCTCGATATACATGGGCTATTCCTATTTGGGAAAAATATGATGCTTTTGATGCAGCTCAACATTTATTCAAGAAGATTCAGGTTGAGCAAAATTGCCAGATTATGGGAATCCGCAGTGATCATGGAAGAGAATTAAAAAATTCCATGTTTGTAGAATTCTGTCTCTCATATGGAAACAAGCAGAATTTTCTTCTCCTATCACCCCTCAACAGAATGGGGTTGTTGAAAGAAAGAACAAGGTAATTCAGGAGATGGCTCGTGTGATGATCCACTCAAAGAATCTTGCTCAACACTTCTGGGGAGAAGCTGTGAACACTGCATGTCATATTATCAACAGGGTCTATCTGAGGCCTGAAACAAGCAAGACTCCCTATGAAATTTGGCGAGGTAAAAAGCCCACGATAAAGTATTTCAGAACCTTTGGAAGTAAATGCTATATCCTTCGTGACAGGTAGAATCTTAGGAAATTTGATCCGAAGAGTGATGAAGGCTTATTTTTAGGATATTCCTCAACCAGTCGTGCCTACAGAGTTTTCAATAAAAGAACAGAGACTGTGATGGAATCCATAAATGTCGTCATTGATGATGAAGAGGTTGAAAGACCAAGTAGCGGGGAAGAAAATCAGCTCGCTTCAGTTGAAGTTATAGATAGAACAACTGATAATGACAAGGCATCTCCAAGTGTGTCTCCAGATGAGCCTCCTTCCCCTCTCACGGCTTCAGATACAACTTCCAGTACTTCTGAAGATGAAGATACTCCTGCAAATCCTCCCAAGCGATCATGGGTGAAGCACAATCATCCTCCACAGCAGCTCCTTGGGACCATAGATGAAAGGCGTAGGCTAAGAAGCAGAGTCATCCAGCCTGACAATGAAGTAGCTAATCAAGTCTCCTACAGCTGCTACCTTGCTCAGACAGAACCAAAGAAAGTTGATGAAGCTCTACAGGATGAAGGATGGGTGTCTGCCATGCATGATGAGCGTCTGACATGCATGATGAGCTCCATCAATTCACTAGAAATGATGTTTGGACCTTGGTTCCCCGTCCTGCAGAACCAAATATCATTGGTACTAAGTGGATTTTCAAGAATAAAACAGATGAGCATGGCACTGTGGTTCGGAATAAAGCCCGTCTTGTTACCCAGGGATACACTCAGATAGAGGGAGTAGAGTTTGATGAAACTTTTGCTCCAGTTGCCAGGTTAGAATCCATCAGAATTCTTCTCTCCATTGCCTATCATATTGGGTTCAGGCTGTATCAGATGGATGTAAAGAGTGCCTTTCTGAGCACTGTTCTTCAAGAAGAAGTTTATGTAGAACAGCTGAAGGGATTTCAAGATCCTCATCATCCCCATCATGTGTACAAGCTGAAGAAGGCTTTATATGGGCTTAAGCAGGCTCCTCGGGCATGGTATGAGCGTCTCACCACTTATCTCTTGGCTAAGGGATTTATAAGGGGACAAGCTGATCGAACCTTGTTCATCAGAAATCAAGTTACTCACAAACTCATTGCTCAGATCTATGTTGATGACATCATTGTTGGAGCTACCTTAGACTCTCTTGCCCATGAGTTTTGTGAAGAAATGAAGCAGGAATTTGAAATGAGCATGATTGGTGAGCTGAACTATTTTCTTGGCCTTCAAGTCAAGCAAACTGCTGAAGGCATCTTCATCTCTCAGTCCAAGTATGCTAAGGATCTGGTCAAACGGTTTGGTTTGGATGGAAAGAGTCGTGCCCGAACTCCCATGAGCACCAGTGTCAAGATTAGTAGTGATCTCGCAGGAAAATTCGTTGATCCATCCCTTTACAGAAGTATGATAGGGAGTCTCCTATATCTTACAGCCAGCCGACTAGACATTGCCTTTAGTGTGGGAGTTTGTGCTCGCTTTCAGGCAAATCCTAAGGAATCACATCTCACTATGGTCAAGCGTATCATCCGGTATGTAAATGATACCCTTCTGTATGGCATTTGGTATTCTAGAGAAACAAATCTTGTTGTTTCAGGATACTCTGATGGAGATTGGGCTGGTAATACTGATGATAGAAAGAGCACCTCGGGAGGATGTTTCTATGAGCAAGAAACAAGCCTCTATATCTCTCTCCACTACTGAGACTGAATATATTGCTGCGGTTAGCTGTTGAACCCAATTATTGTGGATGAAGACACTGCTAGGCGACTATGGATTCTCTCAAGATACTATGACTATCAATTGTGATAATACTAGTGCTATCAACATCTCCAAGAATCCAGTTCAGCACTCTCGCACCAAGCACATTGATATCAGACATCACTTCTTGCGTGATCTTGTGGAATCTGAGGTAGTATCTCTCTCTTTCATCCCCACTGATAACCAATTGGCTGACATTCTTACCAAACCTCTAGATGGAAGCAGGTTTGAGTCCCTTCGGAAAGCCATTGGTGTTTGTGACATGTCCTAGACATGCTTTTCCATGTTAGGGTGAGATTTTTGTCTTGTCCTCTGATAGAATGATGTTGTTTTTGAAAAATGAAATTGACTTCTAAAATGACCAGCAAGTGTGTGCACAAAGTGTTAATAAACAATACAGAAACTAAACAACATAAGAATTTTTGTTAACGAAGTGGAAACTCAAGATGAGAAAAACCACTCCTAGGCAGTCAAACCCAGTATATCCACTATTTAGAAGACAAGACTAGATACAAGATAGTAACACTCACATACCCCTGATGCATTGGTCGCACCTTGCTCTCTAACGTATAACCCAACACGAACGCCTTCCAACCAGGTCTCCTACCTTAAGGGGTCTTCAATGGAATCCTTTATCTTAGGGCCGACCCCTAAGATAGACTTCAGTTGTAGCGTAGCAACAACACACTTGCAATGGCTTGAGAGAGAACAAATTAGCTATGACTGTGCCGTCCATAGTTTTGGCTTGATGTGCAGCCAGATCTTCCACATTCCTCTGGCGGACCCTGCGCTGTGGACTGCCTACAGACATGATTCTGCAGAAAGAAACCAACAAGATTTTGCCAAAAATAATCTAAAAATATTCTTGTTAGGTCACAACAAAAATTGGGCATAATAACAGCAGTAAAAAGGACTCTTTCAAAAATATAGACAAAAATTATCACATTGTAGTCCCAAAAAGTATCACCACAAATAATCCCAATATGGCAGATATATGCATCTCAAAAACATTCCTAAAGAAATCAACATTCTTACGGTTAAAACTAAACTGAAGAGAAAAGGGCTAAAAGGAATACCTGGAATGTGTGAAAATGTACAAAAAGACAAAAAGCAGCAAGTTAATCCCAAAAGCTTGTAAAGATTCACTCACAAGATGCCAAAAAGTGAGATTTTGGTGGGGTAGAGTGGATAAGCAGTGACCAGGGGTATATATAGCCTCTGTGGGGTCCCCGTCCAGACGGTGTATTAATGTCGTCCAGACGTGCGCTGCATTGGAAACAAGCGGACAAGCCGCGCGCGTCCGAACGAACAATTCTACCGTCTGGCCGTTGGTTGCCGTGCGGGTCCGGACGTAAACAGATCCCATCCAGATGACTTAGCTCCGCCCGTCCGGACTCCAAAAGATATTGTCTGGACTACGAAGCTCCACCCGTCCGGACGCCAAGAGAGACCGTCCGGACGCTTCACACTAAAAAACAGAAAACTGAGGAAAATTTACAAAAAACAATTTTTCTCAAGTCAGTTTCAGAACACGCATGTATAATCCACTGATAACACAATCAGAGAACATCTCAAAACTAAACAGAGATATAAAAGAGAGTTAAGACTTCAATCAGCACAAATGTTTTCCTGGACATAGAAAATTCAAATAGACAACTCAACTCATGCAGTGCATGTGTGTGTGAAGACTTAACCCACAAGGTATGACTTTCACAGATATGACAAAGAGCAACCAGATTTCCTAGACAAGAGTGAAAATCAGTGACAGATTAGTCAAAAGTCAAACCTTATAACTTACTAGGGCCTAGTCACTGTAACGCCTCAAATTTGAGCCTGCAAATTCGTAAGCAGAAACCTCCGATTTCCACGTGACATTACTACATCAGAGATAAACTCTCGCAGCGGAATATATATATTTTTCTATTGTCTTAGGAATTGATAGCATAACACATTAGAGCTGACTGAAATACCTCGGTAATTTATTAAAAGTTACTTAGGTTTATCTTTACATGCCATATGCACACTAGGTGCATCAAAATTAGTGCCACAGACGGCACATAAGCATATAACATAAAACATGCCAAACATGACATTGTTATAAATATTTACATGCCATAAAACAAAACACATATAAGCACAACTAGCAATTTCTAAGCTAGCACATAATAGTTCGTTGATGGTTTCAAAAACCATCAAAACTGGCATATGGGTCAATGCCTTCATTCTCCAGATCTGCATCAGTAACTATGCAAATATGACGTCATCATATTTACATAGACAAACAAGTGAGTCATCCATTTTCATAACTAAGTTACCATCAGATTAATAACAGTCCATAAATAATATAAATGCAAGAGTTGTATGAATATGCATCGTAGTAACCATTTAGTTTGTGTTTTATGATCATCTTACTTCAGACCTCTCGTTCTTAGGTATCCAAACCCGTTCATGTCCTTTGCCTCACACTTAATGTCTTACCTGTTTGCACTGGAATCCTACCGGTCCCAGCATTAGTTATATATTAGGACTTTGGACTCACCCTAGGTCACTATGAACCCCCTGGATCCATTGATTAGCCTTCCTTCCACTTGCTACGACATCAGCTTGTAGATGACTATCTCATCAACCGTTATATTAATTGGACACAATATGAAATGCATGAATAACCACATGCAATGAACACACACCACACAGTCCTAATGAAACATAGAATCATTCCTTAGTAAGTACATCCATACTTACTCTCATTGGTGTAGTTTCTTAGCTCCTTTTCTGTAACAAATATATACAAAGAAGATGATATATACATCAGTCGTTTTTCGAATATTAAAAATGTGTATATTTTTACATCACTTTACTCATCATTATTAGTTATCAATTAAAATGTAATTACTTCAACATGAATCCCACAACGATTCATGAGAAAATATTACAACGTTTCATGTTTAAGAACCGAAACACAACACAATGCTCTTGGTAACATAACACTTAAACATGAATCCTAACAGGATAATATTTTTATGTAAAAGGATAGGGAAATTAGCGGCATAGCCACTTTGTAGGAATACAATAAATGATCAAATAAATATGCAAAGGGATAGGGAAATTAGCGGCATAGCCACTTTGTAGGAATACAATAAATGATAAAATAAATATACGAAAGAACAGGGAAATTAGCGGCATAGCCACTTTGTAGGAATACAATAAATGATAAAATAAATATACGAAGGAATAGGGAAATTAGCGGCATAGCCACTTTGTAGGAATACAATAAATTATAAAATAAATACGGGGGATTAAAACAACTCCGTAGTAATGATAAAATAAATACGGGGGATCAAACCAACTCCGTAGTAATGATAAAATAAATACGGGGGATTAAACCAACTCCGTAGTAATGATACACAAGTAATGAAATCAAATAGTAAGGAAGAGGTGTCAAGATTTACTTACCAATTTGATTTGGAGAGAAAAATAACTTCAAGAACAACAAAGTGGTTTTGTGGTAGAAGGAGAGAAAAAGGGAGAGAAAACCAAAGCAAAAGCTTTCTTGAATAATGTCTTGCAAACTAGTCCTTACTTTATTATTTATTTGGATTTTAGAATTTTCGTCCAACTAGAGGGCAGCCTACTCCGAGAATTATTTCGATGGTCAAACCTACTCCGATTGATGTGAAATTTTGAGGGTAGATAGAGGACTTTAAGACAAACACTTTCTCTTTTTGGTTTGGCTCATTTCAAGTTTGTTTTGACTTAGTTCCGGTCAAGTCAAAGTTTCTGTCTATAAAGCAAAAATATCTTTTATCCACTTTCTGTGTTCACACTTGCTTTATTGATTTTTCTTTCTTGTCATGATTACTCTTGAGATATTCTATCATTTCATCATTACTCTTGTTTTTTAACATAAATATTTCTAGAAGCATGGAGATATTTTTCTTTGACAGCTTTTTGTTTAATATCGACAGTTGGGTTATTTAGGCACCGGTTTTGGATAAAAAGTCAACTATTACTAAATTGAATTCTAACTTCACAGGATTCAAGTATAAACTATATATATATACACTATATTAAGTAATTATAAGCCATAAAAACATTTTTATCAAGCCTAAATTTAAAGGTCAAAGTTTAACCACAAGTGCCACTTGGCACCTAAATAGTCAACTACAAATCCAAAAAGTCAACATGTGGACTTTTCATAAAATTTTACCATGTGATAGATATTTCTATTGTGAGCACCACGGTCTTTGATTTAACTAAATCTGAGTCTGTTTGACCTATTTTCGGTTCAATCAAAGTTTAAAGCTTAAATGTTACTTTTAGGTTTTTAAGGGTTTTTAGGTTTCGATCTTTTAAGTTTTCAAAACAACTTTAGGTTTGCTTATAAAAACATGTGAATATTGTCTCCTCAACAATATCAATGATTTCTTAAAAGCTTGAAATTACTAGGCGTTACAGTCACCTTCATCTGATACACTCCCCCTAAGATGCAGCACCTAATTGTTTTACTTGTACCATGAAGGACAAAGTAAAATTTTTACTTTCACGTAGAGGGCAAGGAATATAGCAAAATCAGCACATAACCAGTGAATATACAATTTAAAGCACAAAATTCATATGATTGACTGCTTGATTCTTATGGTCCTGCAACCTAGAAAGAATGCCATAGTTTTTAGGTTCTAGGTTCAACTAGCATGTGGTCATTTTGGCCTTCTCATCAAAGACCTCTTCTCTTATCCAAAATTTCCAGAAACAAAACGTCAGAGAAGGAAAGATGTACACCTTTAGGGGAGTCTTGGATAGTGTACATTTTCATCGCATGAGGAAATAAGCTATCCTACTTTTGCATAAACAGGAAAACACTTGGCAGATATAGTCATAAACTCTCAATTATATCTAAGCAGAGTAGATTAATGCACACAGAATTGAGATATCAGGTGAAAACATATACAATATCTAACATGCCAAGAGAAAAAAAAAATCCTCCAAATTCTCCCCAATTTTTTTTTTAAATGCAATATGGAAATGACATCATATGCAAGGCAAGATCAAACCTGTGAATGCTCGATGATGCCAATACAGAAAAACAGTCGCTCGACCTGCTTATTCTGTCTTCCCTAACAAGTACCTGGAAAATTCTCTCAAGAGAAATAAGGGGTAAAGCAAAAAACTGGTTCCTAGATTGCATACATAATATAGCAAGTAAGATACGCAATCAAACCTGATGTCGTAGGATTAGGAACCAAATCCTAGGCATGAACACATGAACCTGCTAGGTGCGTCTGTTACCCCTCATGGGGTGATTGTCCTTCTTGACCCAACCCTGCCTTCCTATGAGTGGTTGCTGGCAGACTGCATCATCCACTCCATCATGCTCTGCACCCAGATAGGTGGCTCACTGTGGTCTTGCTCTTCTTTCACCTTCTAAGGCCGCCTAAACTGCTTGGATTTGTTCTTGGAGTTGCCACTGTGATTGTCAGGCACAAATCGTTGCTGAGGCAGCTGATGCTGAGCTGCCTGGTATAGTGGTGCATGAGTCCAAGGAGCTTGATATCTTGGTGCTTGATGATAAGGAGCCTGATACCATGGAGTCTGAAACTGGGCCGGAGGTCTAGTGCCATGATTAGCCTATCAGGGCACTTCATTCTTGGCCTTGGCTTTCTGAGCCTTCAGGAGGGAGCACTGAGGACGAACATACCCACTTAGACCGCAACGATGTCATATGATAGGTCTTCTGATGGAATGAGGCTTCTGAGTGCCTGGAACATCATCATTGACCTTGTTCTTCCCTTTATATTCAATAGTGGGAGGAGGCTCTGGGACTACAGGTTTCACAAATACAATCTTTGAAGTAGAGGGAGCATCAGAAGAGGGAGCTACATACCTGAGACCGATCTTGTCAGTTGGGCTCTTCTGGATAGACAGCATACGAGTCAGCTTCTCATCAGTGACTCTCTAGTAGCTTTTCCTCGAGCTCTTGTATTCTAAGCAGCAATGAACTCTTCTCAGTTTGCAGACTGTTCAAATCATAGAGATGATGCTTACGACCTTCCCTCAGCTTCTCATACTCTATATAGAGTGTCTTGTACGCCTCATTGAGCTCTTCCCCATTATCACTATGCTCCAAATAATAAGAGTCTTCTTCCTCAACGTGTGGGGCTACAAAGGCCAGAAATTTTTCATACTCTGGAGCTTCTTCTTCTGACTCATCATTGAGAGTCACATTGTACGCCTTCCCCTTGCTTTTCTTAAGATTCTTGCAATCGGCTCGGATATGCCCAAAACCTGAGCATTCAAAACATCTTGGCCCTCTGGGATCCTTCTTTTCTTCTTCCTCAAGTTCAGCTTCTCTGGGAGCTTTCTTCACCTTTTTAGAAAACTTCTTTTTAAAACGGTCATCCCTCATCAGTCTTCTAAAATTATTGGCTAACATAGCCACAGCTTTTTCTTCCTCCTCAAAGTCATCTTCAGATGAAGCTTCTACCTTTTTCTCGGAAGCTTTCAGGGCAACGGTCTTCAACTTCTTGACCGGGGGCAGAGATAGCTCATACGTTTGAAAAGATCCCACCAACTCTTCAATCTTTATCTCTTCTAAATCTTTGCTTTCTTCAATGGTGGTTACCTTGATCCTAAAACGCTTAGGCAAAGATCTTAGAATCTTTCGGATGAGTTTTACATCTGAGATAGGTTTCCCAAGACTCACCATGGAGTTTCTCAGGTCACTCATCATGGAGTAAAACTCTCCAAATGTCTCATCTTCTAACATCTTAATTTCTTCAAATTTTGAAATCAACATTTGAAGTTTGGTAGATTTTACAAGTTTCGTGCCTTCATATGTTGTTTCCAAAATTTGCCATGCTTCTTTGGCTGATTCACAATTTGAAATTTTCGCGAATTCTGATGGAGAAATTGCTTGGCATAGAGCATGGAGGGCTATATTATTTGAAAGATGAGCATTCTTCTGATGGACTAGTTCGAGTGTTGCATCCTCTGGTTTAGTCCAACCAGTTTCAACAATACTCCAACAGTCAATAGATTTCAGAAAGAACCGCATACGTGCCTTCCAATAGCCATAGTTTGTACCATCAAAGGCAGGAACACAATTAAGAGTTTGAGACATTTTAATAGAAAGAAGTCAAAATAATAACACTCAAGAAATAAATATTCTCAGAGTGTACCAAGCTCTGATACCAATTGACAAATGAAATTGACTTCTAAAATGAACAGCAAGTGTGTGCACAAAGTGTTAATAAACAATGCAGAAACTAAACAACACAAGAGTTTTTGTTAATGAAGTGGAAACTCAAGATGAGAAAAACAACTCCGGGGCAGCAAACCCAGGATATCCACTATTTAGAAGACAAGACTAGATACAAGATAGTAACACTCACATACCCCTGATGTAGTGGTCTTACCTTGCTCTCAATCGTGTAACCCAACACGAACGCCTCCCAACCAGGTCTCCTACCTGAAGGGGTCTTCAATGGAATCCTTTATCTTAGGGCCAACCCCTAAGATAGACTTCAGTTGTAGCGCAGCAACAACACACTTGCAATGGCTTGAGAGAGAACAAATCAGCTCCAATAACTTCACAAAATAACTCTTTAAGCTCTGAAGGAATTCAATACCGAATTCTTGCAATTCTCAATGCCCAGGGGCCTCTATTTATAGGCTGAGGTTCAAATGGGTGACTGCAGTGAAATATACGGGTGCCGTCCGGACGGTGGACAAGGGCCGTCCGGACGGTCGCACGTCCGCTACAAGGAATTTCCACATAAGGCTTCGCGCGTCCAGAGCAAGGGGGATGGCCATCCAGACGGTTAATCTTCAACACGCAATTTCCATATCTGATGAGCGCACGTCCAGACCATGATAGGCAGGCGTCCGGACGGTTGAAGTTGAATACGCAATTTCCATAACTGTTGAACGCGCGTCCGGACCAAGCTGACTGAAGTCCGGACGGTTGTATATGAATTGCGATTCTTGCCTTATATATGAGCGCGTCCGGATGGGAATCCACATCGTCCGGACGGTTGCATCAATCTTCCCTCATATGAACTTGGAAAGAAAATTTGAAGCTAATCGATCACTGGACGTCGTCCGAACGGGCTGCTGAGACGTCCGGACGGATACAAGCTGGAACAGAAGCTTCTTGATACAGTGAAGGGTTCGGACGGAAATACACGTCGTCCAGACGGATTATGCTTGATCTGTCTGGTTTTCAGACGGTATGGCACGTTGTCTGGACGGATGGAACAGTGGACAGATGAGCGTCCAGACGGGATGACACGTCGTCCTGACGACTAACAGGGAACCGATTCTTCTAACTTGTAACCAGTGCAGAATCTCTGAAATACTTCTGAATAGTGGATTTCCTGTGAAGAGCATCTTTACACACAAGTGATTTTGTCCTAAACAGAATGAAGCCAATCACAAACTAACACTTTTATATATATATATATATAAAATGAAAATTGAGTTTTTGTAGGAGGTTGGTCCCTTCTAAGGTATGTCAGCTATCTCATGTATTCTCTTTGGGTTACTAGTTCGTTATGCATTAATGAATTATTCTTACATATGGTTGAGAACATAAGCCTGACATATGCAAAGTTTTCTTGCTCACTTGTAATGATTGATAGCTTCTTTCCTCATGCGAAGAAAATGTGCACTATCCAGGACTCCCTAAAAGGTATATCCTTCCTTCTCTGACTTTGTGTTTCTAGAACTTTTGGATAAGAGAAGAGGTATTTGATAAGATGCACAAATTGACCACATGCTAGTTGAACCTAGAACCCAAAAACTCTGGCATTCTCTTTAGATTGCAGCACCATAAGAATCAAACAGTAAATCATATGGATTATTCTCCTTAAATTCTATATTCACTACATATGTGCTGAATTTGCTATATGCCTTGCCCTCTATGTGCAAGTAAAAATTTTACTTTTTCCTTCATGGTACAAGTAAAACAACTTGGTGCTGCATCTCAGGGGGACTGTATCAGATGAGGGTGGCTAGGCCCTAGTAATTTATAAGGTTTGACTTTTGACTACTCTTTCGCTGATTTTCTCTCTTGTTCAGAAAATCTGGTTGCCATTTGTCATCTCATTGATATTCATACCTTATGGGAAAAGCCTTCACACACCCATACATTGCATGAGTCGAGAAAGCTATTTTCATTATTCTGTTTGCAGGGGAATCTTTGCCTATTTTATCCTTGTCTATTGACTATATGTTTGCATAATTCTGACATGCTCCTTGACTAGTTTCTCAGATAGGGATCCATGCGTGTGCCATTATACTTATGAAGGACCTAACCATGCTGCTCCTCTTTCTACTGTTCAGCTTGTTGTTTTTTTTGTCCTTTTTCCTTGTAAACTTTAAACTTGTGGACTAATATTACTATGTTTACCCTGGTCCTTCTGAGATCGTTAGGGGGAGTAATTTGGGTTGTGTTGTAACTTTTATTACTCTATTTTACCCTTTGTCCCTTCGTGACAAAAAGGGGAAGTAATTTTTATTTTTGGACCGGGAATGTATTTCCAAACTGGTCAAGTGATTTTTGTCCCAGAATGGCCAAAGGGGGAGTTTGTTAGTTTGTGATTGGCCTCATTCTGTTTGGACAAAATCACTTGTATGTAAAGATGTTGTTTAACAGGGATTTCGCTATTCAGAAGTGTTTCAGAAGATTCTGCACATTAGAAAAATCGGTTCCCTGCCAGCCGTCCAAACGACGTGTCATCCCGTTTGGACGCTCATCTGTCCACAGTTCCAGCCGTTCGGACGACATGCCATACCGTCCAGACGCCCAACAGACCTAGCATCATTCGTCCGGATGACGTGAATTTCCGTCCGGACTCTTCATTGTATCGAGAAGCTTCTGTTCCAATTTACATCCGTTCGGACGTCTCAGCAGCCCATTCGGACGACGTCCAGTGATCGATCAGCTTCATATTTTCTTTCCAATTTCAAATAAGGGAAGATTGATGCAACCGTCCGGACGACGTGGATTCTCGTCCGGACGCGCTCATACATAAGGCAAGAATCGCAATTCAAATACAACCGTTCGGACGTCAGTCAGCTTGGTCCGGACGCGCGTTTAACAGATATGGAAATTGCGTATTCAACTTCAACCGTTCGGACGCCTGCCTATCATGGTCCGTACGTGCGCTCATCTGATATGAAAATTGCGTGTTGAAGATTAACCGTCCGGATGACCATCTCCCTTGGTCCAGACGCGCGAAAGACTTATATGGAAATTACTTGCAGCGGACGTGAGACCGTCCGGACGCGGCTTTCAAATAGGAAAGATTTTTAGCAAAAATCTCAGAATTTTTGTTGCACAGTTATCCTTCCGGACGGCTCAGGTCCACCGTCCGGACAGCGTCCGTACATATCACAGCAATCGCCCATTTGAACTCTCATCCTATAAATAGAGGCCCCTGGGCAATGAGAACTGCAAGAATTTGGTATTGAATTCCTACAAAGTTTAGAGAGTTATTGTGTGAAGTTATTGGAGCTGATTTGTTCTCTCTCAAGCTATTGCAAGTGTGCTGTTGTTGCGCTACAACTGAAGTCTATCTTAGGGGTCGGCCCTAAGATAAATGATTCCATTGAAGACCCCTTCAAGTAGGATACCTAGTTGGAAGGTGTTCGTGTTGAGTTACACGTTAGAGAGCAAGGTACGACCACTGCATCAGGGGTATGTGAGTGTTACTATCTTGTATCTAGTCTTGTCTTCTGAATAGTGGATATCCTGGGTTTGGCTGCCCCAGAGTAGTTTTTCTCATCTTGAGTTTCCACTTCGTTAACAAAAATTCTTGTGTTTGTTTTCCGCATTGATTATTTTTGTTAACACTTTGTGCACACACTTGCTATTTATTTTAGAAGTCAACTCCATTTTTCAGAAACATCTAAGTGAATACAAAGCATGCTTTTCAAATTATCACTTGAGAATTTTTCCAATTTATTCTCAAGGTCATTAATAGTATTAAGCAACATGATATTCTCAGATTTCAAAGAGTCAATCAAAGCATATGATTCAGACAATTGTATAAACAAAGACTCTTTTTCTTGCTTCACCTTTTTGATCTCTTTTGGAGAAACCATCTTATCCAATTTAGCAAAAACTTTAGAGAGCTCAATATCATAATTTTCATCAGATAACTGAGAGAAATCCATGATAAAAGGAAAATCAAAAATTAGAAGTTACAAAGAGATAAGAATCATACTCAGGAATTAAATCATTTAAACGGAGTGTACCTGCTCTGATACCAATTGAAAATAAATAATGACTTCTAAATAACCAAGTGTGTGTTTGTGTGCAACAAAATATCTTAAATGCGGAAAATAAAAGAGACAAGATATTTGTTGACGAAGTGGAAACTCTGTGAAGAGAAAAACCACTCCGAGGCAGCCAAACCCAGAAAATTCACTATCCAAAGACAAAGAAAGTTACAAAGCACTCGTACTCACAAAACCTATTGCAGTAGTCATACCTTTAACTATAACATAAAGCCCATCTTGAAAGCTTCCCAACCAAGCCTCCTACTTGAAGGGGTCTTTGATGGAATCCTTTACCTTAGGGCCGACCCCTAAAATAGACTTCACACGAACTGTTGAGCACACACCGGCAACGGTTAAAGAGCTATAAGCGGATCTTCAAATCTCCCTAAACACCATTTCTAAGCACTATAAAATTTTATACTGAATTCTTACAAATAACAAGCCTAGAGCCATCTATTTATAGACTTCAGAAAGCCTAATTCTAGACAAATTCGGACTCTGGCTATGAAGTGTCCGGACGGAAGTTAGCCTCGTCCGGACGGTCTTCGGCAACCACCTTTCCAGAATAGCGCGATTCTTCCCAAAATAGGACCACGTCCAGATGGCTTGGCCTAGCGTTCGGATGGTCTTCACTGTCACTCCTTTCCGCGTTCGTAAAGGAAACCCGAAATATTCTGGAACACTGGGTAGCCTCTGGACGTGTTGCCACGTCGTCCGGACATCTTGCAGAAACTTCCCAAATAGTGTCGACTGAAATCAAACTCCGTGCAGAAATTGGAGAAGCTTGACCTAGCGTCCGGACGATGTTGCTTTGATGTCCAGACGTCTTCAACACTGAAGCTTCTAGACACTGAGGGGCGTTCGGACTCCTTCAAAGGCTTGTCCGGACAGTTGCACAGGAATCGGTTGATCTGACTTGTAAAAAGCATGGAGTCTTCATGGACATCTTCTAGAACTTTGTGACCAGTAACATGGCTTGAAACGAACACTGTCTATATAACTTGAAGACTTTGAATAAAAACCGATAAGCCTGTTTTAAATGCAACCATTACATAAAGTGTTTTTGTTAACCAGAATGTTGCCAACATAAAATACTAACAAATGGAATTTTTAGAATTTTTACTCAGTTTAAAAAAATTCTCAAGGAGCTCAGTATAAGAATTCTCTTTAGTTAACATAGAAGAATTCATGATAAAAGAAGGCATCAAAAATATGGATCACACTAAGAATTTAATCTAACAGAGTGTTCCAAGCTCTGATACCAATTGAAAAATTAAATGACTTCTAATTTAACCATGTGTGTGTGAACAAAGTGTAACAAAATATCAAAAGTGTGGAATTTAAATGAGACTGATATTTTGTTAACGAAGTGAAAACTCAATTAAGAGAAAAATCACTCCAGGGCAGCCAAGCCTAGGAAATTTACTATTTAGAAGACAAAGCTAGTACAAAGATAGTAACACTCACATACCCCTATGCAGCGATCGTATCTTGCACTCTGACACGTAACCCGACGTGAATGCCTCCCAACCAAGTCACCTACTTGAATGGGTCTTCAATGGATTCATTTACCTTAGGGCTCCTCCCTAAGATAGTTTCCACACGAACACAATAACAGCACACTAGCAACCTTTAGAGAGCTAGTAGATCTTCACAATGTCTACCTAAACACCTTCTCTACATACAGAAGAGTTCAATACCGAGTTCATGTTTTTTACATGCCTACAAAAGACCTAAATCAACACTGATTCGATTTTCTCTAGGCTGCATCCAAACGCAAGCTGAGGCCGACCAAACAGACAACTATGTAACCAGCTTTCCTAACGCTCTTCACACAATACCATATCAGGGTTGCGTCTGAACGATGTTGCCTTAGCGTCCGGACGGTTACACTTCTGCTGCACGTAATTTTCTGAAAAATGAAATTTGACTTCTAAAATAAATAGCAAGTGTGTGCACAAAGTGTCAATAAAAATAACTACGTGGAAAATAAATGACACAAGGATTTTTGTTAACGAAGTGGAAACTCGATTAAGAGAAAAACCACTCTAGGGAAGCCAAACCCAGGATATCCACTATTCAGAAGACAAAGCTAGATACAAGATAGTAACACTCACATATACCCGATACAGTGGTCGTACCTTGCTCTCTAACGTGTAACCCAACACGAACGCTTCCCAACCAGGTCTCCTACCTGAAAGAGTCTTCAATGGAATCCTTTACCTTACGGCCAACCCGTAAGATAGAATCAGTTGTAGCGCAGCAACATCACACTTGCAATGGCTTCAGAGGAAACTTAATAAGCTCAACAATCTCTCAAAATAACTTCTCTGAGCACTTGTGGAATTCAATACTGAATTCTTGCAGTTCTCAATGCCCAGGGGCCTCTATTTATAGGCTAAGGTACAGAATGGGCGACTGTAGTGATATATGCGGGTGCCGTCCAGAAAGTGGACATGGGCCGTCCGGATGGACAACTATGCGACAAATTTTTCCGAGAAATTCGCTGAGAAATCTTTCTTGTTTAAGAGCCTCGTTCGGACGGTGAGACAATGTCGTCCGGACGGTCGTACATCTATTGCATGTAATTTCCACATAAGGCTTTAGCGCGTCTGGACCATGGGGGATGAGCGTCCGGACAGCAAATCTTCAACATGCAATTTCTATATCTGCTATGCGCGCGTCCGGACCATAATAGGCAGTTGTCCGAACGGTTGAATTCGAATAGGCAATTTCCTTAATTGTTGAATGTGTGTCCGGACCAAGGCTGACTGTCGTCCGGACGGTGATATTTGAATTGCGATTCTTGCCTAATGTATGAGCGCGTCCGGACGGGAATCCACGTCGTTCGGACGGTTGAAGCAATCTTCCCTTAAATTGAACTTGAAAAGAATTTGAAGCTGATCGATCACTGAGAGGCGTCCGGATGGGCTGCTAAGACATCTGGACTGATGCAAGCTGGAACAATAGCTTCTCGACATAGTGAAGGTCCAGAAGGGAATGCACATCGTCCGGACAAATGATGCTTGATCTGTCAAGGCGTCCGGACGGTGTGACACGTCGTCCGTACGGATGGAACAGGGGATAGATGGGCAACCGGATGGGATGACACGTCGTCCGGACGGCTGGCAGGGAATCGAAATCTTCTAACTTGTAAGCAGTGTAGAATCTTCTGACATCACTTTGAATAGTGGAATCCCTAATAAAACATCTTTACATACAAGTGATTTTGTCCAAACACAGAATGAGGCCAATCACAACCTAACAATTTCCATAATATGGACTAGCGTCCGGACGATGTTGCCCTAACGTCTGGACAATTGCAATTCTTCTCCACGTCTTGCCTTATCAAGGATAGCATCCAGACGGTGTTGACCTAACGTTCAGACAGATGCAGTTGTCTTCCCATATCTATGTCTGAGAAGGAAATTCAATTTCTGGTCGAACTCTAACTAGCGTTCGGACGGTATTGCCACTTCGTCCGGACGAATGCACTGGAAAGCTGGATTCCTTTCAAACTTTGAAGAGCTTCCGAACATGTTACCATGTCGTCCGGACGGATGCAACCTTGAACTGTTCAAAGTTTCTCAATACTAATGGGAGTCCAGACGGAATAGCCTTATCGTCTAGACGAATGTTGCTGACTGTCGAGTGTCCGGACGTTTTACAGGGCTGTTTGGACGAAAACAAAGGATCCGACTTTTCTTAATTGGAATCTGTACAAAATCTTCCTTGAACACTAAAATAGCTTTCTTGCGGCTTGTGACATTGGAACTTATCCTAATAAGGCTCTTCCCATCTTAGAGAAATAAACTCTAAATACTTTGAACGTTTTACAGGGCTGTTTGGACGAAACAAAGGATCCTACTTTTCTTAATTGGAATCTGTACAAAATCTTCCTTGAACACTGAAATAGCTTTCTTGCGGCTTGTGACACTAGAACTTATCCTAATAAGGCTCTTCCCATCTTAGAGAAATAAACTCTAAATACTTTGAAGATTCTGGAATATACAGTATCCCTGTGAAAACAGCAACATTACATGCTAGTGAATTTTGTCAACTGAATGCAGCCAATAAAAACTAATATATATATATATATATATATTACAAAATGGATAGAAAACATATACAAAAACTCACGAATACCACTAAAAATAGTAAATGTTTCTTTTAGTTTAGACATACCAAAATTAACAATCCCATAATTCCCAAGGATTCATAAACAAATCCTGAATACATCAAGTATCAACAGTCAATCCATAACCCACCAAAGAGAATACCAGTGTGATATATATATATATATCCCTCTACTGATAATCTGATTCCTATAATGATAGAAAACAATAGAAGTGAAAATTCTTTAATTCTATTGACAATAAGAGTATAATTTAACAACCACGTAACATACATTATACACAGATACAGTCACTGCATCAAGCCCACAAACCCAATCGGTAGTAGTCAAAATAAAACTACCCAACAAAATTTGCATACCATAATCAACAATTAAATTCAAATATGAAATATCAAAAGAAAAAACACATTGGGGTCAAATTTAGTTACTTGAAAGTCTGAGATTGAAAGATTGAGACATATATTGATTTGGGGCGAAATCAATTTAAATTTTTCAAAGAAATATTATTAGAAAGTAAGAAACCTAGCTCAGAGTCTCTTTTATTCATGGTTGCTTCACGAAATCAACTGAAGAGTCGAGAGAGAGAGAGAGAGAGAGAGAGATTGAAATAGTTTGCTTTAGACAAAGAGAGTTAAACCTGTTGAAGAGCAAAGATTTGAGATGGTCAGTTGAAATCTTGAAGAGTGAAGAACCTATTTCACAGAATCAGAAGTATAACCGTATAACAAGGGGTTGTGGCTATGCCGTTTGGAGTTTGGAATCCCAGTTAGGAAATATCATATCATTTCATACTATTAAGAACATTTATTATTTCTATTTTCAATAAAATGAAATAAAGTTTTTATCCACTTCCGTAAATGAGTTTTACTCATCTTACGCGTTGAAATCCTTTAAGAAATTCCCTTGATATCCTTCAACCTCCAAATCTGTGAAAGTGAACATGATCAGTCACTGATCTTAACCTAAACTGTTTCTAAACTCTTAACTATTTCAAAATGAGCCTACTACTTGGACTCGATTGTTTGGTGGGGAATCATCAAACGTTAGACATCAAACGTTCTCCCTAAATATCAAACATTTGATTCCAGACAAAAACTTGATTTTGAACCAAAGGCTTATCTAAACCTTAATCTAACACGTTCCAAGGTTCTCTCAATCATTCCAAACATTGCCCTAAACAGAAGTATTGCCCTCATGAAACCATATCTCATTATAAACTTTAAACAACCAACCCATCACTAGATCTAGTATAAATCCTTATCATACTCATGGGTTTACTTACATTCTATAAAACAGAGGGTTATCCATGCAAATCCAACAAGATAACAAGACCTAAAGTTTAAACCATCTATGCAATATCCATAACTAAATTAGAATTAACCCTAGATGCTAAATTTACAATTAGGAGATTATAGAAACGAAAATGAAGCTAAACAAGAACTTATCAAAGGCATAATGTAACGCCCTAGTGAAATTAACTAATTGGTAGTTAATTCCATGGTTCGTCTCCCAGTCTTATTCCAGAAAGAATAAAACCACAAGGATCTCATCATTTCTGAAGAAAGTCTATAGCGGAAGACCTTTACTTAAAAA
Source organism: Alnus rubra (assembly GCA_028654335.1). Taxonomy (NCBI): domain Eukaryota; kingdom Viridiplantae; phylum Streptophyta; class Magnoliopsida; order Fagales; family Betulaceae; genus Alnus; species Alnus rubra. The sequence continues at coordinate 43,825 of JAJPGS010001072.1, forward strand.
AAATAGCAATCTAAAATAGACAATCACAACGATAAAAGCTAGAGTAAGACTAAAACATCATAACATAGATATCCTAATCTCTAAAAATACGGTAAAAACACCAGTCATATAATATAATGCAGATCCAGAGCCAAAAGATCTAAGAGTCATAACAACATCAAAATCAAGTCATACACTTAAGAAGATAAAGCATAAAGATAAAATCTATCATATCCTGACGGGATTCACTATCTCCTCTGCACATCCCATCCAATCAGATGGGATCTAGCTCCTTAAAGATGATCTTGAGTACTCCCTCCAACAGAACCATATGCCGCTCCAATGTCGTCATCAAATAAACTTTCTACAAAACAATATAGGTTTCATAGGTGAAAAGATACAAGTATAAGTCCATGACTTAGTGAGTAATAATACACATGATACACATGTTATCATATGGTGAAATCAGTTTTAGATGTAAGGCACATGAATTAGAATATCATTATAACCATTCATTTCATAAGATAGTCATGTATGAAGTATATATATAATACATGCTTATAATAAGAATCATGTCATAGTTCAATTACACATGGTTTATCCAAGATATTAACCCCTTATCGACAGGGTTGGCACTGTCCCGAGGAACCTGTAATGCAACACTGGTGCCTATGATATGTACGCATACCGTCATATACTAGCAGCCTGACCGAGCCTGACCTTGGGTGGCCCACGCTACTAGCAAAATCGTAACCGTGACCCCCATTCAAGTACGATGCGCCGGTCACAAAATAACCATTAGACCCAAGGCCATCATGACATATTATAAACTTTTGACCAAAGAACAACCAATATAATAGCAAGCCCATGGTCGTTATCCCACACGAGACGGTGTACAATGTCATACGATGCAGCTTAATATTCACCATATTTTACATGCATGCTCTTTTAATTTCACCATTTCATTATCTTGTCATTAATCACTCATTTTCACAAAGTAGAGTTCACAGTAATCAAAAGTATATTTCATGTGAGTTGTAAACATGAATATTTGGTACACAAAATAATCATGCTATGCAAGAAAAAAAAAAACAAGTATCCATGTGAGTTTTTACTCACTTGTATCATAAGGCCTCAAAACCTCAAAATCTGATAAAAAACTATCAGTAGCCCTAATCCCGAGTCAAAAGTTAATCCTATGCTATAACAAGTTCAAAATGGGTATTCTGCTTGACCCACGAACGTTCGTGATACGACGCACGAACATTCATACAACGAGGAACTATCATTCGAAGCACCAGAGATCGACCGTTTGGCCACGAGGATTGAATGTTCGTCCCTGGCAGAAACTGCATTCGAACTAAAACCAATTTATGGTACTACTAAGCAAGACCTAGGGTTTTAATAACACTTCTAATACAATTTTAAGCCACATCATGTAATAAACACGATGCATAAAACATCAAAATGCTCCACCTAATATCGAGTTATCATTAAGATCAAAATAGTGACAAGAGGATTAAACCTATGATTAAAAGCTATAAAGAGAGATCAACAACATAACGGCTATAAAGGAAAACGTCTTCCTCACACCAAAATGCTCCTACACACTCCCAGTAGAGTCACACCAACACCAAGGGTCGAAAATACATAATATAAACAAAGATGTTGGGGTATTTATAGGGAAAAAAAAACGTAGAGGATAAGAATGAAGTGATTTTCTACCTGTCAAACGTTTGGTACTCGGGTTTGGACGTTCATGTACTATTTGTTGTACATACCAACGACGTGTGATGTACATTCTGTTAGTACACCACGTCATCGAACATTCATGGTGGGAAAAAAGATTGTTCGCAGAGGGAAAATAGATCGTTCAAAGTGGGAAATTTGATCGTTCGTTGTTCACAGCAAATACTCGGTCAACACAGAAAGTCAAAAAAAGTCCTAATTTTCAATTCAGACCTACTTAATCATATTAATAATCTAGGGCACTATATATAACATGTTAACTATTAGACTTAAAATGAGATTTGTGTAAAAGGATTAGCTTTCCTTCAAGACAAAGTCACAAGAGGGCCCAGTCTCTTTTCAAAACTCACTCTCTCACACTCACAAGAGTTTCCTTTGCTCATGAGTGGATATATAAAGTAACCCATGCATGCTCATGAGGGTTGAGGTGCCAAAAATTAAATGCTCTCAAACTAATATCTAAGGTTCGGGATCCAACTTCAAACGTTCTCCTCGATTGTTCGAGATCAAACTTCGAGTGTTCTCCTCGATTGTTTGAAATCCAACTTTGAACGTTCGGCTACACAAGAAATTCTTAAAAGTCCAAAATTACACATCCTACCACTTGGAACCAATCCTAACATCTTATATCATTTTCTTAAGGCATTCTTAATACAAGTTAACAATTTGGGGCATTACAACTCTTCAAAGATCAAAGAAGCCAATTTTAGCCCAACACAAGACTCGGTCCAACACAATAAAAGGAGGATCCAATAGGTCGAAAGATAAGAAAGGTCATGTCAAATACAATCAAGGAGTGAAAGCTCAAGGCTACAACAGCCCCCTCAACATTTAATTCCATCATATGATCACCTTCCTCAATAAATCAAAAATGCCTCAACATATCAGATAACAGGAAGGTGAACTTGCACTCAAGTAGGTATCAAATGAGGGGAAAACACAATGCTGACTTTCTAAACTATGACCAAATCTACAATTTTTGATAATGTAGCAACCATGAGACCACGCCCATGGATTATCCAATGGGGCAAAGATAGATCTTGTGGTTTTTTAGGTAAGGAAGTGATCGATGAATACCGAATCATCCATGGCGAGTGGCGATGTGTGGCCTGGCACGATGACAACTCAGGCAAAAGGATTGACAAGATGAGTGAATGTGACAAGGCATCTAGCTAATCCCTAGTTCAATGCATGACTAATCTGTACCCTTAAGTATTTTCAACCATTAATGCTCGAATAGGGTCCAGATACCCATTGACGATGATTCACATTTTAGGAAGAAAGACTAGCCCACAAGTCTTACCATTTTAGAGTAACCCGTCATTTTTCCACCTACCTTTCATATGGACCACTGCCCAAGGATGGCAAGTAATATAATTTGATCCCTTTGAAACATTTTTGAACAAGGGGCAAGCCCATATATAAAGCAAGTCCACCCTAACATGAGGGAGACTTTTTCTAGGGAGAAAAAAAATGCCCTCGTCGAGAGTTTATTACACTCGAGATTTCAAAATTTCCGTCCAAGAGATAACATAGGAAAAAAGTGTTTAAAAAGCTTAAACCAATGACAAACAATATCGGGGGGAAAAGTTATTAAACCAAGAAAAAGGGAGATAACCATTAGCCACTGAATCGAGTAAGAGTTATTCATGTTCCGCAACCATCAGGTCTTGTCCTCTCTCCCTTAGTCACTCATTATTTTTTTCCTCATTTATTGAATGATTAATGTGTCTTATTCCTCTAGATATTGATTAAAATAATTCTTGGAGTATTTTTCTTCATATGACTATTGTCCTGCCTCACCACTCACGTACTAGTGCATGGTTATCTTGTTGAACACTTCCTTGAGATACTATACACTATAACTTGAGTCCCTTTTTATTTGTTTCTCACTTGTGTGGATTCTTTCGTGTCTTGCCGCGAGAATTTAAGCCCCACGTTGACTTGATTGCAACCCCTGCTGGCTTGATAGCCATTGATTTGTCAGCTTAATGTTAGTACTGGGCTTGGCTCCTTGACCCATAAACTACTCGATCCTAAAATAAAAAAGGCACCCAAAAACATTTCGGCTTCGACTTCTCATGTCGTTGCCAACATGTCTTTATCATTGATTACATGCCGTCTCATGTGACTAAATATCATGTGCGACCGAGAAACTTATCAACGACGACTATGAAAGTTGTCTCAATGAGCATCTTCAACACAGTAACCATGACGACCCTAACAATGACAAAAAGTCATCGCAAAAATACATATTTTTTGTAGTGAATAAAATTTGACAGTTTGCGATTTCCAAATTAGACTATTACCGTAACGCCCTAGTGAAATTAACTAATTGATAGTTAACTCCATGGTTCGTCTCCCAGTCTTATTCTAAGAAGAACAAGACCACAAGGATCTCATCCTCTCCAAAGAAAGTCTGCAGCAAAAGACTTTCACTTAAAAGAAATAAAGATTGCACTCTAAAATGCACAGTCATAAGAATAGCTAGAGTAAACTAAAACATCATCATAATAATAACAGTCGAAGCTCCCAAAATATGTTCAAAAGACTAGTCATCAAAATAGTACAGATCCAGAACCAAAGGTCAAAGAGTCACCAACAAAAGTCAAAGCCTACACTTAACGAGATACAACATAAAGATGTTATCTATCATTTCACGGTGGGATTCACTAGGTCCACGCCACATCCGCGCCAGCCAAATGGGATCTAAACTCCTCAAATATGATCCTGAGCACTCCCTCCAACAGAACAAAATGTTGCTCCAAACCTGTCATCACAAAAACTATCTATAAAATAATACATGTTTCATTGGTGGAAAAGATACAAGTGTTAGTCCACCACTTAGTGAGTAGTACGCATGATGCAATAGAGTATTATTTCATTGTACAAAATGATGATGTTCATAATAAAGCTATACTGTATATATACTTATAACAAGAATATCATGTTATAGTCCAATTTCATATCGTCTATTCAAGATATTAACCCATTCCCAGCAAGGTTGGCACTGTCCTGAGGGACCTGTAATACAATACCAATGCCTCGGATATCTACGCATTCCTTCATATACTAGCAGCTCGATCGAGTTCAACCTCAGGTGACCCACGCTATTAGCAAAGCCGTAATCGTGACCCCCATTCAAGCATGGTGCGTTGTCACAAAACAACCATTGGACCCAAGACCTATCATAATACATTATAAATTTTTTACCATAAAAAACAACTGGTATAATAGTAAGCCCATGACTATTTTTCTACACGAGACGGTGTACCATGTCATACAATACAATTTAATCTTCAACGTATTTTACATTCATGTTTTCATAATCTCATAATTTCTTTATCTTGCGATTAATCACATATTTTCACAAAATAGAGGTCACACTAATAAAATGACATTTCATATTAGTTGTAAACATGCATGTTGATACAAAACATATTTGTGTTATGCGAAAAATAACAATAACAATAACAAGTATCCATGTGAGTTTTACTCATTTGTATCGCATGACTCTTCCAACAAGTTTCATTCAGGCTCCACAACCTCAAAATTTGAGAAAAACCTAACATCAACCTTACACTCAAGCTAAACAGGTATTAAAATCTTAAATAGTTCAAATTAGGCTTTCTGTTCGTTTGACGATAATTCGTCTAACGAATGGTGAACATTCGTCTTAGACGTCGTCTAGTGTAGGGAAATGTTCGTCGCTTGGGGAGAATTCCAAATTCGAACATAAAATCCATAAAACTGGTTCCAAGCAACCTCTAGGGTCTTAATATGATCTTTAACAGAGTCCTAACCTCAATAACAACTCCATGCAGTATTATGTACGTTAAACCTCACTTAAACCATTAATCTATCGATAAAATAATTTTATAACCAAAACTAAGAAAGGATGTAAAACTAACTAAAATATTAACAAAACAATAAATAAACTACAAAACAACTCTACAAGAACTAACTAGGCTAAGAAGGTTACCTCCTTGGGTTGAAAAGGGCTCCTTCCTCCTTCAAAAATACTTTCTCACACACACAAGGAATACACTGAGCAAAAGGGGTTAAAAAGTGTGGGAAATGAACTGAAGGCGTTGGGGTGAGGGGTATTTATAGGTGAAGAGGTCGAAGTGGATAAGAATTAATTGATTTGGCTTTTCGAGAACATTTGCCAAACGTATAGCAAACGTTCCTGAAAACCTAGGGTTAGAAGATTGTTCGGCGTACAACCGCAATCGTTCGTCGTATTGTCTAACACACACGCTGAAGATGTGGGATGTACCTTCCGACACACATTACAACACGTCAACGATCGTTCGTGGTGGGGACCACGATCATTCCCGAGGGAAAACCATGAACATTCCTAGTTCGATCAACTTAAAAAGTCAAATATTCCAAATCGCAGTTTAAGACCTAATTATCCTTGATAATTATCTGGGACATTACATTCTCTCCTCATAAAAATTTCATCCTCCAAATTTCACAAAAACATACTTAAGGACAATTAGCAATATTACCTTGCATCCAAAGCCTCATTGTCCCCGTGCTTAGTAGTTTCTTGAGTAATCTTCTCCCATCCATTTGCTGGTATCTCCACTGCTTCATCTTCAAACAGGTGTGGGTAATCGCCTTGTAGGTCATCGAGAGCATCGTAGTTGATGTTGCCTATATTGTACCAATCTTCATCTATTTTGACACCCAAATCCATTAGCTCACAAAAAGAGTAATTTCATACTCAGTCTAGGTCCGTAGGTATCCTCGTCAAAGTCGTTATGCTTTCTCGATAGGAAAACATTTCTCTTAGTTATTCCCATCAATTCCAAAAGAATATTCAAGAATCTAAAGAATAAGCACATGATCTTCAAACAAATGTGAGTAGCAATTCCTCATATCATGCTCCGCTTCCAAAGATGCTTCTTCTACCCCATGCTTGCGCCATAGTACCTTCACAATGGGAATTGTCATAGTGTGCAAAACTTGCTCATTGCGATCCAAGATTCGTATAGGCTTCTCTTCGTAAGTTAACTCCTCTTCTATTCCCAAAGGTTCATATTCTATTACCAGCTCGGGGTTGGGACGTATTTCCTTAACATCGACACATGGAAGACGTCATGTGTTCCTGCCAAATTTGGCGGTAGAGCAACTCGATAAGCTAACTTTCCAACTCTTTGGGTGACTTCAAACAGTCCAATGAATTGAGGGCTTAAATTTCCCTTCTTGCCGAGTCACATCACTCCTTACATTGGGGATATCTTCAGGAACACCTTATCTTTTACCTCAAACTCTAATGTTCGCCTTAGGTTTTCATTGTCGCTGTTCTGTCGACTTTGTGTTGCTACCATCTTCTACCTGATAACAACTATCTTGTCCTTAGTGTTATGAATGATCTCTGGCCCCAATAATTGTCGTTCTCAGACGTTACTCCAATACAGGGGCGATTGACATTTTCGTCCGTAGAGTGCTTCATAGGGTGACATTCCAATAGTGGCCTGGTAACTATTGTTGTAAGCGAACTCAATCAAAGGTTGGTATTGGATCCAACTTCCCTTGAAATCCAATACGCAAGCACGCAAAATATCCTCAAAGATTTGATTGATCCGTTCTGATTGACCATCAATCTGGGGGTGAAATGCAGTACTGAACTTCAAATCTGTCCTCATTTCCTTATGTAAACTTTGCCAAAACTTTGAAATAAATCACGAATCTCTATTTGAAATGATTGCTAATGGTACTCCGTGTAGTCGCACTATGTTCTACACTTTCAGCTTTTTCCAACTTATCCATAGGGTCCTTTACCTTCATAGGAATGAAATGCGCGCTTTTCATCAAACGATCCACTAGTACCCCAATGAAATCTTCTTCGGTCGGTGTCCTTTGTAGACCTAGGATGAAATCCATCGCAATTTCATCCCATTTCCACTTAGGTATTAGTAAGGGCTTGAGCATTCCTACCGGCCTTTGGTGTTCTGCCTTAACTTGTTGGTACGTGGGGCACTGTCCCATGTACTTCGCACTCTCCCTCTTTATGTTGTTCCACCAATAGGTCATTTTCAAGTCTTTGTACATCTTAGAGCTTTCAGGATGCACAATGTATAACGATCGATGAACCTCACTCGTTATTTTACACAAATTTGATCGAAGTGGGTAAGCGTCCCATCATCCTTTAAACAAAACTCCTTTGCTTTACCCTCCTCGAGTTGCTTATTGAACCGCTGACAATTGAGATCAATTTTCTAAGTGTCCTTGATCCTTTCCAATATTTCTAGTTGAATCACCATAGTCGACAAAAGTATTGGCGAATCTCTAGTTTCAGTCTTTCGAGCTCCATTATCAACTGAGGTTGAGAAATACTTAGGTTTACGAGTTTGATTGATGACTTTCTACTTAAAGCGTTAGCTACCACATTAGCTTTACCCGGATGATAATTGATCTCACAATCATAATCCTTGATCAACTCCAACCACCTCATTTGCCTCATATTTAATTCATTTTGGGTAAATAAATACTTTATGCTCTTGTGGTCCGTATAAATCTTACACTTTTTGCTGTACAAATAGTGTCTCCAAATCTTCAGAGCAAAAACAATGGCAGCAAGCTCCAAATCGTGGGTTGGGTAGTTTTGCTCGTAGTCCTTAAGTTGGTGTGAAGCGTAAGCGATCACCTTATCATTATGGATGAGTACACTTCCTAGTCCTTCCTTTGAGGCGTCATTATACACTGCCAAATTACCAGATTCTATAGGTAACTTTAGAACAGGTGTTGACACCAATCACCATTTCAACTCTTGAAAACTTTCTCGCAAGTGTCCGTCCATAAGTAGAGAGCTTTCTTCCTTGTGAGGGCAGTCAGAGGCTCTAAACGTGAGGAAAACCCTTCGATGAAGCGATGGTAGTAGCCGGCCAATCCTAGAAAACTCTGAATTTTGTGGGCATTGGTTGGCCTTCCCCATTCTACTAATATTCCTTTAGCAGAGATCACATGCCCAATAAAGAGACGCTATCCAACAAAAAATCACACTTCTTGAGCTTGGTATAGAGTTGCTCACGTCCAAGTCCCTCCAACGTCTTTTGCAAGTGCAATGTGTGATCCTCATAATTCTTGGAGTAGATCAAAATGTTGTCGACAAAGACTACTATGAATTGGTCTAGGTGCTCGTGAAAAACCCTATTCATAGTTTCCATAAGTATCGCGGGGGGATTGGTAAGTGTGAACGACATTACCAAGAACTCGTAATGCCCATAACGAGTTCGGAACGCCGTTTTGGGGATGTGCTTATGGAAAAGGAAATAACATCTAGTCCCAGCATGTAAGGTAAAATCAAACCTGTCCTCAAGGAGAGAGGTTTAGAAATACCAAGACTGAAAAGCAGTTGCATGATATGCTTTTAACTGTCATCCCCAAAAAAATATCTGTAGAAGTTTCTCAAGATAACAAGAGAAAATAAGGGGATAGAATAAATGCCTCCCAACTAAGTCACCTACTTTAAGGGGTCTTCAATGGAATCCTTTACCTTAGGGCCAACCCCTAAGATAGACTTCACACGAACAAATCACCACACACCGGCAACAGCTAGAGAGCTAGTAGATCTTCAATATCTCCCTAAACACCCTCTCTAAGCTACAAGGAATTCACTACCAAATTTTGTACATAATACATGCCTAGAGCCCTCTTCATATAGGCTACCGAAGACCTAAATCTCGTCTGATTAGGTTTTCCTAGGTAACGTCCGGACGATAGACATATGGCATCCGGACGGACAACTGTACGATTGGCTTTCCAAATTCGCTGAAATTCTTTCCTGAATTGAGCTACGTCTGGATAGTGTTGCCCTAGCGTCCAGACGGTTAAACTTTAGCTGCACGCAATTTCCATATCAAGGCTTGGAGCGTCCGGACCATGAAGGCTGACGTCCTGACGGTTAAACTGATGCTTGCAATTTCTATATATGAAGCTTGAGCGTCCGGACCATGAAGACTAGCGTCCGGAGAGTTGAACTTTGTATGCATGACTTGCCTTATGAAGGATAGCGTTCGGACGAGAACACACATCGTCCGGACGGTTGCAGTTGTCTTCCCATATCTGTGTTTTGGAAAGAAATCCCATAGCTGGTCAAACATTGAATGGCGTCCGAACATGTTGCTAAGACGAATGGATGTAACTTAGAACAGTTAGAAGCTTCTAGACATAGAGGAAGGTCCAGACGAAAAGTTCTCATCGTACGGATGGATGATGCTTGGACAGTTGAGTGTCCGGACGGAATATCACATCTTCCAGACGGATGCAAGAGACTAAAAAACTTCACTGTCTTGAAATCCGCACAAAGTCTTCTTGAAGAACATAATAGAAGTGTAGACTCTGGATATAATCAGTAACCCTGTTTAATAAGCATCATTACATAGAAGTGTTTTTGTCCAACAAAATGTAGCCAATCACAAACTAACAAACTCCCTTTTTGGCCATTATGGGACGAAAAACACTTGACCTGTTAAAAATACAATTCCAGTCTAAATAAAAAATACCCCCCCTTTTTGTCTCAAAAGGACAAAGGGTAAAACAGAGTATGAGAAAAACCACAAACAAAACAAAGAAGAGTCTGCATGTGGCCCAAAAGAGAGGAACAAAAATCCTCCAAGTACCAAATCCTGCTGATCCCTTTCAGGTGGTAACCCAGAATAGTCCGTTGAGAAGACGTCTGGAAAATTGCGTACTACAGAGATTTCTTGTAAGTCTTTCTCCTTATTTTCCATAACTTTGGTGATGAGTGCTAAGTATGTCTGGCCTCCATTGACAATGAGCTTCATTACCTGAACAGAAGACACCACTAAAGGTAGAGACTTAACTTGTGATCCTATGGACTTAGTTTTTGCCTCTCCCCAGGGTTTAAGCTTTATAAGTTTGCGCGCACGGTCGATACTAGTGAAATGTTTAGCTAACCAATCCCTCCTTAGGATTACGTGGTACTAATGCAAAGGTAATACTATTAGGTTAGCTGGAAGTATCCTCCCGTTGATGGTTATAGGACATGCACTTGCTATTCTACTACATGTTATTGTTTTCCCTACTGAAGTTACTATGACTAAGCCAACTTCTAAGGTTCTAACAGAGAGTCTAGACAATTTTACAAACGTGCTAGATACAAAGGAGTGGGTAGCTTCTGAACCAAAGATGGGGATAGTACCTGTCACCACCTCTGTATCTCTTTCCGGCTCTCCAGGAATAAACAAATAGACTCGAGCTATAGCCAATAGTCTTGGTGTGCTTCCTTGTTGTGGGGCTTCTGCCTTAACCGTACAATCCTTACTAAAATGAACAAATTGGTCACACCGATAACAGGTCCCTGTACCTACTCTACAGAGTCCTAGTGAACTTTGTTACACTTTTGGCACAGCTCAGGTGCCTGACTCCTTTGGGGCTGCTGGGACTGGTTTTGTGGAATGGTTGGAGCGTGTCCTTGAAAGCTCAATTAAAAGGGCTGACTTCCTATAGCCACACTCTTACTAGGTCCGGCTCTTCCAGAGGAAACTCCATGAATGAAGGTCCTCTTCCTCTGCTCTACAAGGGCCGCTGCATTTTCCTTCAAGCTCTCCTCATAAATTGAGGCGTGATGCACCAATTGAGAAAAGTTGTGGATGTCGAAGCACGTCATCATGGTCTTAATACGCAGGCTAAGGCCTCTCTCGAACTTCTTCGCCTTCTTTTTCTCTTATGGAATGAGGTATACAGCAAACCTCGACAACTGAATGAACTTAGTCGCATTCTCCATCATCGTTATGCTCCCTTGAACTAAGTCCATAAACTCCCTGGTCTTTGCCTCCTGCACCACTCGAGGAAAGAATTGCTTGTGGAACTCATCCTTAAAGATTTCCCAAGTGATGGCGTGTTCCGACCTAAGTCCAATATAAGTAGGTTCTTCTTCAATTGCCACCATCTCTTTGCTTTGTCAGTCAGTCTATGAGTGGCATAACTTACCTTCTCCTCCATTCTGCACTAAAGTGATCACCACTCCCATTGAAGTTATTAGAGTTGTGACTACAGAAGTCCTTCAGGGTACAACCCCGTCCTTCGGCAGGACACCTAGCCTCTTGGTCCTACGCCATTGACGTGACTTGCTGGGTAATTACTGTCTTGAGTTTCGTAGACTCTGGGTTTACAGCTGCATGAACTGGTATGTCCATAGACTCAGGGTGGGTGTCCTCCCCATTGTCCACCAATTCTAGGGTGTTGGGCTCGGTCGTTCGATTTGTTTGAGGTGGCATTGGCTGTAATAAGCAGTAGAGTCAAAACCAACTCGAATCCAAGTAACACTCAAGGCAAAATTCTAAGGGGTAACTATTTTAAGCTCTGGCATGATTATCTTCCTAGAGCTATCTTTATAAGTCCAATAGTCTTTCAGAGCCTAATGCTCTAATACCAACTGTAACGCCCCAATGAAATTAACTAACTGGTAGTTAACTTCATGGTTCATCTCCCAACTTTATTCTAAGAAGAACAAGGCAAGGATCTCATTCTCTCCGAAGAGAGTCTTCAGCGGAAGACTTTCACTTAAAATAAGTAAAGATAGCATTGTAAAATCTACAATCACAAGAATAGCTAGAGTAAACTAAAACATCATCATCATAATAATAGCCAAAGCTCCCAAAATATGGTCAAAAGTCCAGTTGTAACATTCCGTATTTTAAGATATTAAATAAAAATATCTTAAAATCGGATTTATGTCCTAATAAACTAAATATGAATATTTATTCATAAATATTCATCAAGATATGTTCAAAGAGATTAAATGTTTATTGAAAAATATGTATAAGTGTATCGGCATGTTAAAATGAACCTTAAACTTTGGAATAACAAAAATAGGGTCAAACAAACTCCGTTTTGGTCAATTCAAAAGCCAGAACGCTCATCTTGGAGTCCTCTATCTACCTATAAAGTTTCATAGACTCAATTTTTTGTAGGTTTGCCTAAACTGTCTGTGAACCCACTGCCCCTGGAGTGGACAACATGCATGCTTGGCAGCCCAAGGTTCTGCCATGTCACCCTATTGATTTTCTGATGCTTTCTTAATTTGACAAGTGTCCATTCTTGTCTTGTATGGTAGTTTAATAGTTACTATAAGGTCAAGTGAATATTTAAGGATAAAATTACCTAATTATAGGATAAGGTTAATAAGATAAGAGATATTATGAAATGTAATTATGATTGTGATGACTCACTAACTTGGCCTTCAAGTTGGTCTTCTAGCCATTAGATCAGATCAAAATAGATTGATCTGGACCATTTATTTCTCTATATAAGGATGGCTCCTCTCACAAATCGCACCTTCTTCTTCTCTTGGATAAATTCTCTCAAATCTCTCTCTTGGTTCTCGCTTTCTCTCTTAGTGTTCTTCTTCTGTTCTTGCAACAGAAATCAGAGCATGGAATCTCTGATCTTCCCTCAAATCAGCAGCAGCCTTCTCCCTTTCTATGTTGTGCATGATTAGAATCAAAAAGGAAAGAAATCAAAGAAGAAGGATTGCATCTTCTTCTCCCTTGGACGTCAACTTTTGGTAAGTCTATACCTTCCCTTCTCTTGATTTCTCTAGTTCTTTCATGACTCTTTGCATCATTCCATCAATGGATGCCATAACATGAATAGCTCTTGCTCTTTCCCTTTTAGTTTCGGTTCAAAACAAGAAGAACTCTCTTTTCTTCTTCACGAACATATATAGATATCTCTAACTCTCTCTCTCTCTACCTCCCGGATTTGGTACAAGAAAATGAGAATCAAGATCTCCATCACTCTATCTTAGCCGGATTTGGTGTGTGTGAGCATTGTGGGAAAAGTTCTCTTAATTCCTTTCTTTCTCTTCCTCTCGGGTGTCTAGAAACAAAGAGGAAAGAAGGATCTCTCTCTCGAGTTTTAATTAAGGTAAGAATCTCTAAGATTCTCTCTACGTTATCTCTTGATTAGTAGAAAAGATAAGAGAATGGAAAAGACATTTTAAAAGATAAAGAGGTAGAACGGATTAAGAATAACATGTTTTATGAAAAGAATAACATGTTTTATGATTACGTATGTTATAAAATATCTCAAAAGATATTTTGAAATATTTTACAAAATATCCCAGTAGATATTTTGAGATATTTTACAAAGCGTCCTAGTAAGATATTTTACAAAATATTCCAGAAGATATTTTGAGATATTTTACAAAATATCCCAAAAGATATTTTGAGATATTTTACAAAATATCCTAAAAAGATATTTAGATATTTCGGATAAGATTCTTATCATTTACTGATTTAAGTTATGTTTATAAAATAAGGTTTTCAAAATGAAGTTTAATCCCTTGTTGTTTGTTGAGTGTTTGAAATCTAATTGACCAAATATTGTGGTGGTTGGCCGAATGGATTGTGATGTGGGGATATTGTGTATTTGCTGATTTAGGGCTATGTAGTGTTAACTATGGTTGATTATGTGATGTTAAAATTGGTATTTTTAAAAGGGTATTTTGGTAATTTAATAATGAATGCAGCTATAATGTCCACATGAAATATATGGCATTATGATTGAAGGATTTTATATGCTGTTACAATATCGAAACAATAATAGGATTAAGAAATCAGAAATGAGTATAGGGTTAAATCTATGTTTAGTGAATTGTACTGATTCACTATTTGCTTGTATTATATATGTATATTGCAGTGAATATATCTATGGATCAATCTTTGTAGCAGGAAGGAATTGTGAGTATTTCTTACTCATTAAGGGTAATACGTGTGGTTTAGTCTTTAGCAATATAGTGATCTCTGTTTTATTTGATTATATGCTAATTGATGTATGGCATTTAATATGTGTAACATATTTTGGTTGAGATTATGGATGTGATGTTGTTTGCATGATTATACTGTGGTGTGATATAAGTCTTAATAAAAAGACTAGAGGTTTAGGTACTAAGGCGTCAGTCAATTAAGGAGACCAACGGATAAACAAAAGTTTAGGTACCAAGGCATTAATACACTGATAAGACCAATAGATGAACCAAAGGTTGAAGGAATAATAGAGAAAAGTAGTGATAGAAGAATGAGGTATGTGGTTGACTAATAACGTGTTAAATTAGCGGAGAAGATAGCGCTAATAATGTGTTAAATTAGTGGAGAAGATAGCGCTAATAATGTGTTAAGAAGAGATGTGGCTATGAGTAGTAAATAGGTAAAGTAGATGAACCAGCATGATAATATGTGGATATGGTTATGTGAATGTGTAGCATGATTATATGTGAATGTGATTATATGTATGTGTATATAACTGTCAACATTTGGATGCATTGTATATGGTTATATAAATCGGTGTGTCACTATGTGGTTGAGGATCGTTGACTCACTCGACCACAGTATGGGATTGTGGTGTTAACCACAACCACATGTGAGTTTTGTAGGAACGAAGGCAGGAGCTGCTAGGTTATGGATGAGACTTTTAGTTTGTAGATGTTATATACAATGGTTATGTAATGTTTGTGCCGCATGTGGTACGTATGTTGTTAATTGGATGTATTTTATTATGTCAGAACAAATGGTTATTATTTTATATATTGAGGTTATTCAGTTAGCTCTGATGTGTTATTGTAAAAGAAGAAAATGTATTCCGCTGTCAATTTATACTCTGATGACGTTGTTGTTGATGTCATAACGATATGTGGAAATCGAAATTTTCACTTACGCCTGTTGGTAAAAAGCAGGTCGTTAGTCATCAAAATAGTACAGATCCAGAACCAAAGTTCTAAGAGTTACCAACAGAGGTCAAAGCCTACACTTAACGAGAGACAACATAAAGATGATATCTATCATATCATAGTGGAATTCACTAGGTCCATGCTAGCCAAATGGGATCTAACTCCTTAAATCTGATCTTGAGCACTCCCTCTAACGGAACCAAATGCTGCTCCGAACCTGTCATCACAAAAACTATCTATAAAACAATACATGTTTCATAGGTGGAAAAGATACAAGTGTAAGTCCATGACTTAGTGAGTAATAATACGTTTGATACATAGGTTATCATTTGGCGAACTCAGTTTAATTTGAAATCACATGCAAGAGACTATTATTTCATTGTACAAAATTATGATGTTCGTAATATTGATATAATGTATATATGCTTATAACAAGAATATCATGTCATAGTTCAATTCCATATTATCTACCCAGGATATTAACCACTTTTCAGCCGGGTTGGTGTTGTCCCGACAGACTTATAATACAACATCAGTGCCTTAGATATGTATGCATACCATAATATACTAGCAGTACGACCGAGTCCAACCTCGGGTGGCCCACGCTACTAGCAAAACTGTAACCATAACCCCCATTCAAGCATGGTGCGCCGGTCACAAAACTATCATTGGTTCCTAAACCTATCAAAGCACATTATAAGCTTTTGACCATAAAGAACAACTCGTATAATAGTAAGCCCATTGTTGTTTTTCCGCACGAGACGGTGTACCATGTTATACGATGCAATTTAGTCAACACCGTATTTTACATGCATGTTTTCATAATTTCATCATTTCGTTATCTTGCCATTAGTCACATATTTGCACAAAATAGATTTCACAGTATTAAAATGGCATTTCATGTGAGTTGTAAACATGCATGTTTCGATACATAAAATATTTGATCTATACAAAAAATAACAATAACAAGTATCCATGTGAGTTTTACTCACTTGAATCACACGACTCCTCCAACAAGTCTCCTTGAGGCTCCACAACCTCGAAATTTGAGAAAAACCTAACATCAGCCTTAAACTCAACCTAAACAGGTCTTAAAATCCTAAACAACTCAAATTAGGCTTTCTGTCCATCTAACAATTGTTCATCCAACGAATGACGAACGTTTGTCGTTTGGGCAAAATCTCAAATTTGAAACTAAAAGCCATAAAACTAGTTCAAAGCAAGCTCTAGGGTTTAACATGAGCTCTAACATATTTCTAATCTCAATAACAACTCCATGTAGTACTAGCTACATTAAACCTCACTTAAACTACTAATCTATCGATAAACTAATATTAAAGAAAAAACTAAGCAATTATGTAAAACTAACTAAAGATATTAACAAAACAGCAAGTAAACTACAAAAGAACTCTACAAGAAAGAACTAGGCTAAGAAGGTTGCCTCATTAGGATGAAAAATGGCTTATTCCTCCAAAAACACTCTCTCACATATACAAGGAATACATTGAGCAAGAGGGGGTAAAAATGAGTGGAAATGAATTGAAGGCGTAGAGGTGAGGGGTATTTTATAGGTGAAGAGGCCGAAATGGATAAGAATCAACTGGTTTGGCTTTTCGCGAACGTTTACCAAACGTATCGAGAAAAACTAGGGTTAAATGATTGTTTGGCGTATGCCCGCGATCATTCGTCGTACGGTCTGACACACACGTTGAAGGCGTGTGATGTACCTTTCAACACATAGTACAACATGTCAACGATTCTTTGTGGTGGGGAACACGATCGTTCCTGAGGGAAAACTGAAAAACGTTCCTGGTGTGATCGCGAACGTTCATTGTTTGGTCAACTCCAAAAGTCAAAGATTTCAAATCCCAATTTAAGACCTAATTATCCTTGATAATTATTTGGGATACTACAATTACTGATCTTTATGTCCAAGAAGTTTGAGATGTAAAATTTACATTGCTTACTTTAGTGATTGTTGTGCTTTGATTAATGAACATATACACTAGGGATTTATGCATTTCACATTGGGTTAAAGGCCTTTTTGATACATGTGTTTGAGCCTAAATCAACCGGCTACCTCGGTTCCAAAAGTTGTCAAAGGTGGTACCTCTAGTAAATCGAAATTCTAACTTGGTA
This sequence comes from Alnus rubra, assembly GCA_028654335.1. Taxonomy (NCBI): domain Eukaryota; kingdom Viridiplantae; phylum Streptophyta; class Magnoliopsida; order Fagales; family Betulaceae; genus Alnus; species Alnus rubra. The sequence continues at coordinate 61,397 of JAJPGS010001072.1, forward strand.
CTTTCATCCAAGTTCCGTCCAATTTTTTAATAGAGCCACATGTTATCGCACGTAAAAACACGACACCTGTCTCTTTTGCCACATATGGAAGACAACTCAGCATATCTTGTGACGTGTCACTATATCGCAAATGGTATATGTGGTATTTATACCACGTCGAATGCTAAAAATAATAAAAAATTACATAAACCCAAACAGAAACAAAAACAAGATTGAACCCAAATCAATTGAAACCCATTTATTCTTTCTCACCAAATCACTTGAACCCTAGTTTTTCTTGTCTTTCCGAAAAAATGCAAGTTGCTCAAAGATCCCAGATCCAAAGGGAAGGCCCAAATCGAAATTTTTTTCCTATCAGCACTTTCAACACTTCCATCATCATTTCCATTCCTTTCCAAATCTGGCCCCAACTCTTCATGCCTGAATTTTGCTCGTATGATTATCACTCCTTCCAAAAGAGGAGCTTTGCCTTTCTTGGTCTGCTTCTCCCTCCACCATATGTGTCGTAAGTACTGTGAAAGTTCAATATGCCTAGCTTCCTACGAATTGGCGATTGAGCTTTCAACCATGTGGACGGTAAGGTTTTTATAGATGAAAGTTAGCAAATCTTGAGCAAGAGATTATGTGTAAGGTCAAGAACATCTTTCAAATGATTAGCGTAGGAAGTTTATAGCTACTTACGTTGGAGTTTTATGGAAGAAGTGGTCGGGGTTGGAAAAACAAAAGCAAAATTAAAAAGGAGAAAAGGAAAGAGGGACTAGAAGGAAGATTTATAGAAAGAAAGGATTCAGGGCTGTAATTGAGCCGAGCCTAGCCGAGCTTTAGGATTTCAAGATTGGCTCGTTTAAGAGCCGAGTTTAAATAGTCGAGTTATGAAATGTGTGTTAAAGCTCTGCTCGTTTAAAACTCGGGCAAGCTCGAACTCGTTGATAATGCCATTCGAGCTAAGTCGGGTTACTCGACAAGCTCGGCTATTAAATTTTTGAATGTGTGATCAAAGTAGAGTTCAAACCCGAATTTGTGAACAACCTCTATATATTTATTAATAACATAAATATATAATATTTAACTATATAAGGCATATTATAAAATATAGTACATAACTATAGTCTATAAGTAACAAATTAACAATATGTTATTATATATATAACTAGAGTATAAACTATGGTATATGTATAATGTGAGGAAATAGTAAGTCTAATATATTCTATATAATGAAGTACCTATAATAATATAAGTATAATATTTAACTATTGTTAATCATGTGTGATGTGATATATGTGTGTTTATATATATATATATATATATATATATATATATATATATATATATACTTATTTACTTATTTACTAACTATTCAATATAGTTATACTGTTATATACTACTATTAATAACTTAATATGTTAGTTTAACATACTAAATACTATTATCAAAGTATTATAATTAATATGTAATACTATATTTACTTAACTAGTATACAATATGCTTATGTAGTATATATATATATAAATATTTTTTTTTATCAAAAAATGACGTATAGTCTATAGTTAACTACTATATATATATATAGATATAATATATATAGAAATATCGAGTAACATATAGTTTATTATATATACTTAGTATATGTTAATTAACTAGATAATATGTTAGTTTATGAACTAACTAGTTAGTATGTTAATATATTAATCTCTCTCTCTCTCTCTCTCTCTCTCTCTATATATATATATATATATATATATATATATACAACATATATAAACGAGCTAACGAGGCGGACGAGCGATTCGGTTGAGCTTTAAACGTGTTGAGATCGCGAGTCTCTATCGAGTTTTGTTGAGCTAGTTGCGTATGTATCACTTACTAATCGGGTAGGTTTCTACAATAACGAGCGAGTTTCTATAGTATCAAGCTAGTTCGAGCTCGGATCGGACTAAACTGAGCGGGTTGTCGATGGACTAGTTTATTTATGCCCTAGAAAGGAATAAGTCAAGCTAAGGGAAAAATAAAACTTGAATCTTCAAAATTACCCCTCTGCCTTCATCAAAATGACTAGAAATCCTCATGCATAGTGTGCAAGGTATTAAAAGGAAAAATAAAATAAAAAAATAATAAAAAAAAAAGTTTGTGTGATAATAGTTGTTTTGTTGCTCGTCAGAAAAAATTAAAAAAAAATTAAAAAAAAAAAAAAGCACAACAAGAACGTTCAGAATCATTCATACTTAAAAATGCACATACTGCGCAAAAAAACCAACAACAGCAAAGAGTGAGATACGAGAAAGCGGTCTATAAAAGCCAAAAACCAACGCAAAAAAATTTCGTTTAGGTAATCTTTATTTTATTATTTTTGGTATTTGACTTGGCATGTCCATAAGTACCATGTGTGATATAGTGACATGTAATAAGATATGCTGACATGTGTCAAGAAACAGGTTTTGCATTTTTACGTGCAATGACGTGGAATTCCATAAAAAAAATTAGACAAAATGTAGACGAAAATACCAAGATGATATTTTAGTTTACTAGAGATACCATTTATGATACTTTTTGAAATCAAAGTACTTGGCGCCGGTTGATTTAAGCCCAAACTACAAGTACCAAGAAGACATTTAACCCATTCACATTTAACATTCCCCGTATATATAAAAGATGGGAATTAACTGACATATAAGACAAGGCCATCAGTACTCATTGTAATGTAACATACGATCGAATCCCTGTTTTTTTCCACAATATCGCATGCAGTTCCTAGTTCGATCCTACCATATACGTACGTTGGAGGCCATGATATTTCCTTAGGGTTTCACGTGTATTTCACAATCAGTACACTCACATATAAAAATGTGACATACGACCAGTCGACCATCATCCGTAACTGGCAAATAGGTCCACAACATGAAGGAGCAGCTGCTAGCTAGCTAGCATGATTCCATGCACTTCCAATTAAGTTCTTACGTTAGCAGGCATGATGATCTATTTCCCTGGCATGTGTCCACCCATTCAGTCAAACGAAATGCTCCCTGAAATTAATTAGAAAAAAAAGAAAGCAGAAATATTACTAAATACACGAATGTTAAATCGCCCCCATCACTTTAACATGCAGTACTGTAAACATGGAACATACTAGCTAATCCAAGCAAAGCAAAGGCTTTTAAAAAAAAAAAAAAAAAAAAAAAAAAAAAAAAAAAAAAAAAAAAAAAAAAAAAAAAAAAAAGTCCCGCGTCCGTACACTATCCAACAACGCAAAAACATTGTAAGTACGAGGCAGCGTGAGGGCCCACTGGGCAACACATGTGGCCTCGGAACGGCAGACACGGACAGAGAGAGAAAGCGATGGAGACTTGGGGAGAAATCTAGTAAATGACTGTCAACACAGTCGCTCCAGCCAATCAGAATTCGACAACGTTTTTGACGAAACCACCCTGGTTTCACAATCCTACCTTTCCTCCCCCATCAAACCTACCCTCCCATTTGTCGATGTGGTTTTCAACTTTTCTATAAATACACACGCACCCGGCCATCTTCTTCCTCCCACACTTGCACTACTGTGTAAAACACGGACAGCTTCCACACAATCAATTAATCCTGTTAATTATAATAAACATACCCAGAAAGAGAGAGCTCCCTCGATCTGTCTCTGTCTCTGCCTCTGTCGAATTATGGGGAGAGGAAGGGTTCAGTTGAAAAGGATCGAGAACAAGATCAACCGGCAGGTCACTTTCTCCAAGAGAAGGTCCGGGTTGCTGAAGAAAGCCCACGAGATCTCTGTGCTCTGTGATGCTGAGGTCGCCTTGATTGTCTTCTCTACCAAAGGGAAGCTCTTCGAGTACTCTACCGATTCTTGGTAAGCCCTATCTCTTTCTCTTTTTCTCTCTTTCTGGGTTCTTTTCTTTGTGGGAATTCTCTTTTGGGTGCTTGCTGCTGAAATGTTCAAAGATTAGAGAAGCTAGCTTGTTATTTTCCCTTGCATTTTTTTGTGCTTTTTCATCTTTTGTAAGTAGCCCAGAGAGAGAGAGAGAGAGAGAGAGAGCAAAGAAATCTGTGGAGGATTTGCTAGGGTTGAAGGTATAGTAGTCCGGCCAGTTCAGGTTCTTCTCGCTCTACATGTGATTGACTTACTGTGATGTATATCAACAGGAGCCTCCAAACATATCTTTTGTCCCCACTGGAATTGGAAAGAAATAAATGGTATTGGTTGAGAATTGTAAAAAGATCTCTTTTTTTTTTTTTCATTAATTGAAGTTGACGCGCTAAAACAACAGGTGCGGTCAATGTAATAATATTTCAAAATTTTCTACGAAAAAAAAAAGTTCAATTTGATTATTTATGAATAGCTGAGGTTATTTTCAGCATATATTCAAGTTATTAGTATGGTTAATATTATAGAAATGAAAGAGAGATAAACGACGTACGTACCAAGTGGTATCTTATGTGTAACACAAAAGGTTGTCGTTTTCCAGAATAAGAAAAGATGATGTTCAGCAGTCCAATAGAAACAAAAGAGCATTTGAGCAGTACTGGAACCAGCGAGAGAAGAAATGAGGAGGAAAAATATATATATTTATAAGATATATATCTATCTATCCTACTTTGTCCTTTTATATTATTTTATTTTTATTTTAATATTTTTTTCTCTTCAAGATGCATGTCAGTGACAAAAAGTTGATTAGATTAAATAATTAAAATTGTAATTTAATGTAATCTCTGAAAAAACCCTAGTTCCTGACCTTTCCAAATTAGATTAAATATTTAGTTATAGGTTTAAATAAGTATACTTCTGTAAAATATGTTAGCCTTTGTTTAAAAAGTTGATTAGATTTAATTTTCTGATTATATGACGACTCAAACATAGTTATTCTTATCCCTTAATCATATATCCCAACGCTTGTTTGGTTACGAAGATTATTGGGTAATTGACAACTTCCACTTGGGATTCTTGCAATGGCTGATTAAGCATATTCCAAAGCTTTTAACTGTCAAATCATACTGCAGGTACTACTATATATATATTTAATCACATTAAAGAATATTATATATATATATATATATATATATATCATTTTGTTTGCATGAAGGTTTGGATTTTACAAATAATCTATTGGGGCTAATCGGATCCATTTTTTTTTTTTTTTTTTGTAAGTAATCGGATCCATTTTAATAGACTGTCTCCTTAATATATATATTTGTCCTACACTGTGATTTTTTTTTTTTTTTTTTGAAGGGGTCCTACACTGTGATTGGTTTACTTTGGTGGAGATAAAGTTGACACCCACATAGTCTACTCATATAGTTATATAGTATTAGAGTTGGCACAGATTGGAGGGGATGTTTAATTAATGCTAAAATTTCTTTCTAAACGCATCTCCCTAGGAAGACAAGCAGTAAATATCTGATTTACCTGCCCAGAACGACAATTCATTAATGTCATAAACAACATTGTCACATGTAATATAATTAATGTCATTATGTGCCCAAATCACCTGGAATCCTCTAGCTGTAACAAAAAAGGCCTTTGAAGTTCTGTCACTAATTTCAGGCAGCCATTACTCAAATGACCAAATCAATAAACTAGATCTCTCTTTTATACTCTTATTTTGAAAGTTTTACCAAATTTTAGAGAAAAATAAAAATTTGCTCAATGCAGCAAACTCTTTACTCTTTCCTCAAAATAAGTTAAGTAAGAAATTCTCTCCAAATTTGACTTCAAAATCCCTTCCGCCATTTATTTTTTTATAATTTTTTTTTCCTTCTTCCGCTTCGTTTTCACTCTCTTCCTTGGCGCCCCTTTTCCTTTTCCTTTTCCTTTTCCTCCTCCTGCTTCACTTCCATATCTCAATCCCACAAATCATAGGATATCATCTCCCGATCTCAATCCTAAAATTCATGGGATATCATCTAGTAGTAAGCTAGATAAGTCCTGGTCATACTCACAAAAAGACAAAATATTTTTTGAGTGTTCACTTGTCAAAACTAACGATTTATTTGCAGTGTTTTAAGGCAAAACCATTTGGTTGTTTATTTCATGATAGTTAAAATTGTTAGGAGAAATTGTTTAAAACCAATAAAAAATTAATATTTAGTTAAAATAGAGAAATATTGAGAGTTTGGAGTATGAATTAAGTTTCTTAAAAGTAATAGTTAAAATAACAAAATTATGTTTTTTAGCTAAAATTTGATTAAAGTTTGGATAGCTTGTTTGGGATGCTCTTACGAGACAGTTGACACATCAATTTTTTACTACAATATTATTTAATTTGCTTACGCTTACTTTCTTTCTGCAACTGTGTGGCATTTGAGAATAAGCATTTGAGGGTATAAGAGGGAGTTCATGTAATATTTCTCATTCCATCAATAAAGGCGCCTACCTTAAGCTTATTTCTAACGGACTAGAGTCCACAAGATAATATATAACTCTCTATATAGTAAAGGCGATCGAAGCTGTAGTTTGCGTATGGGTTTGTCTGGCTGGCTAGAGCTCAATCTTCAGGATAGATTATGTCTTACTTATCACAAAGATTGTTTATTCTTACATATTTTTCTTTCCCTTTTATAATATATATGGTGAAGATTCATTTTTATTCAACTTATCAGGACTGGAATTACACTATTGCATGCTGTGAGGTTTTCATTATATATATAAATATGCATGGTGAAGATATTCACATTACAGTCCAAAGACATTGATGAGGCTGTCATCCGTAGCATTGTTGTCATTGCTGTTGTTAATGTTTTCATCAGTCTTATTCTAAAACTCCTCAAAGTTATTCTAATTAAGATCACAATATATTGAAATTATGTGTTTTATAACTTCAAACTCCTTTCTATTGGCTAATTAAAGGTTTGAATCAGATTCTCAGTACCTACTAATAGATATTCTTCCTTTGTAACAGTATGGAAAGGATCCTTGAACGGTATGAGAGATATTCATATGCAGACAGGCAGCTTCTTGGAAATGAGCTTGAACAAAATGTATGCCACCAATCAATTGAATAAATTTCAAATTCCATAATCTTGTTGTACATATATTCTGTATCTATTTTGAGGAATGCTATATATACATGATGACCCTACAGCTTCTGAGGACTGATATGTTGCTTACCATGTTTCTTTTTTCAAATTTCAAAAATAAAAATGGCTATCAATTTGGCACTGCTTACAAGTCACAATCGCCACATCAGTTGGGATAGGGTAGTTTAAAGAAAAAAACAGAGAATATTTAGTATTTTTGTTGATTGACATACCATTTATCTCTTATAGGGAAGCTGGACTCTGGAACATGCAAAGCTCAAGGCTAGGGTTGAGGTTTTACAAAGAAATCAGAAGTACAAACTTCAATGCAGACATTTATAAACATATATAGTATAATGAAAGAACCATAAACCAAATATTTTACTTTCTTATTGATCTTTACAGGCATTTCGTGGGAGAAGATCTTGATTCCTTGAGTCTTAAAGAGCTTCAAAATTTGGAGCAACAGCTTGATTCTGCTCTCAAACACATCAGGTCAAGAAAGGTAAAATCATTTTTACTAATAAAAATGTTATTGGTGTTGTAGTTTATCCATTAATTATTTGGTTAATTAAATACATAAATCTTTCACTTCCAGAACCAACTTATGTACGAATCAATTTCAGAGCTTCAGAGAAAGGTAAGCTCCAGCTAGCCCATGTTTTGTCATCAATAATAAAGTAGAGATCCATCTAACTATAAATGGTAAACAATTTTCACTGTTATTCATGGAAATAGTTGTCTTAGATTCAGCCCTCAACTTTGTTTGGTCATCTTGTTGATGATGTCCTTTAATTTATTATAGAATTTTAGGTATAAAAATGTTAAATCATTACGTATTCCAAAATTTTAAGCCGATAAGAATGATTGAATTTAATAATTTAATTAACAGTAAAAAAAAAAAAAAATCTAGTCAGCAGCCATAAAATTATAAGGCCTTGTTTGTCAATGTATTTTAGGGAATTTTTTGGATTTTTAGTAAAAATAAAAGAACAAAAACATATTCAAATAACTACCAAAGTAAAGTACTCACAAACCATACACTCAAAACAACATTAATTTTAATATCACATCAGAATACTTTTTGAACTAAAAAGCAAAAAAACACCCTCTAAATTTTTTTTATCGAACGAACCTATATGTTTTTGAATGGTTTGCCTAACAGCTTTACATGACAGGACAAGGCATTGCAGGAGCAAAACAACGTGCTTGCAAAGAAGGTAACCATTTTTATGATAAGAAATTTGAATCCGATTCCATTCTAAGTAATTAGGTCCTGTAACTTCAGTTGTTTTAAAGGGTATATATATATATATATATATATATTATTTTGAGCCAACTAGGTGAAAGAAAAGGAAAAGGAACTAGCCCAACAGGCGCAGTGGGAGCAGCAGAATCATACCGAGCTAGACTCGGCCTCTATCGTTCCTCAGCCGTTGCAGTCGTTGAACATTGGGTGAGTCTCTCTCTCTCTCTTCCCCTCTTGTTTGCGTGCATTTTTATTTTTTATTTTTTTTAAACGGAAAACCTTCAAGATGGAACCATTTCGATCGTGTAAGGCAAACTCTGAACCCGTGCAAGGCATCCTCCACACCATTCGGGTTGTTTGCATGCTTAATTGTGTTGTCTTCTCCTTGTTTGCATTCAGCGTACGTGATCATGTTTGTTCTACATTATTCCATGCTTGAAATAAAATTTTGGAAGACTAAAATGCCATAAGAACAAATATTCAACAGTCTTGGTTGATTACAAAAGAGAACTAACTAAAGTTGGTGAAAACGTATGCGATGCAGCGGGTCTTATCAAGCAAGAGGCAATGGAAGAGTGGACGAAGGAACTCCACCTCATCGAGCCAATACACTGCTGCCCCCATGGATGCTTCGCCATCTTAATCAATAAGATATCATATATTTATATATATATACCCTAATTGTGCCTCTATGAATATTTTTTTTTTTTGGCTATAAATATTTAGATATATTGGGATATATGTGGATCCCAATCTATAAAATTGTCTGATATACTAGTACTACTGATGATGATGCGTGGTGGAACAGTCCCAAATGTTTGTATTTATTTTAGAGTTTTGACATATTATGAGCTATTTCGGTACTCTAATAAGTTAATTAATTACATAGGTGGAAGACTGAATTGCAAACTAACTTAATTGGTATAATGACAGATACTAATTATATGATTATGTATCAATATTTGTTGTGCTTCAAATGTATATTACTAATAATTGACAATTAATACCTCAAATGCATGTCTTATCAAAATCAGCTATTTATTTGGACTTTCTTAGTGTGGAAGGAAAGTGCTTTCCTCCTGATCACACCAAGAATGTGATATTCCTTATCTAATAAGGAATATGAACAAGAGGCATAAGTATTTTTTGTCCAACAAGGAATAGGAATTGAAACCTAGAACTAAACATCACTTTTAAGGATTCTATAGATCTTTTATACAAGTTCATACCAGAGCCGGCTCATTTGCGGATTAGGCAGTTGCGTGAGGCTTCCAATGAAATTAGGCCCCAAATAACAATAGTATAATTAAGTTTCCTTTTATATATATATATATATATATATTAAAAAAATAATTAAGGCCCCAAATATGTTAAAGAGGTTAGTCAATGCTCTTCAATCAGGACATGGATCCTGTTCAAGTTAATGCATTTTTAGGGGCAAACTTGTCCATTCACATTTTTATGGACAACTTTGCCCCTCAAAATACACCAACTGGATCCCCTCCAATTTATTTGAACCGGAGAGGATCCAAATGCCTTCAATTAGAGCCCAAATCGCACTAAAAATAATTACAAAGAATTAAATCTCAAGATATGGAAAATTTAGAAGGAAAGAAATAGAAAAATGTAAAGTCATATTAATGACACCCTTAAAGCAGTAACTAAACTCGTAATTTTTCTTGAACTTAAAACTAACATGTAAACTAAGTTTGTTCATTAAAATATTGTTTAGAATAAAGTAAATTTCATTTTGCTCAAATTAAATTCTACATAAAAAGAATAATATGTAGCTCAACACAAAATATGTCATCTATTAAAACTAAACGCATCATAGTAGAGATGAGTTCTACATGTCATTTGAAAACAATTAATAGCAAAAAGTGAGAAGGATGATTTTTAAATAAAAAATGTAAACTAGAAATTATAATTAATTTTTTTTATTTAATATTTAAATATTAAAAATACTTCACTTAAATTTGTCACCTCAAGCTTCAAAATCTGTAAAGCCGGTCTTATTCAAGAGTGGTTATCAAAGTGTTTAAAGGCGTACCTTATATAAGAAATTGAGTGAGGCTTTGCACAACAAATTTCATCAAAGCTTTCTTTGGCACGACAAATAATATCATAGCATGGCTTAGCCTAGGCAAAGTATCTTAAGTTTGAATATGTTCTGATATGATTACAATGATGCATGGTGAGTGACTCTTGGAGCAAGAAAAGGTGGAAATTCGAGTTTATTGGGACGAATTCGTGTAGTATTGAGTTATTGGTATATGACTATCCGGATAATACGACAAATTTTAATTATTCATGTCAAATTTTTTAGCCTTGACACGATATGTTTAACTAAATAAGTGACATGACACAACTCGTATAACTTATTTAATAAATAGATTGTATTAGGTTAGTACAAACACAGGCTGTTTCAACCTATTTAATATAAGTATGTTGAGTTGATACAATACTTGATCTTACCTGATTAACACAATTTCATATATTATGAATATAAATTATAGCAATTATACATATTCACAACCAGATTCATGATAAAATCAATTTAATAATCGATATCAATAACCATATTAAAAATGTTATTTAATTATATAGGCTATGATCTGCTTATTTATCGTGACTAATTAGGTTGACCCGTTTTGACCTGAGCCCTATTACCTTAAACCCTAACTGTAGCGCGCTCAAATTAATTAACTTGAAGTACAACATTTATTACCATAATATAGGTGAATTGCAAAATTGTTGCATAGTTATTAAGTCCTACATCGTTCCTTACTATATGAGATTGGACTGTACAAGTAACTCTAGCGAAGTCCAATTGTAATTTTGACTAGTACTTTTGGGGCATAATACGTGATCGTAGCACTTAATTTCTTGAGTTATCGCAGATTCAATAGCTTCAAATTCTAAAGTGGGCTGAAACTAAAGGTGGTTATCCAGTTGAAAATCGAGCGAGTCTTTTCATCACTTTTGTTTACTCCATCTTTTATTAGCGAAATTCCCCTATCTTATTGTTCTCATAAGTGGATGTAGGTCTTTTTGTCTAACCATGTAAATATTGTGTCTTTTATATATATATTGATGATGTATTTGGTTCTTTCTCTTTGATAATTGTTTATCTTCAAAAACTAAGGTACAGGATAGAATCTTCAACAGCAACTTTTGACGAGTAAAAAGATGGAAAAAGATGAGAGTGGAGAAGACAAACATTTTTTTTCTATATGCATGTCTGAGATCAATTATTTTGTGAAAGCATGGAAAATTAGTCTCACATTAAACGGGAAGATTACAAATGTAATACCTCGAAAGTTAAATCATTTTGTATAGATGTGAAAGTTTATATATAAATAGCTCTATAATTTTCCGGATATATTAATTAATGTTTAACTTAATTGATCTGAAAAGTGAGCCAGAATTTTTAAAATATATATACTATACATAATTTGGCTTCCTGGTTTTTGTATATTGTAGTACTGTCCATTTTTTTTGGTGATAGTGGTGATGCAGAATTATATCATGATAGTGCCATCCTAGCTAGCTGTGTGATTTGCCATATATGAAGGCTTTGGGATAACTGGATATATATATATATATATATATATATATAGAGGAATTATATGTTCTTAATTAATTAATTACTGTTACTGCTTCAGCAATTTCCATAGTAATAAAAGCTTGTACCAAGGAAACCATCCCTCTTGAAGTACTGAACACTTGCATGAACATTAATGGCAATCCTTACTGCCCTAATGTACGTTATTGCAAGTGTATATATATATATATATAGCTTAGATATTTTTATTTCTATATATGGGGGTGATTAGGGTTTTGGAGTTTATCAGTTTCAGATATGAAAAGAGACGCATGCACGACAATCTTAAGAAATTAGAACAGTGAAAAATTAATTACCACTTTTAGTGCGCACTAATTAGGTACGTAGATGCATGTTTCAGTCAAAAACAAAACAAAAAAAAAAAGTTACGACAGCGCTCTCACTGTTATCTGTCATTATCTCCACACCAAATTAATAAAAAAGATGTAAAATACGAAAATGGAAAATTAAGCTTCATAGACAGCTCTCATCACGTGTTAGCCACTTAAAAATGAGGAATTATTATTATTATTATTCGTCAATTAATGGATGTGCAGGTCCCAGATGTTAGGCTAGCTACTAGCTAAGATTTTTAAATTTTATAATTGCAATTGGACGTACAACAATTATAGGTAATATGTCTTATAGTGAGATCACACGTCTTTATAATTAGGACCCACATATCACATAAAGAATAATTATAGGATCGGATCATAATCATCTTATCAAGATTCTAGTAATGATCATATACAGTTGATTAAGTTTAATACCTAAAAAAAAAAAAGAAGTTAATTAAGTTTAGGGAAAAATGCTTCATTTGTCACCGATCATGTATGGACTTTCATCAAATCATTCTCTAAGGTTCAAAAGTTATATATCAATTTACTCTTTAAGGTTAAAGCTATTACCAAATAGATCATTCCGTTCACTTTCTGTTAGATTTTTAACGGTGTTGACTCATCATACCCAATCAAAAGACGACACATGTACCGCTTAATAAAAATATATAAATACTAATATAAAAAACAAAAATAATAAAATAAAACCAAATGTTTTAGGGGTGATCGAACAACCTCAAATGGCCACAGGGGGTGATTCGGCCACTTCCAAACCGGCTAGAGAGAGAGAGAGGGGGGGTTGAACCATTTATACTTATCTTTATAAATTTATTTTTATTTTTTAAATTGTTCTATTAAATGGAACATGTATCGTCTTTTGATTGGGTATGATGTGGCAACACCATTAAAATTTAACACGTGGAAGGTGGAAATGATCTCTTTGATAAATATTTAACTTAGAGAGTAAATTGATAACTTTTGAATGTGAGTTCACACCTCAAGGCTACTAAAATTGAGTTGTACGTGGGTGTTTGTTCTTGCTCAACTCATTTGAACAATTAGTAATGGAGGCATGTTTTATTATTCCATTCTATATTTTGTTTATGAAGTTCCACGTATGATATCAAACCCACCTCTACGCTATAATGTTCAATGAATTTATGCTGATTTTGCATTGAAAAACTACAATCTTTTGCTGATCATGTATATATATATATATGGTACATTTAATGCCTTTTAATTATAATAAATTTGTGATATACAAATCAATATTTGTATATATGTTGGTTGTTGCTTATTTACCAATATTATCAACTGTCGTAGCCCCACATGGCCACATCAATATTGGTGAATTTTGGTGATTAGACTTAGTACTACTTCAATTAAGGTTGGATTCTTGTGAGTGGGCCGTCCGTTTGAAGCTCAAAACGACAGCCATGTGACTCGGCCAAGGCTCCGATCCAACTCACTTGGTCATTAGAGAAAGGACTGTTTTTTCTTTTCTTTTTCTTTATTTTATTTTATTTTTTTAATTTAATTTTTTATTCTGAAAGGGCGGTGGTTTGATAAAGCATATATATAAGTTTTAAGAAAAAAATATAAAAAAGTCTCTTGAACTAACAGATGACTTTAGAATAATCTTTAGAATTTTCAAGTACACTAATGTGACCCATTAAACTATTAAAGTGAACCAAAAAAATCAGTACTTTTGTCAAAATATTCCTATAATACCCTTATTTTTTTTAAAACCTAAAATAAAAAATTAATAAAAAAATGAAATTTAAAAAAACCATCGATACAAATCTAAAAAGTTAAAGAAGTTATAAACTTAAAAATTTTAAAAAAAATTTAATTAAAAAAAAAAGAAAAAAAAAGAAAAAAAAGGGTATCTTAGTAGCCACCCCAATTAAAAAGTTTTAATATTTTAAGTTTTTAATTTCTTTGAATTCTTAGTTTTATAGGTTATATATATATTATTATTAAGAGTGACACGTGTCGTCATTTTATTGATACTAACGTGGCACACTAACAGAATTCTCCTTTTTAATATATTGATATTTTTTCTTTTTGTAAGAGTGACATATGTTATCATTTTATTGGTGTTGACGTTGACACTAACAGGATCCGTCAAGTATTTTGACCGAATTGGACTAAAATGACTAAATTGTTATTTTTGTGAACCTTGAAGACCTATGGATTGATTTTGCATTTATCCCATTTTTTTTCTTTTTTTTTAAGATAATAGGGGTATTATAAGAATATTTCGATAAAAGTAGCATTTTTGACATATTTTGGTAGTTTGATGAGTCACGTACATTAGTACATTGAAAACTCATGGGGCTTTTTTATATTTTTTTCCTAAGTTTTAATTTTGAGTTTGCGCAACAATTAATATAAGGATTTAATTTAACGTTTATTTTTATTTCATGAATAAACTGATATATATGTTATATTCATGAAAAAAGAGAGAAAGATATATATGTCAAAATTAATCATAATCCAACAAACTACGTACACATCAAACATTCGGATGGATTGTTTAATGGTCACTGCTTGTTAAGGATGCACACAGTCAAAGTTGCACATGTAAAATATCTATTATCAGACAAACAAAAATTTTCATTTTGTTGTTTGAATGAAATGAGGATAGATGATATGATCATAATTATTTGATATTTTTTGTGTCACACTAGAGTCCAATAAGGAGTATATTTCAGTAAATTTTACAGTCCAATAAAGAGTTAGAGATTCCTTCTCTATTAGAGTTGTCCTAGTTCTAGAAGTCAATACCTAATTAGTCTAATATGTAAACTGTAATATATTATTTCTCTATTTAAAGGGAACCTATCAAAAAGAAAAGTATGAGTTGCTTATTATTTTAGAATATAATTTACTGTATTTTGTAGATCAAGGCTCTTTCTAAGTATCGGATTTATCCTTTCCTATATTTTGTTGTTAATGGGTTTGCATCAAGTGATATCAGAGCAATATTGCTGATTATTTTCTATAGTAATCACTCCAAGCAACAACATGATGATAGGATCCTTGAAATTATGAACTAGGTACGTACAACCATGAAAAAAATGAGAGTTTTGTACCGTCAAAGTGCTCTATGAACCCAAACCCCAACTGGCAACCACCACCACCCAACAAATAACTCAAATAACCATACCCACCATCGCAAGCCCTCAAATCCGCGCCCAACCTTCACCCGTTTCAGTCAACCCCAATGACCCGAACAATAACATCTCAGATGCACCGAGCCCAACGATCATCAAAAATCCCTCGCAGAAATCTATCTTCACAACACCACCAATCAGAGCCAATGTTCCGTTGCCAGCAAACCAATCGTCACGCACAAAAAAAATCACCGCGACACCTATAGAACCACTGTCACAACATGCACTTTCAACCCATAGCCATCCATAGCTACTGGGTTTTAACCTACCTAAAAATTCCACTCCAAACTCCACCCAAAAAACAATTCACCGATTATGCTCACAACACCATCAAAACCCCCATCATCCCCATTGAGCTCTCTAAAGTTTAGCTAAAAAATCTGCATTTGTTATTTTAGCTAACTACTTTTCACAAGCACCAAAAATCAAGCTCTTCAAATATTTCTCTACTTTAACTAAATATTATTATTTTTTTATTGGTTTTAGTTGGTTTAAACTAATTAACTACTATGGAGGGTGATATTTTGCAAAACATTTTAAAAACCCAATCAGATAAACACCCAAAAAGATAAACCCAAAATTAAACCAAATTGCAAAGAGATCTCAACTGAAAAATTAAAAACCCAGAATCACTACAAAAAAAGGGGGAATTATTGACGGTTTTTTTATAGACGGTTTTTTAAACCGTCTATAAAAAAAAAATTCTGGACGTTTTTTGGTAAAACCGTCGGGAAAAAAGATATACAGACGGTTTACTAAAACCGTCCTTAAAAATGCGGACGGTTTTATTAAAACCGTCCGGAATTATAGAATTCCCAACGGTTATTTTAAAACCGTCTATAAATAGTATAGACGGTTTCAAAAAACCGTCCCGAATTTTCTAATTCCGGACGGTTTTTTAAAAACCGTCTATAACATTTATAGACGGTTTGAGAAAACCGTCCGGAATTACTAATTCCGGACGGTTTTCTCAAACCGTCGAAGCCCTAGATCTAAATGGGGAAAAAACGCACAGGACCCCAATCCAGCTGAAATTAAATTTCATCCAGTACTCTCTCCCTCTCAGAGTCCGATCTCTCACACCCCGGCGCTCTCTCCCTTCTCCGGCGCTCTAACCCATATTTGCATCGATCCAAACTTTCTCAAGAGCCCAGCAAAACCCAAACCCTCTGTTTCCTCAAGAGTACGACGCAAGTACGAGGATCTGAGGTACGTAGTTAAACTTTCTCAGGTACGTAGTTAAATCACTTTTATCTGCGCGTCTCTCTTCATATGCTTGGTCTGAGGAATTTGGAAGTTTATGGAAATTGGTTGGTCTTAATTTTGGGAATATTTCTTAGAAATTCGAAGCTCTTATTCAGAAGAAAAATTTATAATCTGTACGGATCGTAGTTGTTATGGTATGTTTGGGGAATGGAAAACTAAAAATCGTATGTTTATAATCTCTTTAGAAAATTTAGGTCACGACATTTTTAAAGCTCATGGGTTTGATTTTTTTTTTTTTTTTTTTTTACACGGCTTAAACTCGTTCCATAACTTGATCTGTGCAATTTAAATTTACAGTAATATATTTTATTTCGTTTTCCTTTATATCTAAAATTTAGTATGAAGTTATGGTTGAAAATGGTGATATCTTCACATAGCTGACTATCAGACTTAAGGGATTAACCGTAGTTTGTTTTCTTGTGGGGGATGCTGGAAAAGATACATCTTAATGGTTGTTGATTATCACACTACACTGATGGAGGGGTGGGTGACTGGTTATAATTGATAAAGGAATATTCAGTTGAAGGCTGTTGTGAATTTTTTTCAAATATTTATATTTATATTTATAGTTCAATGTGAAAATACACATAATATTTGGGATATAAAGTCTAAATGTATTAGTAATGCATTGCATTTATATTTATAATGCATTTAATTGCTTCTTTTTATTCTTCGCTATTTCAAATTGTTCACTGTTTATAACATGACATAATGAAACTATTTTGGTCTGAAGTCTGAACTCCACTTGGCATTGCACTAGGGCCCAATACATTGAAAATCTAAAATTTCCAAAACTGAGAACTAAACAGAGTAGCAGTTAAACCTGTTCTCCTTGTTTGCTTCAAACTAACATTAGTAACACTTTGCCACTTTCATTGACTATTTTCTGATACTTATTTATGTGTTCTATCTCTTTTGAGTGTAGTGAATTTGGGACTTTCTTTGTAAATGACTAGTAATAGGCCAAAATAAAAAAAAGAGCATAACACTCTGCATCTGGAGGATCAAACAAAAGCCTTCAAACGAGGATATAAATATATGTGTAATGCACTAGAAGCTAGAGAATAATATCTAATTGTGATTTTAAAAATCATAATATATTTGAAGGATAAAAAAGGAATAAGTTTTGCATATAATAAAGTTGGCGAGATTTAGAGGGTTTATTGCCGATTTTTGAATATTGAACGTCAAAACACAAATAGATGAATACTTCAAGAGGTAAAGTGTACATGCCATATATGGAAGGCCTAACCATACTAACTGTTTTGGTAACTTAACTTCTAACCACTTATCACTAGTCCAAAATTGCTCTAGGAATTTTATTGTCTATAGAGTACTTAGTGGCTAAATGTTAAATGAAATCTCACAACTTTCTTATGTGGTAAATAAGGAATCCTCTGGAAATCAATGATGTCCAAAGATTTGTTTCACATTAATTTTATACCAGCAATACAATCAAATATCAATGGAAACATCTCAGTAGAATCTCTTCAAAAGCCAAACCAACTTATCTAAGAGATCCTCCAAATATCAATGAAAGTTTCTCCACTCTCTCTAGCTATATATATAATGTTACCCTTTATTTTTTTTTTATTATTGAGAAATTTTTTATTTTTAATTTTTCAAGAGAATTATTTGGCTAGCTCCTAAGCTTATATAGTACTCTTGCATTATCTTAACTTGAAATTAGTACTCTTGTATGAGTCTTGTGTTTATCTCTTTCCCAATCTATCGTAGGGGTTAATTAGTACTCTTGCATTATCTTAACTTGAAATATTTGGACTATTTTGTGATGTAGTTAGAATTAAAAATGGACAAGAGTTGGATGAAGTTGCCGCGAAGTTCGCGAGAGTATATTCGAGGGGTTATGGCGTTTGTGAAATTTGCACGCGAACATTCGAATAGAAAAGGGGTCATTGTGTGTCCCTGTAAGAAGTGTCTGTTGGGCAAATCATGGTCCAGTGAAGTTGTATATGCCCATTTAACGTCAGGTGCTGGGATTATTGAGGGTTACACTGAGTGGATAATGCATGGGGAATCACTTGTCCCTCCCGTTGTTAACGAGACGACATATGAAGCTCCTAGGACGGTTCAAGTGGATAGCATTCCACTACATGGGGGGTCCAGTGGGATGCAAGACATGCTTAATGACGTTTTCGCGATGCACGATGTTCGTGAAGAAGCTGGTGGGTCTCTAGTGGAAGCCGAAGCCGAAGCCGAATCTGTGGATGCTGAAATTGAAGACTCTAACATGGCAGCGAATAAGTTTGAAGAATTGCTAAAGGATGCCGATACACCACTCCATGAAAACACCAAACATAGCAAATTGGGAGCTATTGTGCGTTTATATAGCATTAAGTGCATGGGCGGTTGGAGCAATACATCATTCTCCATGTTGCTTGAATTCATCAATGAGTTGATGCATCCGGATGCAAGTTTGCCTAAAGACACATACGAGGCAAAAAAGTATTTGAGGGATTTAGGCCTTGAGTATAAGAAGATATCTACTTGTCGCAACAGTTGTATGTTGTTTTGGAAGGAAAATGAAAACTTGGACAAATGTACAGTTTGCAATGAGTCTAGGTGGAAGGATGACTTAACTAATGATGATGGAACGACCAAAAGTTCGAAAAAAAAAAGCAGTCAAAGTGTTGCGTTGGTTTCCTTTGATACCAAGGCTGCAGCGGTTGTTTATGTCACATCATACATCGCCACATATGAAGTGGCACGCTCAAGGCATCCGGCCGATGGAGAAGCATGGAAGGCATTCGATTCACATTACCCAGATTTCGCATCAGACCCGCGAAATGTGAGGTTAGGTTTAGCGTCAGATGGCTTTAATCCGTTCGGGATAATGTCCTCTAGTCACAGTACTTGGCCGGTAATGTTAGTACCCTACAATTTGCCTCCCTGGATGTGCATGAAACAACCGTATTTTATGTTAAGCTTGATTATCCCTGGTCCGAGTGCACCCGGACAGAATATAGATGTGTACCTAACGCCACTTGTAAGTGAGTTGAAGGAACTATGGGAAGTAGGGGTACAAACTTTTGATGTAACCTCAAAAAAATATTTCAGCATGCGTTCGGCCTTGATGTGGACGATAAATGACTTTCCGGCATACGGTGATTTGTCAGGCTGGAGTACACATGGACGGAAAGCATGTCCTTGTTGTAGGCATGAAACGCAATCAACGTGGCTAACGTATGGTAGAAAATTTTGTTTTATGGGGCATAGGCGATGGTTACCTCCAGATCATCCATGGAGAAGAAACAAGAGACGATTCAACGGTGCGCAGGAACTAGGTGGTCCTCCCGAATTCCCGGATGGTGATGAGATAATGAGACAATTAGATGGTGTTGTTAATCGGGCAAAGACCCGACAGAAGCTGCCCCCTGGGGAAGTTGATTGGAAGAGGCGAAGTGTCTTATACGATTTGCCTTATTGGAAAGATCAATTACTACGACATAACATTGATGTGATGCACACCGAAAAAAATGTCGTTGATAACATACTTGGCACGCTATTGGACATGAGTGGTAAAACTAAAGACAACCTCGAAGCACGTCAAGACTTGCGTAAGATGAAATTGAGACAAGAACTTCATCCATTTACTGCGGAAAACGGCAAAACACTTTTCCCCGCAGCTTGTTTCACAATGACAAAAAAAGAGAAGACTGACTTCCTGCAAGTGTTACATGATGTTAGAGTGCCAGATGGATATTCTTCAAATGTGTCACGTTGTGTCAAGCTCAAAGAATGTACTATTGGGGGTTTGAAAAGTCATGACAATCACATAATCATGCAACAAATCATGCCAATTGCACTTCGAGGAACCTTATCGGATGATGTTGTGAGGCCTTTAATCGAGCTATGTGGGTTCTTTAGGGACATTTGTTCAAAAACACTACGGGTGGAAGATCTAGATCGTCTAGAGAATCAGATACCCATAATTATGTGCAAATTGGAACGAATATTCCCTCTTGGTTTTTTTACATCCATGGTGCACGTAATTATACATTTAGTTCGTGAATGCAAACTGGGTGGACCGGTACACTACAGGTGGATGTATCCCGTTGAGAGGTAATGTTAAAATTATGTTCACTAATTATATATTCAATCGAATGACCTATTAATATATATCAAATCTATGTGCTGGTCTCACGATTTAGTTTAAATGTAGGTGCCTTGGGAGATATAAACGTACCGTTCGTAATAAGGCTGCACCAGAAGGGTCTATTGCAGAGGGTTACTTTGCGGACGAATTGTTGACGTTTTGCTCGCGCTATTTAGTAAACGCACCAACGGTTCACAATAAGGCTCCGAGACACCAAGATGAATCGAGAGGGGCGAGGAATTGGATAAAACTTGATAAGATCACATTTGAGCAAGCACACCGATATATTTTATTCAACTCTGACGATTTCCTCCGATTTCGCACGTGAGTTACATTATTAAATAAGTATTGTACGCATCTAAATACATTCGAGTAACTGAATACATGTTTTATTTAAGTATAGGATGCACATGGAGTCGCTAATGGAATCAAACAATAGGGAATTTACATCACATCAACAATTGGAGAAGCAACAAAGGGACCAATTCTGTAGCTGGTACAAGTCATACGTAAGTAAAATGTTGGTCTGAACTTTTATTTACCTATGAAAGACACATTGAATTATTTTTTAAAATAAGGTGTCCAAATCACAGGTTGATAAGTTGGACAAGGCAGATAGAATAGAATTGGGAGAGAAACTTGTAACTCATGCCAAAGGCCCAATGTTCGATGCTATAGAATATAAGCGGTATGTGGTTAATGGCGTTTTATACCGTACCTTGGATGTCGACGAAGAAAAAAAAAGTCAAAACAGTGGAGTGTGTGTCACCACTGAAGATGGTCCCACCTACTACGGTAAGCTAACTCGAATAATTGAGGTTACTTACTACGACTTGACGCGGTATGTGCTTTTCAAATGCGATTGGGCCGACATTCAACTGAATAAGGGATACAAAAAGGACGAATATGGATTCGATCTTGTAAATTCCAAGAACCTAATACACACGGGTGCGCGAATCACTGATGATCCGTTCGTACTACCAAATCAAGTATCGCAGGTGTATTATGTCAAGGATCCCAAAAATCCAAATTGGGTTGTTGCTGTAAGGACAAAACCAAGAAATGTGTACGATGTTGGCAGTGGTGAAAGTGAGGATTATGCCGACGTTGACAGTTATCATGAGAACGAGCCTTTCAACATCAACGTGACGGGAGACGTCGGTTTTGATGACATTGATTGTGCACGTACTAATGTACCGGCCATCGTAGCAACATAATAATTGTATGTATAAACATTATTAAATTATTAAAGAGTATCTGATCATAGTTATATGGTGTTTACAATGATTTACTTATAGTCGTCCCACTTTTAATTTTTTTAAAAACTCGTTTCTGTAAATGCCTCTAGTATATTTAATTTACAGTTAAATCTGATCAACAGTTGTATGTGTTTGCAGGTACACATGGCCCCCAAAAAAAAGACGTTGCAAATGGCAAATGATTTTTGGACGCCTGTAGACCGCACATCAGTTGAGCGACCGGTTGTAGGGTCAGACGATACGACACAGGACCCTAACGAGACACAAGTGAGCGTAGATTCTCAACATGTACTACATGAGTTACCGGTTGTGGGGTCAGACGATACAACACAGAACTCTAACGAGACACAAATGGGCGTAGATCCTCAACATGTAGTACGTGAGCCACCGATTGTAGGGTCAGACGATACGACACAAGATCCTATGGAGACACAAGATGGTGTAGATTCTCAGCAATTTGGATCATCAGCACAATCAGTGCCTGAGACTTCACATCATAGCGGTTCTTCACGGGTGCCGCGTATGTTACGGGGTGGAAAAGTTCACACAATAGGTATGAATTATTTTATGTTTGATGATCGTCAATTACTTTGCTAATCTGATACTAATTTAGCAACGCAGAAGTGTAACGTAATCCATTTTATGATATGCAGATGAGCAGGGTAGAAGGAATGTTAGGACTGTTGGTAGTCCTAAGGACATATGGCACATACCTGATGGGGAAAGGATAGTGATCCAATTCAATGCCGCACACCAGCCAATGGGCCCGGGTAGCGAGAAATTTAGAAGAATCTGTGGGAAGATCGTAAGAAATGGTCGTTTTATCAATTTGCATGGTAACTGGAGGAAGTTACCACCAGAAGGGAAGGAACAGATGTGGCTCACCCTAACGGTAACCTATGAATACCAAAACATGCAATATTTCTGTTATCATCAATCATATTTATTACAATTCATAATTAGCAAATGTATTTATAGTTTTGTAGTCTTATATTTCCAATTAAGCTATACCCTCTTATTTTGTGTTTAGAAAAAATTCTATATGGAGCCTGTTCACGACATCGTGAACATAAAAAGACTGACGTTGATGGACCTCGCAAACAAAAGAAGGCAGTTCAGGCACGAGGTCAAGAAAAGTACGAATTTGCAAGAAACAGATACCGTAGAATCTGTGGTTCGTAGGGCGGTGACAGCGCAAATTTTTGATTCAGAAGACTTTGAAATGCAAGTTGATAGGTGGTTGTCTTCGGCTGATAAGGTATTTTTATATATTGCCTTATTTATTTTGTTAAGAATCCCCATATTAACATTACAATTTTTATAGGCGAATTCATTGAAGGCCAAGATGAGCCGTAGCTGCAACGCATTTCTTCATACTCTGGGATCGAAGAGCGTTGCACAGGTTGCACGAGAAATGGTACGTACAAATTTAAAACACTCACGGTTTGTAAGCACTATAGTAAGATAATAAGCTTATAATTAAGTATGTTAATGATATTGCAGGAGGAAGACACAGGTGAAACCCCGAACCGAGACGATATGTTCATTGTCTCGCATACCAAGAAAGATGGGACCCCTGTGAATGTAACGGCTGGGGAAGCTATGGTAAGTACGTAATAAATACGTAAACATTATTCTCCGGTTCAAGGTTTTCTTTTTTATATATATATATTTTTAACCTTTTGTCCACTTGAGAAAGATTCAATTTTTTATTTGCATGTTTTGTGCAGGCGAAGATAAAGGCAATTATCGAAAATCAGTCGCCTTCAGGACGAGAAAGTTCACAGGGGTCGGTATATTGGTCGCACAACGATGCGTGCGCACAAGTGCTAGGACGGGAACATTCCGGACGTGTACGAGGGGTGGGGCTAGGGCCGACTCCCGGTAAATCCTCCTCTTATTCCTTCGAACAAGGATCAATATCTAGTGCGCCTACTTCCAGAGAAATAGAGATGGCTGCTGAGGTAGAACGCTTGAGGAATTTGTGCGAAGAGCAAAACACCAAATATGCAGCGCAACAGCAAGAGTTGGAAAATGTCAAACGTATGGTAGCCATGATTATGGCGGGAAAAGTACCATCAACAGAAAACAA
Organism: Alnus rubra; assembly: GCA_028654335.1. Lineage (NCBI taxonomy): Eukaryota > Viridiplantae > Streptophyta > Magnoliopsida > Fagales > Betulaceae > Alnus > Alnus rubra. The sequence continues at coordinate 85,509 of JAJPGS010001072.1, forward strand.
CCAAGAAGGTGATGTCTAGTTGTCTAGGTATTTGGACTTGATTTTTGTTGTAAGCTAGTACGTATAGACTGTTATCGTGTGAATTTGAATTTGCACAAGTTGTTGTTGGTGCCATTTAATTTGGATTTGGATGTTGGATTTGGATATGGATGATGTTGGATGTTGGATTTGGATGATGTTGGATGTTGGATTTAGATTTGAAAATGAATTTGGATTTAGATGATGTTGCAGGATTTTGTATTAAGGAATTTTCTATTAATTAAATTCATATTTAAAAAAAAAAAAAAAATCTGGACGGTTTGGGCCCAAACCGTCCAGAAAATTTTATTTTTTTTTCCAGATAATTTAGAGACGGTTTCGGCCCAAACCGTCTGGAAAATTGCAGACGGTTTTGACCTAAACCGTCTGCAATAAGTTCCAGACGGTTTAGGTCAAAACCGTCTGTAATTTATTGCAGACGGTTTTGACCAAACCGTCTGTAATTTATTGCAGACGGTTTGCAAAAACCGTCTGTAAACAGTGATAGACGGTTTGAGAAAAACCGTCTGGAATTGCGGACGGTTTTCCCCAAACCGTCCCTAAACTTAATCAGCGACGCATTCTCCTAGACGGTTTTAAACCGTCTGGAAAAAACCGTCTGGAATCAATTCCAGACGGTTTTTCTGCATTTCTGGACGGTTTAAAACCGTCCAGAATTTACGTTTTTTTGTAGTGAATATTTACATCTCCAAAAAGAGAGAAAAAGAAAATATATATATATTTGGGAATTCATGGTGCCAAGTATGAAGTGGGTGGCCCATTTGAGAACCTTAATGAGCTTCTAGATATGCACACATAGAAAGTGAGAGAAAAATAGGAAAAATGAGGAGATGAGAGGAAACTGAGGGAAAGTGAAGACCAGAAGAGGTTTCAGTGAAAAGAAATGAAAAATAATGACTCCTAAAGTGTTCAACCACAAATAGACATGCCACCAAAATATAAAAGCAGAAAAGTAATAGACAGATATTTTGATTACGAAGTGGAAACTCTTTGCACCAAAGAGAAAAACCAATCCGGGGTAGCCAAACCTAAGAAATCTACTAAAAGAAGAAATAGCTAGTTACAAGATAGTAGTACTCACAATACCCGTGTAGTAGTCGTACCTTGAACTCTAACAAGTACCTATACTTTAGCGCCTCTCAACTAGACCTCTGTCTGAAGAGTTCTTCAACAGATCCCTTTAACTTAGAGCTCCTCTTTAAGTTAGGCTTCAAACGGTTGAACAAAACATAAACGAAATAAAATGCTAAGAGAGTTAGCACATCTAAAAATATCTACCTAAACACCCTCTCTTAGCATACTGGAACTCTATTCAGAATTCTTACAATAACACAGCCTAGAAGCCCCTTTTAATGGGCTTTAGAAATCCTAATTCTACACAAATTTGGATTTCCATAGGCTGCGTTTGGACTTGGCTTCTGGTGTCCGGGCTTGCAACTAAAACTTCATGAAATTACTGAAGCGCATCCGAACTGGCAACCCTAGAGTCATTGCATGAGCGTTCGGACTTCATTGCAAGCGGGTGCTGTCTATTGTTCACGTTCGCTGAGCAGTCCAGACAGGTATTGAACAAGAGCTCTCTATGGTTCACGTCCGATGGACCATCCAGGCGTGGATAGGACTTTAAGTTTCTGAGCTAGGCGTCCGAACGGGCTGAAGGGAAAACCAACTTTCTAAGTTGTAAAGTCTCGAGAAATATTTCCTTCAACAGGAACTTGCCTTCTTAGGGATATTCTGTACAGATTCATGCCTTGATCAGTCATTTCCATATTGGAATTAATATTCTGCAATATTCTTCTGTAAGTGCTCTGGAAATAGGGTTTCCCTGTTATCGAAGTCCCTATTATAGAAGCTGAAAAATAAATTGACTTGTAATTTAACCGTATGTGTGTGCAACGTGTAACAAAATATCAAAAGTGGGGAATTAAATGAGACAGATATTTTGTTAACGAAGTAGAAACTCAATTAAGAGAAAACCCACTCTAGGGCAGCCAAACCCAGGAAATCCATTATTCAGAAGACAAAGCTAGTACAAAGACAATAACACTCAAATAACCATATGCAGCAATTGTATCTTGCACTCTGACACGTAACCCAACATGAACACCTCCCAACCAAGTCACCTACTTGAAGGGGTCTTCAATAGATTCCTTTACCTTAGAGCTCCTCCCTAAGATAGACTTCAACACAAGCACAGCAATAGCACACCGGCAATAGCTTGAGAGCTAGCAGATCTTCACAATATCTCCCTAAATACCTTGATGGGCGTCCAGACGCAAAACTAGGCTGTCCAGATGGGAACAAAGGATTTGAATTTTCTGAGTTGGAATTTGTATAGAATCTTTCTTGAACATTGAATTAGCATGTCTCTAAATACTTTGAAGATTCTGAAATATATGGCATCCTTGTTTATGACAGCAATATTACATAACCATGATTTTGTCAACAGAATGCAGCCAACAAAACTAACAAACTCTCCCTTTGGCCATTCTTGGACAAAAATCACTTGACCGATTTTAAAAATACATTCCCGGTCCAAAAAAAAAAATACTCCTCTTTTTGTCTCAAAAGGACAAAGGGTAAATAGAGTATAGAAAAACCATAGTTAACAAAGACTATCCCTTAATGTCTCAACGGGACAAGGGTAAACAGAGTATATAAAATCCAGAGTTATAAAAATTTCAAATATCCAAAAACAGGAATAAAAGGAAAAAGACTAAAATAATCAATAATAGTCAATCCTCATCATCATGAGATGGGTGCTGGTGCTTGAGACACTCTTGGATGTCAAGTTGGCACTGCTCAACTCTGACACTGATAGAGCTGACCTCCCGCAGAATAAAGCTGACATCCCGTCCAATAGAGCTCAAGGCACTCATAACCTGAGCAAAGCTATTATCATGCGATGGAGGAGGTGGAGCAGTCTGAGAAGAAGAGGCTCATGTGGGTAGCTCAACCTGAAGTGGTGGAGGCTATGGAGCTTCTCCTTGACCTTCATGCCACTGCTGGGCATTAGATTCATGAGAGTCTGACTGCCAAAGGGGTCATGTACTCTCATCTTGGGCTCTGTATAGATATCAGTCACAAACTCAAGACAGATCTTCGTGACCAAGCACGCAAAAGGAAGACCTGTAGTATGATCATCTCTCGAATCAAGTATAATGGTGAGGATTTGTTTGCACAAGCAAAAAGGAATCCTCATAGACAGAGCATACAAAAATTGATCCCTCTTCAAAATAAGCTCACTTCTACGAGCTGTGGGCCAAAGATTGTGTAAAATAATCTTCTCGAGCAACTGGTGCTGGGGAGAGAAGGCACCGATCTTGATATGAGAATGAGCTCGCTCATCGCCCTGTGGTTGAGCATCTAAGAAATCCCTGAGCTGCTCTATGCTAGGAGGCTCCAAAACCTCTATGAAAGGATTGGCTAAAATAGGAAGCACGGGAACCCCAATGATGGAACCGATAATCTGCGGGTCAATCTGAATGATGTGCCCTTGAACAATAGTCTGAAGAATAATCCCACGACCATAATCCTGAACTACCTCCAAGAGCCCATAAAAATCACGCACCAGATTGGGATACACAGGACATGCACAATTGTACAGATAGTCCCAGTGATTTGCCTGGATTATTTCAGCAATGAAATCCAGTGGAAGCCTCATAATATCTGCTATGAGTACGTTCCTCTCTAGGTGCGATCGCCTGTTTGCCACTTTAGCCATGGTGGCAGCTAATCCTTCCTCTATCCTTTGTCGAACTTTGCCCTGGGAGCTGCTAGCAGACATAGTTCTGCAAAAATTTGCCCAAATAGTCGCCAAAAGATAACACCAATGAAATTAGATTTTATTAGTCCCAAAAAAAATTTCAGCATTATAACAGCAGTAAACTGGATGCCAAAAAAAATACACATGGAAAAATAGCAATCCAAAAACATATATAATGTTAAACCAACCCTAGCAATAGAAAATATAAGCAATTTCATGTATTATTAACTCAAAAAGTATTCCACAAAAAAATCATAATATTCTAATAGTTAATAAAAACGGAAAAGAATAAAAGAAATAACAAAGTACCTAGAATGAAGAGAAAATGCACAAAAGGACAAAAGAGGTTGAGAACTCGTGACAAAACACGAGAAAATGCAAGCAAAAACGCATCAAAAAGAAGAGAGAAAAAAAATGAGATGCGGAGCCAGGGAGAAAAGAACGCGGACTTAAACCTGTAGGGTATTTGTCTGGACGCATAACTTACCCGTTCAGACGGCCACTGCCATATCAACACTCAACAGGACCGGACGCGTCCGGACTTGTCACTTAACCGTCCAAACGTCTAAGCCGCACGCATTCGGACACAAAAGTAGGTCCATCCGGACGCTTCACACTGAAAATCTGAAATTGGAAGAAAATTTGCAGAAAAATATTTGCCCTAAAGTTACATTCAGATTACGCATGTATAATCAACTAATAAAGCAGTCAAATAGCATTTCAAAAATATGTAAAGATATAATTGACAGTTAAGTATTCAATAAGCACAAATTTCCCTGCAAATAGAAAATTTAAATAGATTACTCAACTCATGCAATGCGTGTGTGTGTGAAAGCTTTCTCAATAAGGTATGAAGTTTGCTGATATGATTTAAAGCAACTAAATTTTCTAAACAAGAGAGAAAATCAAAGATAGATCAGTCAAAAGTCAAACCTTATTATGCTAGGGCCTAGCCACCTTCATCTGATACACTCCCTTAAGATGCAGTACTTTTTTTTTTTTACTTAGTCCTTTAATGACAGTCTATTTTCACAATGATTTGGTCACTGACTGTTTCTTTAGGGACAAATTTAAGAATAGATTTATAGCACAAAAGCAGTGGATCTTTTCAAATATCCATATATACTGAAATTTAAATGTTTTTTATCATTTGGTGCTGCAAGCTAGAAAGAATGTCAGAATTTATGGGTTCTAGGTTCAACTAGCGGGTTGGTCAATTTGATCATCTTACCAAAAAAAAAATCTCTCTCATCAGAACTTTCAGAAGCTCAAAATCATAGAGTAAAAAAATGTACCTTAGGAGAGCTTTGGATAGTGCACAATTTTTCATCGCATGAGAAAAGTAATTATTTAACATTAAGATACACATGAAAACTTAGCAGATATCAGGCATAAACTCTCAATCATATATATGTATATTTAATCAATGCACAATGAACTGAGATGTCAGGTAAAAAGACATGCAATATTTGAAAAGCTATCAAAAGAAAAAATAAAAATTCTGCATTTTCTCCCCCAATTTTTTTTTTTTATGTAATTATGTTGAAAAAAATAAGATAGAAAAAACAACACAAACATGCTATGAGGAAAAGAAACAATATCTAGTCCTAGCATGTGAGGTAAAATCAAACATGTCCTTAAGGAGGGAGGTTTAGAAATACCAAGATAGAAAAGCAGCTACCCGACATGCTTTATCTGTCATCCCCAAAAAAAAATTGCAGAAGTTTCTCAAGACAACAAGAAAAAATATGGGAATAGAATAAATGGTTCCTCAAACAGAATGTAAGGCATGAATAAGATATGACATGACAAATAGTGCAATGCACATGTACCTGACATGCATAAGGATTTAGGAACCAAAATCCTATGCATGGCGAGATTGCACCTCTACTAGGTGAGTCCACTCTCCCTTAAGGGGTGAATGTTATCATCCTTCCTTACCCATACCTTCTTTACCTGAGAGATAGGGTTGTAAGCCATGTCCAATTTGTCTAAACTGACTAGGACATTCTTCATCATGTAGACAAGCCTTTCATAGATCTGAATTTCCTTGGGCTTGTGAGGCTTCTCTCTGAAGTATTTGGCCTTGGTGTGACCTTTTTTGCCACTGTGACCGCATGAAAGAGAACCCCTTTGAGGGTATTGCCACTTTTGCCGAGAAGCATGATGAGGCTTGGAAGGTTTAGAGCTAGACTTACCTGTCTTTGGCTCTTGTTTCTTGATCTAAGGCTTATTGGTAGCGCGCCAAGCAGCTACGTGGATTTTAAATTTATAAGTTTACCACTCGCAATAGTACGTATCGATTGTACTATAGTAAGGGTGATCGAACCACAGAGATTATTGGTTGTTTTGCGTAACGGAATATTAAAGAGCGTATCTAACTTAACTTAAAGATAAAAATAAAAGTAAGGGTTGTAGAATTGAAGCTACAACAATAAAGTGAAGGAATGATAGCGGAAAATGAAAACAAACTAAGAGAAAACTTAGGGTGTTGATCCTATCCAATCCTCCACCAATGCAATGCTTAAAGTCTATATGGACCTTCCTAACTTGCTTGATATGAGCGCGTAATGGGCGTCAACCATTACGACGATCTCGACGTGAAAACACTCTAGTTAAAACGTAATCATAAAGCACCTAGGTTTACATTAATCTACTCCACGTAAAGACTAAACTATAATTGAAAAACATTTACTCTACCAAAGGTGTGGAGTGACTAATGTTCCCTAGCTTACTACTCTATAACACATCCTAATGAGTATACACAATACATGAAAACCCTAATTAGGCCACAATGATAAGATATCTAGTTTCACACCAAATCATTCCACATAAAGTTAAACTACAATTGAAAAACGATTTAAACTACCAAAGGTGTGAAACGACCGAAATTCCCTAGTATACCCTATAAGGTGACTTTAATGAGAAATCATACATCATGTCAAATAGCTTCATTGCAAAAGACATCATTCTTGTTTCCAAGAATGTTGGTTTTACTCAAGACTTCAAGAAAAACTCATAGACAAGTTAATCTATTTTTCATGAATAATTGGATTGGAATATTGATACCAAAACCTTTTAGCATGGGTTTTGATATCCTCTAGCCCTCAACAATCATCAACCATCTAAAGAAAATCCTAAGAACCTCAAGAACACTACATGGTTTTGGATAGGACTTGGATCAAACCCTAAGACTTAAATTAGCTAGATATGAATTTAAACTAATCTAGGCATAGAAATGAATGAAAACAGTAAAGGAACAAAGGAGAAATGAATTGAAATCAACTATATTAAACTTAAAGAAATTCGGATTACAAAAGAGGAAGAAGAAAACTAACTAGAATATGAAGAACAAAGGAAAAACAACAAGGAAACAAACTCTCTGGATTTCGGTCCAGAGAGTAGCATCTAAGTAAATGAAAATACAAGAAATTGAAGTGATACACCTGAGCAAATCCGAATAAACCCCAAAAGATGCATGTTCTAACCTAAAACCCTAATCTCATATATATAGAGAATTGGATTCACAAAAGACCATCAAGGATTAATCCTAGCCGCACAAACAGAGCTGGTTGGTGTCCATTTCTGTCCACAAAATCCAACTTATGATTTGAATTGCATAAAGAATGCAAAGATCTGGAAATATCTGATTTTCTGGAAGATGCGAAGTCGATCGATCGAAAATATGTCGATCGATCGAAAAGTCGATCGATCGAAAAGTCGATCGATCGAATTATTGGCTGAACGAATAGTAGATCGATCGAATTGCCTTGGACGATTCTTCAACTTGCAGGAAAATGACTAAAGTACTCTTGATGTATTTTCAAGTCTAATTCAAGTGTTTTGAATTAGATTTCAACTAAGACCTGAAAATAAGATAAAACACAAAAACTACGACAAAACGTTATATATACAATACGAACTAGGTCTAACAAATGCAAATAAAGGGGTCTTGAATCAAACAATTCAAGACTTATCACTTATGATGCCAGATCTGATGACAGTGTGGCCTGATGTGTCCTGTGACACCACAGTGATGGTAGGTAGGCTGACTTTGTTTCCTGAAATGTTTCTTAACAAGTTCATCAATTTTAGAGTTAGCATTTTTACAGAAAACAAAGTTCTTACCTTCTTGAGATAAATGTTTCCTATGGAGCAGGACATATTTATCAGAAGAAGGATTCTCAATTTTGCCCTTTGAAAATAAATAATGACTTATAAATTACCAAGTGTGTGTACGTGTGCAACAAAATATCTTAAATGCAGAAACTAAAAGAGACAAGATATTTGTTGACGAAGTGGAAACTCTGTAAAGAGAAAAACCACTCCGGGGCAGTCAAACCTAGGATATCCACTATACCGAAGATAAAGCTAGTTACAAGACACTCGTACTCACATACCTCTGATGCAGTAGTCATACCTTTAACTCTAACACAAAGCCTATCGTGAACGATTCCCAACCAAGTCTCCTACTAGGAGGGGTCTTCAATGAAATCCTTTACCTTAGGGTCGACTCCTAAGATAGACTTCACACAAACAAAGAGCACACACTGGTAATGGCTAGAGAGCTAGCAGATCTTCGATTCTCCCTAAACACCATCTCTAAGCACTATGGAATTCAATACTAAATTCTTGAGAAAACACACATGCCTAGAGGCCTCTATTTATAGGGTTCAGAAAACCTAATTCTACTCAAAATTGGAGTCCTTTGGGTGGTGTCCGGACGGTCAACTATTTCAATGTCTAAAAAGGAATGCCAAAATTTCTAGAATTTTTGGCGACCGTCCGGATGCTACTCTATTTCTGGACGAACGGTGGTTTATCTAGACGTTTCTATTGGCCGTCCAGACATTCAAGTTGTATTATTTTTTCTTATCTTTCCAACAACACCAATTTTGTCTCAATCTGATACTTGAGCAGAGAGTTTTGATAAAAACACTGAGACGTGTACAGAAATCTTCCTAGAAACCTGAAAAGCGTCAAGAAGGTGTTGCCATTCCGTCCGGATCGTTGTTGTTTCCCGATCAGTGTCTGAACATGAAATCCAATTTCTACTCAGACTCTGAATAGAGTCCAGACAGTATAACCACGTTGTCCGAACGGATGCACTTGAACACTAGAATCTTCTCGAACTCTGAAGAGCGTCCGGAGGTGTTGCCATGTCGTCCGGATGGTTGCAACCTTGCACTGTTCGAAGCTTCTAGACATTGATGGAGTCCGAACGGTATTACCACCTTGTCCTAACGTATATGGGAACTTGGGATCTGACTGTTCTTCCTTAAACACTTGAAATAGCCTTCTTGAAGCTTGTGACATTGCAACTTGTCATAATGAGGCTCTTTCCGTATTAGAGACATAAACTCTAAATACTGTGAAGATTCTGAAATATACCGCATCCCTGTTAAAGCAGCAACATTACATAGCAGTGATTTTGTCAAACAAAATGTAGCCAATATAAAATACTAATACCCTTTTTAGGAGCAACTTGCTTATTCCAAGCCCTATGGGATTTCAACATATAACAATTTGGTCTAATATGACCAATCTTCCCATAATTATGACAAGTAGGAACAAACTTACCTGGTGTTCCTGATTCTTTGGATTTAGGCTTCTCACCATCAAATAAGCAAGAATTTTTAGAATTATCTAAACAAGATGTATCTACTATATAGGCTTAATAACAATATAATCTAATTTAGAATCAAAAGCGTGTGAAGTAGAAGCACTCAAATCATCAACAATTAAGTCAAGCTTGTTAGAAATATTTGTATGAATACAAAGCATGCCTTTTAAATTATCACTAGAGAATTTTTTCAAGATATCTTCAATTCTTTTAATTTATTCTCAAGTGTATCAATAGTGTTAAATAGCATGGTATTCTCAAATTTCAAGGAGTCAATCAAACCATGTGATTCAGACAGTTTAATGATCAATAACTCTTTTTCTTGCTTAACCTTTTGAGCTCTTTATTGGAATTTTTGGTAATTTTACTCAATTTAAAAAATTTCTCAAGAAGCTCATTATCAGAATTCTTTTCGGATAACAAAGAAGAACTCATAATAAAAGAAGTCAACAAAAATATGGATCACACTCTGGAAATTAATCCGAACACGAGTGTACCCATTCTGATACCAAAAAGACTTCTAATTTAACCATGTGTGTGTGCAATGTGTAATGAAATATCAAAAGTGCAAAATTAAATGAGACAGATATTTTGTTTACGAGGTGAAAACTCAATTAAAAGAAAAACTACTCCCGGGCAACCAAACCCAGGAAATCTACTATTCAGAAGACAAAGCTAGTACAAAGATAGTAACAATCACATACCCATATGCAGCGATCGTATCTTACATTCTGACACATAACCCAACATGAACGCATCTCAACCAAGTCACCTACTTGAAGGGGTCTTTAATGGATTCATTTACCTTAGGGCTCCTCCCTAAGATAGACTTCAATACGAGCATAGTAACAGCACACCAGCAACAGCTTGAGAGCTAGCAAATCTTCACAATATCTCCCTAAACACCCTCTCTAAGCTATAAAGAATTCAATACCAAATTCTGTAAAGAATACATGCTTAGAAGCCTCTATTTATAGGCTAAGAAGACCTAAATTGAGTGTGTCTCTGATTTCTCTAGGTGGCGTCGAGACGGAAGCATAGAGCGTCCAGAATCTCAGCAGTGCAACTGCCGTTCCATAACGCGCTTCACACATTTCCATATTAAAGCCGCATCCAGACAGTGTTGCCCTAGAGTCCAGACGGTTGCAACTTGTCTGCACGTAATTTCCATATCAAGGACCGCATCCGGATGGTGTTGCTCTGGAGTCCGGACGAATGTAGAATGTATGCACGCAATTTCTTTATCAAGGATCTCGGCGTTTGGACATTGTTGCCTTGTCATCCAAACGAGTGCAAGTTGTCTTCCCACTCCGTGTCTGCAAAGGAAAGCTAGAATCTTCACGAACTCTGAAGAGCATCCGGACGTGTTCCCATGACGTCCAGACGGATGCAACCTGGCACTATTCAGAAGCTTCTTCACACTGATGGGCGTCCGGACGCAAGACTGGGCATGGGCGTCCGGACGCAAGACTGGGCCGTCCAGACGGGAACAAAGGATCTGACTTCTTTGAGTTGGAATCTGCACATAATCTTTTTTGAACAATGAATTTGCCTTTCTCTAAATACTTTGAATATTCTGAAATATACGGCATCCCTGTTTATGACAACAATATTACATAACAGTGATTTTGTCAACAAAATGCAGCCAACAAAACTAACAGAAGCGTTTTTGTCAAACATAATGTGGCCAGTTAAAATAAACCAACAAACTCTCCCTTTGGCCATTTTGGGACAAAAACGACTTATACCAAAAAAATAAAAATTACTCCCCATTTTTATCTCAAAAGGATAAAGGGTAAATAGAATAATAAAAGCCAGTAAAAATGAACGACAAAAGTTTTAAAGGAATAAACGACAAACATCAATGTTCATCAAAAGTAGCCTAGACATAAAGTAAAATGTTCATCAAACAACTGATAAAACAAAAAAAAAAATAGGTGACACAACACTAGATCTTGTTGAAGCTTTCTGAAAATGATAAGAAAGACAAGCAGAGTTAATGTTTCACAAATAATCAGTTTTTTTTTTTTTTGGAGAAAAATGTAGAAAATGAATTTTTCTAACGTCTACTCCAAATCACGCATGTATTTAAAATTGATAAACTAGTGAAATAGTAAATAAAAAATATGCAAACATATAATTGAGAGTCAAGTAATTTATGAGCTAAAATATTATCTGCAGATATGAAATTTAAACAATTTACTCAACTCATGCTATGCATGTTGTGTGTCAAAGCTTTCTCTATAAGGTAACATGTACACTGATAAGGTTTAAAACAACTGAATTTTCTAAAAAGAGAAAATTTATTGTTGGATTAGTCAAAAGTTAAACCTTATCTTACTAGAGCCTAGCCACCCTCATCTAATACACTCCCCCAAAGATGCAGCACTTTTAATTCTTTAACTTAGTCTATTAGTGATCGTCTCTTTCCACAAAGATTTGATCACTGACTATTTCTACAAGGACAAGTGTAAGAACAGTTTAACAGCACATTCAGCAGTGGATCTTTTAAATATCCATATTTTTTGTGAATTTTATTGCTTTTTATTACATGGTGTTGCAACCTAGAAAGAATGTCAAAGTTTATGGGTTTTAGGTTCAACTAGCGAGTTGGTCAATTTAATCATCTCAGCCAAAAAAAAAAAAAAATCTCTTAACAGAATTTTCAATGTCAAACATTAGAGATAAAAAAATTTACCTTAGAGGAGCTTTAGATAGTGTACAAATTAATCGCATGAGAGGAATAAACTATCTAGCTTTTAGATGCAGCAGAGAAACTCAGCAGATATCAGACTACAATTCTCAATTATATATAAACAAATTTCATCAATGCACAATGACTGAGATATCAGGTAAAAACATATAAGATATCTAAAAAGCTAAAAAAATAAAAAATTGTATTGCATCACCCCCCCCCCCTCCCCATTTATATATATATATATATATAAATTGAAACCTAGCAAAAAAAAAAATGTAAAAAGATATGCTTTGGCAGAAAAGACTAAACAACACACTAAAGTCTAATCCTAGCATGTAAAAAGACATATCTAGGGCATGTCACAGACACTAATGACTTTCCTAAGAGATTCAAACCCCCATAGCTGATATAGCAAACACCGACTAATAGAAAACATTTAAAGCATACTACGCAGCTGAGCTTATACATAGAAGTTACATTGTTGGAAACAACTACATAAATCCTTACCTACTATATTACTTTCGATTTAGTAAGACTTAGAAAAACAATGGCAATTAAATCATGCAACCATCCGATAGAAATATACATAAGTTCTTTTCCATTGAGACTCTTATGCATACTAATACGTCTAGCATAAAACTACCATATATCATAACGTGAAAACAATTCAATTATCATAAAACAAATGTTATGCATGCTTGTCGTTCATCATCGTTTGCCAAGGGAAATGAACCCCGGTCTTATTCGTTTGCCAAGGGAATTGAACCCCGGTCTTGTTCGTGTGCCAAGGGAATTGAACCCTGGTCTAGTTCGTGTGCCAAGGGAATCTAACCCCGGTCTTGTTCATTTCATGCTCAATGCTCATGCACAAATACTTTACACTTAAATTCATGGACATGAATTTAACACATGCTTAATTCATAAAACATAAACAGCTCAACATGTCATTTTTTCAAACAATTTGCGTAACTTAAATTTCCAACCGCAGCAAGCATCAAAACATAGCTTAAAATTCCAATCGCAATAGGCAATAAAACACTTCAAATCATCTTAAATCACATAAACATTATTGTTATATTTCAACATAATTAAAACAACTCAAAACATCCAAAACATATAATTAACATATTGTCGGTTCGATATGAAAAACACATTATTTGCATTTCTATAAAATACGTAAAAAGTAACTTTTCTCAGTGAGTAGAATAACCACCTTGGCTGCGCGCATTAAAGCACTAGGTTTCCTATGCACCACCTTGCAATGCGTCACTGTGGAATAACACATCGCACTATTAAGCACTTTAAATAATTAACACCCTAATTAACACTTCAATCGCTCAAGGCTAAATTGTTGGAAAGCCCATAATATTTTAAAGGTCCCAATTATACTCCCATAAATCTAGACATTAACTAAACTCAATTAACACTAACCCAAAGTATTTACTTTGGGTTAGACATTAAAATAACTATCTAACTATTTACTCATAATATTAATTATTAACCAGCAATTAATTTCACTAACCCATAAATTATTTACACTAATACTTTTATACTAACATTAACCCTAAAATTATATTCACTAATCTTTTTACAATAATTACTAAATTAATTACTAATTTATTAACTTAAACCATTAGCACATTTAAAATAACATTAACCTATAAGAAAATGTTAGGGCTAACTTCACAAATACTATTTAAAGTAAATATCCATAATTATTTATTTTTACTAACATTAGAACCTATCTCCATGAATACCTATTTTTACAAAACCCATAACTAATTTGGGATTAATCATCACAATAACTACAATTAATCCACAAATTAATAATATAAGTTTTAAACACTAAAAACCTCAAATTAATTTAACCCATCAAATTAGGGTTTCTAAACTTAAACCCAAAATTATAAAACACTATCCCAAACGCAATATTATTAACCCAATAGCATTTACTAAGGGTTAATCACATAAAAACACCACTAAAATTAAATACCCAAAAGTTAGGCTTTAGGAAACTTACCAAAATTTCTCCAAACCAAAATCTATGGTTTGGGTGGCCCCAAGCAAGTTTCAAGTAACCCATTACCTAAAGTAAACACTAGATTAAACTCACATTTTAAGATTTTAACCCAAAATCCCTAGAACACGAGTTTAGTGTTTTACCTCAAAACGATCGGTGAAAACGTAGATCGAGCTTCATAGATCACGTTATCAAAGACGAATTTGAGTTTGGATGGTTAGATCTTCGTAGATCATGGTTTTTGTATAAAAACCAAAGAGAAAAGTGAGAGGAAAGCTTAAGAAAAGAAATGAAGGAGCTACTACCTATTTTTCTTAAATCACGTACATCTAACTTCTTTCTTTTCTTTTCTTTTTCTTTAATGGCCGTCAGGCCTTTCTTTTGTCAAATGGCCATTTGGCCCTTAACATTTTAAATGGCCACATGGCCATATTGTGTGAAGGGCAAATGCCCTTCACTATTTTTTTTGAATGTGGGGCGCGGGGCTGCACCCCACGTTTCACTTATTTTATATATATATATTACTTAATTATTTTTATTTCCTTTTAATTTTCTATTTTTAATTTCTTTTCTATTATTTTCTCTTTTGCATTTTATTTTGACCTAAAAATATCAAGTATATTTTCTTTTCATGGCTACCATTTACAAGTCTATTGGATAAAAATAAACACTTAGTTTTATTTTACCACATAAAATATACTTATTTTTATTTAATCTTAATAAACCCATTAAATATTTTAATTGGACATTACATCTCTCCCTCCTTATAAAAATTTCGTCCTCGAAATTTAGACATTAATCGTTTTACACACATACGAGCATGCATTCTAGATTAAAAACACTCATGCTAGTATGCGTTTTACTTGAGATATTTTCGTGGAAGTGGTATGACATAACAATCATACCCGAATTTATTCGCTAAAATGAGGAATCGCTCCCGCATTTAACGATTATACATCCATGTGGCTTCCTCGACATCGTGATTTCACCACAGAGTTCTCACTAACAGAATGATTTTAGTGTTTTCATACAAACCATCACTCGCTTTACACCTCTTCATAGGTCAATTTCCATTGAATATAAAGAAGTTCATCACAAGTGGAGGGTGGTAAACACACTCGCAACTGAAAACATGGGAAAATGTCATGAATGTCTGCCAAACTAGGAGACATCACAATCGTGGACGTAGTAGGTTCGCTTGTTTAGCACTTGGGACATCTCAATATATCCAAAATTGAGCACATCCATATTGTCCAAAGCGTTACATGTTTCGCATTGGTGACAACTTGCATTTCACAAGATCACCAATTTGAAACATAGATTTATGGTGATGTTTATCCACATAGCTTACTATCATTGTATAGTGAATATCCACTTTGAACGAGTGCAATCTTCTCCAGAATCATCCACCACTTCAAAGCTCGCTGATCGTTTCACTCTAACTTCATGCCAAAAGAATTGTCGTTCAACGTTTGCGTCACGTGCGATACAACGTTTACAACTACTGACGGATATCATGACGAACTCTATGGAATCCCACACACACAACTTAGTCATATCCTCGAGTGTCTAAATAGATCTCTCAAATCAGTTGTCCGCTTACGGAGGGTACGTTAAACTAACATTCCCAATACACTTTTGAGTCAATCTCACCATCACTAGATTTCCTACACAGTGCATTAGTTGTGACAGTGGCTTAAGTTGCACGACAGGACATCTTGCCATCAAGATCTCCTAGCACAACAAGTCATCATTACTGTCTTACGTTTTCGTCTCTCAACACAAAGTGCATCAAGACTTGGGTGATAAGTGTGAATTCTACACATTTCACCATAGAGGCATTGTCCACCAAATGGTACAGCATTGATAATAGCTACCATCTGTGAACCATGAGGAGAATGACGCTACTCTTGATTCACAGTTGACAAGTAGCATAGGCTACATCCTTGTTATTACACAAGGGTGCATCCCCGCCAATCGTGATGTATCTGTGAAAGCCACATACCCAATAATCTCAACGAGTAGTTTAAGCACATGTGCAATTGTGTTCACGTTCTATTGTGTTGACTATGTGTCCATTCTCGTTCATTACATAAACCAAGAATGACACTTCTTCAAACCAAAACTCGCATCTCATGAGTTTGGCGAAGAAATACTTTACTAAGCACTTCCGACACTAATACCAAGTGTCTTTCATGCACAACACAATTAGTCGAATAAACTAACTTGTCGACGTTATACTTTGCTACTCAGATGTCAAGGTACCCATGGAATGCTTGATTCATCAAGTCCATAAATACCAACGGTGTATTTGTCAATCCAAATGGCATCACCAAAAATTCATAATGGCCATACCATATATGGATTGCTGACTTTGGCACATTACCTTTCGCACCAAAAGTCAATGGTCAATGTATATCCAAGAATACCGAGGCTCCTTAGAGTTGACTGAACAAGTTGTCAGTTTTCAATAAGGAACGGATCACTCATCCTAGGTTGCCACTTGGTTTAGTACACAATGGTCTATGTATATCCACAAAGACCCGTGACTATAACAGAAAACATTTGCACTATCCGGATGTTCCCAACTTGGGCTCGATATGAGCTTGGCTTAGGCATAAGCCAAACACACAAGTGTACACTCTCAGACATTCATCATTGTAGAACGTCGGAGAGAGATAGCAGAGTAACTCGCAAACGAGACCCGCAAAGTTAGGACTCTCTATACTATGGGGTAGGAATACAACTACCCACTCGTGATTATCTACGGTCACTTCTACTCTTTGATTGTCAATCCATTCTGAATTGACACAGTCCAATATGCATGGCATTGAAGCTTACATGCTACATGTTGAAGCTACGCATGCCAAGCACTAGAGTTCCACACGCATAACGCTGCTAGGTTCACTTGTAGAGTTTTTCCTCTAACACAAATGAAACAATTTCCACACGCTCCCTATAAGCGAAGGCGTCACCAACACGAGTGACCACGCATGAGTTCTAATCTAAAGGTTCAATGCTCCATTTGCATAGCTTACAAATGCAAATGAGATAAAGGGGACAACTTAACGTATCAAACTAAATGAATTAGACATTGTAGCTCATCATGTCAAACACTAGAGCTAGCAATGTCACCACCCATATAGTGCTAAGGCAAAGACCTCCATGTTTACTGTGGACAAATGCGTCACCAATAGAAATGGTCACGCACGATGATTTTAAAGGTTTGGTGCCCATTATGCATGTAACAATGCATAGTGAGACATACGAATGGATAAAACTCAAATAAGCCAAATGTGCATAATGCTACAACATAAAGGTGTAATACCTATGGCAACCTCGACTGCATTTGCGGTGGTTGGATGGACTTCAGCATTGCTCGGTGTGAGTGGGCACACCATACTTGAGGCAAACTATCTTGGCTGATAGTTGCCAGCTAAAGGTACTTGATAAGCGCTGAATGTTGCACATTCAAGCCCCTTAACTTATATATGTTAATTCCTTAGCATTGTTATTTGTTAGATTTTGTGTTTTTTTAATGTTTTCAGGTTTTAAATAAAGATGCAATTAATTCCATTAATTTTGGGCTTAAAGCACACTTTGAGAAGACCTAGAAGATATGTTTAAGCTTAACCAATCATAATAGAATACATATATGATGTGGTTAAGTTTAATAAAATCAAGTGAAGGATTAATTCGGAATTTCTCGAGTAAGAGTCAAAATCGGATTGGATTCAAATTTGGATTCTACACATGTCTCAGTATTTGGATCATAAATTTTGTGTCAGATATTGGATTGCAATGAAATTGGTGGCATTGGAAAGCTAATAAAATATTAAACAAATATGTCAGAAATAGCCTTTCCCTAATTCGGATGTTTACTATGTAAAACTCACCTCGTAATAAAGGACCGCAATTCTGGCCGAATTTGGAATCCTTTTCCTAATTGGATTGAAGTTTCAATATCCTACTTGGACAAGAAGACTCAAGAGACGATTTTTCTGGAATTACAAGAGCTTCTAGGCCTCTCCTAATCTCTATAAATAGACCCCCTAAGCTTCAAGAAAATGTGTGCTTGGTGCTTGGGCTTGTGCTTAGATTTAGACAGAAAATTCTTCTCGGTAGGCCTCTCCTAATCTCTATAAATAGACCCCTAAGCTTCAAGAAAAGGTGTGCTTGGTGCTTGGGCTTGTGCTTAGATTTAGACAGAAAATTCTTCTCGGAGGCCTGACAAGTTGAAGAGGAGAAGAACATGGCAGGAGGCCATCCCAGCACTACTATGAGCGGCTAAATTCCTAATAGGGTGTTGATGTAGCCCTTTACAAGTAACAATGGTTTAATTGTATTTTAATTTGGGATTTTCTCTATGCATGATGGTTGTATAACTGTGAGAATTGATCTTAATTTTATATTCAATCATTATGAATTTCTTATCTTGTCTTAGAAAGTCTTTTATATTGATTGAACTCAATCCTTCATATTTTCTGTGATTATGTGAATGATTGTTATACAACGGTTTTAATTGATATATGATCAAGAGGATTAGATAGACCATGCCTAGGGAAGACGGATTGTACTACACCCTAGTTTAGTGTAATTTAGGTAGACAGTCCGTGCCAACCGAAGATGGGTTATACTATTCCATTGATTGTTTGTATATCCTATTAAAGACGTAGCTAGTCCATGCCTAGGGAAGACGGGTCGTACCGCATCTTAGGGGTTAGGTGGACGGTCCGTGCCAACCGAAGATGGATTATACTTATTCTTTAGAGGTAATTTCTTGACTACTCAAGTCAGACGAGCCCTATATCATGCATAGTATGAATTTTCCTTATTAATTTACGATTGACCATTGTTATGCGGTGAGTGGTGAAATCAATCCCCTATTCTTTATCTCATCCCTACTATCTTTAAATTTATGTCTTTTACTTTTATGTATTTATTTTAAGAAAAAAAAAATCAAATATCTTTTTTAATTAAGTTATTTTTAATCTTGAAAAACTTGATAGCAATATCCCTGCAGTCCTTGAGGTTCGACACCCTCTCTATAGCCTTATCCTACAAGGATTCATCTTATTGCGATTGGTTATTTATTATTAAAATATTTTTGTTTAGGTGTGGTCTATTGTTTAAAATATATCAATAATAAAATTAACCACTCGCAATAGAACGAATCCTTGTAGGATAAGGCTATAGAGAGGGTGTCAAACCTCAATGACTGCGTAGGTATTATTATCAAGCTTTTCGAGATTAAATATAACTTAATTAAAAAGATGTTTGATTTGGTTTTTGTTTTATAAAAAAGAAATACATAAAAGTAAAAGACATAAATTAAAAGATAGTAGAGATGAGATAAAGAATAGGGGATTGATTTCACCACTCACTGCATAACAGTGGTCAATCATAAATTAATAAGGAAAATTCATACTATGCATGATATAGGACTCGTCTCACTCGAGTAGTTAAGAAATTATGTAGCGCCCCAGATTTTAAGACATAAATTATAATGGTTTAAATTAATTTTAAAACATTTTTATTAAGGCAGATGAATAAATACGATTATTTATGAAAATAAATGTGTGTTTTTGTTTTTAGAAACGTTTATAGTTGCAATTTGATAAAAACTCAAAACAGACCTTAAACTTTGGAATAACGGAAATAGGGTCAAACAAACTCCATTTTGGTCGATTCAAAAACTGAGACGCTCGTTTTGATGTCCTCTAGCTACCCTCCAAATTTCATAATTTTTGGACATTGTTAAGGCCATGAAAATACCCGTGAAAAATATCACCCCTGTTCTGGACGGAAATTCACATTATTCATTAATGGGCCATCTTTGAACTTAACCCAACCCATTCCAATTGCTATCCACAAACCCAACCCACTTATCACATGTCATCTGCCCATAGTCATGATTACTACATGTGTTATCACCCAACTCAACATGTGGAAGACCTATATTTTATGCTTTAAGAATGTCATTAAATAAATCATCCTAGTTAGATTTGATTAAATAGGATAGTGTAAGATATGATGATTCAACACCTAGTACAACTCCCCTACATTGATTCCCTCCTCCTCTCATGATGAAAGAATAAAAGATGTCAAGAATAAAATCTAGAGTAATCATAAAATGAAAGTAGTCTAAACAATATCTTGGTTTAACTTGTCAAAGTAGTCTGAAACTTTGACTAGCCTGGACTTGAGTCATAACAAACTCAGATCGAGTTGAACCAAAAAGAGAAAGTGTTCGTCTTGATGTCATCTATCTACTCTCAAAATTTCACAGCAATCAGAATAGATTTGACCATCAAAATGTTGCTTGGAGTAAGCTGGCCTCTATTTGGACGAAAATTCATATATAGCATTATTTAATACTTCCTTTGATTGGACAACTCATCACCCACTTCCTCTAATGTGTGCACTCATCACCACAAGTGTTGCCCACATCCCACATCTAGAATGCACCACCTTATTAATGATGAAACCCATGTGCCTTGGAGATAAGGCTAATATGCACCAATTCCCATCCATTAGATCAAAATGTGTCTACTTGATCCTAACCATTCATTCTCTTATAAATAGAACCAAGGTGGAAGATGCAATACCCATTAAGCTTCACTCACTCACACACCTACAACCAAGAGAGAAAATTGTGAGATTTGTGTAGTTTTGTGTGGTTCAAGACTTGAAGTGTGTGCTAAGAAGTATTTTGGTAAGCTTCCAATCATTGGTTTCATTAATTTTATAGTTTAGGTTTTGATTTCATTACTTGTTTTAGGAATTTTTTAAAGACCCAATAAGCTTATGAGATAAAAAGAATTAAAATAAAAAGTAATATAAACTACTTTTATATTTCAATGTCCTCATGACTTTCATGAGTTGATCGTATTTATATTTCTTTTACATTTCATGTCCTCATGACTTTCATGAGTTGATCGTATCTTCTTTTACATTTCATTGTCCTCATGACTTTCATGAGTTGATCGTATTTATATTTCCTTTTATATTTCATTGTCCTCATGACTTCCATGAGTTGATCGTATTTATATTCCTTTTACATTTCATTGTCCTCATGATTCTCATGAGTCGATCGTATTTATTCTTATTGTCCTTATGATATATTTTAATCCTTCAAGTTCATATTTGGTAGCATTGGTCATATAGCCTCGTCACCAAATCATGAACCAAGGTTTTAAGATTTGTTATGAGTGATCGTCTCAAACATAATGAAGTGATGGATAATAAATATAAAAAGATGAGGGTCTATAAACAATGATTTGTTTGATAGATGATTGATATATATATATATTATTGTATGGATGGATTTATATGCAGGAAAGAAGTCTAAGGAACTACACGAAGAAGAGTGTAAGTATGGATGTACTTACTGAGGAATGATTCTATGTTTCATTAGGACTGTGTGGTGTGTGTTTATTGCATGTGTTTGTTCATGCATTGCATGTCGTGTCCAATTAATAAAATGGCTGAGGAGATAGCCATCAACAAGCTGATGTAGTAGCAAGTGGAAGGAAGGCTAATCAGTGGACCCAGGGGGTTCAGAGTGACCCAGGGGTGTCCAAAGTCCTAATATATAACTAATGCTGGGACCGGTAGGATTCCAGTAAAAACAGGTAAGACTTTAAGTGGGAGGCAAAGGACGTGAACGGGTTCAGATAACCTAGAACGAGAGGTCTGAAGAAAGATGATCATAAAACACCAAACTAAATGGTTACTACGATGCATATTCATACAACCTTTGTATTTACATTATTTATGAACTATTATTAGTTTGATGGTAAATTAGATATGAAAATAGATGACTCACTTGTTTGTCTATGTAAATATGATGACGTCATATTTGCATAGTTACTAATGCAGATCTAGAAGATGAAGGCATGGACCCAAATGCCAGTTTTAATGGTTTTTGAAACCATCACCGAGGGAATATGTGCTAGCTTAGAAAGTACTAGTCATATTTATGTGTGTTTTATTTCATGGCTTGTAATAATCATGACGACGTTATGTTTGGCATATTTTTATGTTGTATGTTTATGTGCCGTTTGTGGCACTTATTTTTAATGCACCTAGTGTGCAAATGGCGTGTAATGATAACCTAAGCACCTTTTTATTAATGTATTAAGGTATTTCAGTCAGCTCTAATGTGTTATGCTATCAATTCCTAAGTCTTTAGAAGAACAAAATCTATTCCGCTGCGAGAGTTATCTCTGATGTAGTAACGTCACGTGGGAACCAGAGGTTTTTGCTTACGAATTTGCTGGCACAAATTTGGGGCGTTACAAATTACCTCTAAAGAATAAGTATAATCCATCTTCGGTTGGCACGGACCGTCCACCTAACCACTAAGATGTTGTACGACCCGTCTTCCCTAGGCATGGACTAGCTACGTCTTTACTAGGATATACACATAATCAATGGAATAGTATAACCCATCTTCGGTTGGCACGGACTGTCTACCTAAATTACACTAAACTAGGGTGTAGTACAATCTGTCTTCCCTAAGCATGGTCTATCTAATCCTCTTAATCATATATCAATTAAAACCGTTGTATAACAATCATTCACATAATCACAGAAAATATGAAGGATTGAGTTCAATCAATATAAAAGACTTTCTAAGACAAGATAAGAAATTCATAATGATTGAATATAAACATTAAAATCAATTCTCACAGTTATACAACCATCATATATAGAGAAAATATCAAACTAAAATACAATTAAACCATTGTTACTTGGAAAGGGCTACATCAACGCCCTATTAGGAATTTAGCCTCTCATCGTGGTGCTGGGATGGCCTCCTGCCATGTTCTTCTCCTCTTCAACTTGTCAAGCCTCCGAGAAGAATTTTCTGTCTAAATCTAAGCACAAGCCCAAGCACCAAGCACCAAGCACCAAGCCCACCTTCTCTTGAAGCTTAGGGGTCTATTTATAGGGAGCACACAAGTCCTAGAAACCCTTGGAATTCCAGAAAAATTGTCTCTTGAGTCTTCTTGTCCAAGTAGGAAAAGGATTCCAAATTCGGCAAGAATTGTGGTCTTTTATTGCGAGGAAATTTTAGCATAGTAAACGTTAGAATTAGAGAAAGGCTGTTTCTGATATATTTGTTAAATATTTTATTAGCTTTCCAACGCCACCAATTTTATTGCAATCCAATATCTGAAGCAAAAGTTATGATCTAAACACTAAGACATATGCATAATCCAAATTTGAATCCAATCCGATTTTGACTCTTAGTGGAGAAATTTCGATTTAATCCTTCACTTGATTTGATTAAACTTAACCACATCATATAGGTATTCTATTATGATTGGTTAAGCTTAAACATATCTTCTAGGTCTTCTCAAAGTGTGCTTTAAGCCCAAAATTAATGGAATTAATTGCATCTTTATTTAAAACCTGAAAACATTAAAAAAACACAAAATCTAACAAATAACAATGCTAAGGAATTAACATATATAAGTTAAGGGGCTTGAATGTGCAACATTCAGCACTTATCAGTACTTGACTTTGGCAGTAACAAGTTGGCGACCTCTTGTGAAATGACCTCCTCGACCATATTTACAATGTGCCCAAGATCTTCCTCGACATACATCCGAGTGTAGCTCCCACACTCTACACTGGGCAACGCTAGAGCTGCTTTGAGTCAAAGTGGCTACCGAGGGACATAGTTTTATGAGTTGGCCAAGTCAACCACATCGAAAGCGTACCCGTAATTCTACATGACACACACCAAAGTGTGGCTTCCCACAATTGGTGTATTGCGTGACACCGAAGCGGCTCGCAAAGACATCCTCTTCTCCAAGGAACTTAGAGTCACAACCAATAAGTTGCTTCTTCGGCGATGAGGAAGCATCTCCCAATGGCATTGACCATTTTCTACTCAAATGATTCGTGATCGAAGGTCCATCAATGAGGAATGCCTGAAACCATTACTAACGAACAATTTCCTCGACAGAGGGGGAGGAGAAAGTAAAGGCACCTAAAATCACTTCCACTTCAATCAAATCCTCTTCCTCATTGCGTATCGACATTGCTTGTCTAGGCGGCATGACTTGTCTGTACAATGAAATGCCATATAGACAATACTGCGTAAAGAATATTACATGCATCACAATTCTCATACAATGCACCTAAAAAGCTTATTCTAAATTGTTCCCCGTCTAAGCGATATACTCTACACAATCACATTGAAGTTAACCTACAATGTGAAAGTGAAAGGTAAGCTAAATATACGTAAATCAAAAGATATGCATCACAAAATTCAGGTAATGTATATAGAGTATTACATTTTAATTTCCTATCTTTGTTGAAGCTTTTAAGATTTCCTATGGCTCTTTTGTTACACTTAAACTATGACACAACCCTAGGTTTCCGCTTTTCGTTTTTCCTAACCAACCCTAGAGCTAATTGCTCTGATACCATTAGCTGTGACGACCCTTTTTTTTTTTTTTTTGAAAACATACAAACGGATCTTCACAGTAGCACAACTATGTGTCGCTCAGCCAACATAACGTACACGTTCCATAGCATGTACCTGATAATCAGAGTTACATCTAACAGCGGAATATAATACTCAATGTGCAGCGGATCACATATCATAAGCGGAAATACATCTAATACATGACAGTTAATTACAACATGAGCCATTTACAAGTCTATCTATTTAAGGCTTATAAAACATATTATACTAATTACATACTAAAATACCAGCTCAACAAATACATATGCCACGTAGGACACGAGCCATAAATAAAATACCCAAATGCGGACTATCCATGAGTCCGTGACTCATGACTGTCGCAATGTGCTCCAATCATAGCATCCCATATGCTAAGTGGACGAGTCAATATCTATATCCGCAGAACTTACAACCAAAGTATCAATGTCTGCACGGTTGCGGGGGCTGCCACATCCGCACAGGTAAAATTATGAGCCCACCGTCTTAGCATAAATAAACACACCATGACCTCAGAGGTATACTATTCACTGAGTTTTCGCAAAGAACTAACTTTTTCCTTTTTTAGTCATGCGTACTCTATAACAGCCACCAATTTTATAAACTTTTGTTTGAAAACCCCCATAGCTGATATAGCAAACACCGACTAATAGAAAACATTTAAAGCATACTACGCAGCTGAGCTTATACATAGAAGTTCCATTGTTGGAAACAGCTAAATACATCATCACCTACTATATTACTTTTGATTTCATAAGACTTAGAAAAACAATGGCATTTAAATCATGCAACCATCAGATAAAAATATACGTAAGTTCTTTTCCATTGATACTCTTATGCATACTAATACATCTAGCATAAAACTATCATATATCATAACGTGAAAACAATTCAATTATCATAAAACAAATGCTATGCATGCTTGTCGTTCGTCATTGTTTGCCAAGGGAATTGAACCCCAGTCTTATTCGTTTGATAAGGGAATTGAACCTCGGTCTTGTTCGTGTGCCAAGGGCATTTAACCCCGGTCTTGTTTGTTTCATGCTCAATGCTCATGCACAAATACTTTACATTTAAATTCATGGACATGACTTTAACACATGCTTTATTCATAAAACATAAACAGCTCAACATGTCATTTTCGCAAAACATAGCTTAAAATTCCAACCGCAGCAAGCAATAAAACACTTCAAATCATATCTCAAAACACCAAACATATTTCATACTCATATCTCAAATCATCTTAAATCACACAAACATTATTGTCATATTTCAACATAATTAAAACTACTCAAAACATCCAAAACATATAATTAACATATTGTCGGTTCGATATGAAAAACACATTATTTGCATTTCTATAAAATATGTAAAAAGTAACTTTTATCAGTTAGTAGAATACCCACCTTGGCTGGGCAGATTAAAGCACTAGGTTTCCTATGCACCACCTTGCAATGTGTCACTGTGGAATAACACATCGCACTATTTAGCACTTTAAATAATTAACATCCTAATTAGCAATTGAATCGCTCAAGTCTAAATCGTTGGAAAGCCCATAATATTTTAAGGGTCCCAATTATACTCTCATAAATCTAGACATTAACTAAACTCAATTAACACTAACCCAAAGTATTTACTTTGGGTCAGACATTAAAATCACTATCTAATTATTTACTCATAATATTAATTACTAACCCGCAATTAATTTCATTAACCCATAAATTATTTACACAAACACTTTTATACGAACATTGTAACGCCCAGTAATTTCAAGCTCTTAAGAAATCATTGATATTGTTGAGGAAACAATATCCACGTGTTTTTATAAGCAAACCTAAAATTGTTTCGAAAGATTAAAAGATCAAAACCTAAAAACCCTTTAAAAACCTAAAAGTAACATTTAAGCTTTAAACTTTGATTAAACCGAAAACAGGTCAAACAGACTCAGATTTAGATAATTCAAAAAACATTGTGCTTACAAAAGAAAGATCTATCATGTGGCAAAAGTTAGTAAAAAGTCCACCAGTTGACTTTTTGACCCGAGCCTAAATAACCCAACTGTCGATATTAAACGAAAGACCGTCAAGAAAAATATCTCCATGCTTCTAGAAACATTTATGTATAAAAAACAAGAGTAATGATGAAAGGATAAGATATCTCAAAAGTAATCATGACAAGAAAGAAAAATCAATAAAGCAAGTGTGAATGCAGAAAGTGGATAAAAGATATTTTGGCTTTATAGACAGAAACTTTGACTTGATTGAAACTAAGTCAAAACAAACTCGAAATGGGACAAACCAAAACGAGAAAATGTTTGTCATGAAGTCCTCTATCTACCCTCAAAATTTCACGTCAATCGGAGTAGGTTTGACCATTGAAATAATTCTCGGAGTAGGCTGCCCTCTAGTTGGACGAAAATTCTAAAATCCAAATTCGCAAGACATTATCCAATAAGCTAATTCTTTTATTACATTTTGGACCTAAATACCCCTACTTTCCTCCTATAAATAAGCATGCAAAGCCCTTTGTTTTTCCACACAAATCCTAGACAACTTTCAAGAAAGCTTTTGCTTTGGTTTTCTCTTCCTTTTTCTCTCATTCTACCACACAACCACTTTGGTGTTCTTGAAGTTATTTTTCTCTCCAAATCAAATTGGTGAGTAAATCTTGACACCTCTTCCTTACTATTTGATTTCATTTGTATTTATTTTACCATTACTACGGAGTGGTTTAATCCCCAGTATTTATTTTATCATTTATTGCCTTACTACGGAGTGGTTTAATCCCCCGTATTTATTTTATCATTTATTGCATTACTATGGAGTGGTTTAAACCCCCGTATTTATTTTACCATTACTACGAAGTGGTTTAATCCCCCGTATTTATTTTATCATTTATTGCCTTACTACGGAGTGGTTTAATCCCCCGTATTTATTTTATCATTTATTGCGTTACTACGGAGTGGTTTAATCCCCGTATTTATTTTATAATTTATTATATTCCTACAAGGTGGCTATGCCGCTAATTTTCCTATCTATCCCTTTACATAAAAATATTATCATGTTAGGATTCATGTTTAAGTGTTATATTACCAAGAGCATTATGCTGTGTTTCGGTGCTTAAACATGAAACGTTGTAATATTTTCTCATGAATCATTGTAGGATTCATGTTGAAGTAATTACCTTTTAATTGATAACTAAAAACGATGAGTAAAGTGATGTAAAAATATACACATTTTTAATATTGGAAAAAGGACTGATGTATATATCATCTTCTTTGTATATATTTGTTACAGAAAATGAGCTAAGAAACTACACCAAGGATTATAAGTATGGATGTACTTACTGAGGAATGATTCTATGTTTCATTAGAACGGTATGGTGTGTGTTTATTGCATGTGGTTGTTCATGCATTGCATGTTGTGTCCAATTAATATAACGGCTAATGAGATAGCCATCAACAAGCTGATGTAGTAGCAAGTGGAAGGAAGGCTAGTCAGTGGATCCAGGGGGTTCATAGTGAACCAGGGGTGTCTGAAGTCCTAATATATAACTAATGCTGGGACCAATAGGATTCCAGCGCAAACAGGTAAGACTTTAAGTGTGAGGCAAAGGACATGAACGGGTTTGGATACCTAAAAATGAGAGGTCTGAAGAAAGATGATCATAAAACACAAACTAAATGGTTACTACGATGCATATTCATACAACTCTTGCATTTATATTATTTATAAACTGTTATTAATCTGATGGTAACTTAGATATGAAAATGGATGACTCACTTGTTTGTCTATGTAAATATGATGACGTCATATTTGCATAGTTACTGATGCAGATCTGGAGAATGAAGGCATGGACCCATATGCCAGTTTTGTTGGTTTTTGAAACCATCAACGAACTATCATGTGCTAGCTTAGAATTTACTAGTTGCGCTTATATGTGTTTTGTTTTATGGCATGTAAATATTTATAACAATGTCATGTTCGACATGTTTTATGTTATATGCTTATGTGCCGCCTGTGGCACTAATTTTGATGCACCTAGTGTGCATATAGGATGTAAAGATAAAC
Organism: Alnus rubra; assembly: GCA_028654335.1. Taxonomy (NCBI): domain Eukaryota; kingdom Viridiplantae; phylum Streptophyta; class Magnoliopsida; order Fagales; family Betulaceae; genus Alnus; species Alnus rubra. The sequence continues at coordinate 114,205 of JAJPGS010001072.1, forward strand.
CTAAGTAACTTTTAATAAACGTATCGAGGTATTTCAGTCAGCTCTAAATGTGTTATGCTATCAATTTCTAAGGCTTTAGAAGAAAAAAAATATTTCGCTGCGAGAGTTTATCTCTGATGTAGTAATGTCACGTGGAAACCGGAGGTTTCTACTTATGAATTTGCAGGCTCAAATTCGGGGCGTTACAAACATTAACCCTAAAATTATATTCACTAATATTTTTACAATAATTACTAACTTAATTACTAATTTATTAACTTAAATCATTAACACATTTAAAATAACATTAACCCATGAGAAAATGTTAGGGTTAACTTCATAAATACTATTTAAAGTAAATACCCATAATTATTTATTTTTACTAATATTAGAACCTATCTCCATAAATACCTATTTTTACAAAACCCATAACTAATTTAGGATTAATCATCACAATAACTACAATTAATCCACAAATTAATAGTCTAAATTTTAAACACTGAAAACCTCAAATTAATTTAACCCATCAAATTAGGGTTTCTAAACTTAAACCCAAAATTATAAAACACTACCCCAAACGCAATATTATTAACCCAATAGCATTTACTAAGGGTTAATCACATAAAAACACTACTAAAATTAAATACCCAAAAGTTAGGCTTTAGGAAACTTACCGAAATTTCACCAAACCAAACCTATGGTTTGGGTGGCCCCAAGCAAGTTTCAAGTAACCCATTACCTAAAGAAAATACTAGATTAAACTCACATTTTAAGATTTTAACCCAAAATCTCAAGAACACGAGTTTAGTGTTTTACCTCAAAACGATCTGTAAAAACGTAGATCGAGCTTCATAGATCACGTTATCGAAGACGGATTTGTGTTTGGACGGTTAGATCTTCGTAGATCATGGTTTTTGTATAAAAACTAAAGAGAAAAGTGAGAGGAAAGCTTAAGAAAAGAAATGAAGGAGCTACTACCTATTTTTCTTAAATCACGTACATCTAACTTCTTATTTCTCTTTTCTTTTTTTTCTTTAATGGTCGTCAGGCCTTTCTTTTGTCAAATGGCCATTTGGCCCTTACCATTTTAAATGGCCACATGGCCATATTGTGTGAAGGGCAAATGTCTTTCACTATTTTTTTTGAATGTGGAGCACAGGTTAAGGCCCCCACGTTTCACTTATTATATATATATATATTACTTAATTATTTTTATTTCCTTTTTATTTTTTATTTTTTATTTCTTTTCTATTATTTTCTCTTTTGCATTTTGTTTGGGCCTAAAAATATTAGGTATATTTTCTTTTCATGGCTACCATTTACAAGTCCATAGGATAAAAATAAACACTTAGTTTTATTTTACCACATAAAATAGACTTATTTTTATTTAATCTTAATAAACCCATTAAATATTTTCTCGGACATTACACCATGGCTACTGATATTACATAAATCTCCCGAAAGGAATACCGGGATCGTTACAATGATAGTCTTAGTTCTCTTGTTGAATACACTGTAGGCACAACTGATGTATGAGTATCCCAAGAAGATTCCTTCGTCACTCTTAGCATTGAATTTGCCGAGATTTTTCCGGTCTCGAAGAATGTAGCACTTGCTTCCAAACACCAGAAAATACTTGAGTGTTGGCTTCTTTCCTCGCTAGATTTCTGTTCATTTTTGTGTTGGCTGCATTCTGTTTGACAAAATCACTATTATGTAATATTGCTATTTTTCACAAGGTTGCCGTATATTTCAGAATCTTCACAATAATTAGAGCTTATGTCTCTAATACGGAAATAGCCTCATTATGACAAGTTGCAAGTGTCACAAGCTTCAGGAAGGCTTCAAGAATGCTATTTAAAGCATCAAGGAAGATTATGTGCAGATTCTAATTCATAGAAGTCAGTTCCCATGTATCTGTCTGGACGACTCAATAAAGCGTTCAAATGCTCATCAGTCAGCAACATCCGTCCGGACGATATGGCAATACCGTTCGGACACCCATCAGTGTCGAGAAGCTTCGAACAACTCAAGCTTACATTTGTCCAGACGTCATGGCAACATGTCTGGACACTATTTAGAGTTTAAGAAGATTTTAGCGTTCCAGTTCATCCGTTCGAAAGATGTGGTTATACTGTTCAGATGCCAGTTAGAGCTCAAGGAGAATTAGGTTTTCCTTCGTAGACACAGATATGGGAAGACATCTGCATACATCTGGACGTCAGGTCTACACCGTCCGGACGCCAATCCTTATTATAAAAATTGCATGCAACTGAAGTGAAACCGTCCGGATGCGGCTCTATTCAGGAAAAAATTTCAGCGAATTTGGGAAGCCAGTTGCACAGTTCACCGTCCGGACCGCCTTAGCTTGCTTCCAAACGCTACCTGTAGAAAACCGAATCATAGTCGATTTAAGTCTTCTATAGCCTATAAATAGAGGCCTTTAGTCATGTATTATGTGTAGAATTTGGTATTGAATTCTCTATAGCTTAGAGAGGGTGTTTAGGGAGATTTGAAGATCTGCTAGCTCTCTAGCTGTTGCCAATGTATGATTTGATCAGCTGTGAAGTATATCTTAGGGAGGAGCCCTAAGGTAAAAGATTTCATTGAAGACCCCTTTAAGTATGTGACTTGGTTGGGAGGTGTTCGCATTGGGTTATGCATCAGAGTTCAAGGTACGACCACTGCATCATGGGTATGTGAGTGCTACTGCTTTGTAACTAGCTTTGTCTTTTGAATAGTAAAAATCTTGGGTTCTACTCCCCAGTTTCTATTTTGTCAAAAAAATATTTGTCTCCTTTAAATTCCACATTTAATATTTTGTTGCACACTTTTCACACACACACGGTTAATTAGAAGTCAGATTATATTTTTCAATTTCATATGGAGTCTTGTTAGTCTCATGCCTCAGGTAGACTCGATTGATGATGTGGTAGACAGTATTGACAGCTTCTCCCCAAAAATGTTGAGCTAGATCGTTAGAGTGGATCATAACTCAAGCCATCTCCTGTATAACCCTATTCTTCTACTCCACTACATCATTCTGTTAAGGAGTGATAGGTGAGGAAAATTCTTGTTGAATGCCATGGAAATTGCTGAATTCCTCAAAGCTTGAGCTTTCAAACTCTCTCCCATGATCACTGAGGATTCTCATGATGGAGCAATTTTGCTCAATCTGAATCTTCTTAAACAACTGTTGAGCTTGATAAAATGCATCTGATTTTTCCCGAAAAAGAAGCACCCAAATGTATCGGGAATAGTCATCCACAATGATTAAGATGTATTTCCTGCCCCCCAAGCTAGCAATTCTTGTAGGCCCCATGAGATCAATGTGAAAAAGTTCAAGATTTCTGGAAGTAAGAATACCTGAAGTCTTCTTGTGAGCTGCCCGAGTTTGCTTTCCCATCTAACATGGTCCACAGACTCCCTTTTCAACATTGGTAATCTTGGGCAAGTCTTTGATCACTTCTTTATTGGCAGTCTTGATCAGATCATTGTAATTCAAGTGCCCTAATCGTTGATGCCAAAGCTCACAATTATCAATTGTCACCTTGTTGCATTTGATTTGCGGCTCTGAGGTAAGACCAGACAATCCATATCAGTTATCTGTAGTTTTTTCTCCACCCATCAGCCACTTGTCATTGCAATTGAAGGTATTGCATTCTTTCTTCGAAAATTGCACCATAAGGCCATTGTCACAGAATTGACTGACGCTAAGTAAGTTGGCCTTAAGTCCTTCAACATATAGAGCTTCTTGAGAACTCGAAAATCCTAAAATTTCCACGAGACATTTTCTGATGACCTTGGATTGACTACCATCACCATAAGTGATCTTTCCAGCTCTGCCCAACTTGATTTTCTTAAGAAGAGTCTTATCACCTGTCATATGTTTAGAGTAGCCACTATCCAAATACCACAAACAAGTATCAAGTACAGTTAAGGCAGTATGAGCAACTAAACATAAATTATCTTCCTTTTTAACCCAAACTTGCTTTTCTTTGGGATTTTCCTTATTACTCATCATGGCAGAAATCTTTAATTTTATCAAAAGTAAGAGTACCTAATTTTTCACTAATGATTTGAACTTGTTCACTTAAGGCTCTTACTTGATTCTCAAATCCTGGTTCATCTTTTATAGGCACATACTTTTTAACCCAAGGTTTTTGAGAACGTATCTGAAAACAGTTTGGTCAAATATGACCAATAATACCACAATGATGACAAGTGGGGACGAATCTAGATTTAGAATTTTTAAATTCAATTTTTTTTTTTTATGATTCTGAACATCTAAATTTTTCCCTTTGTCCCTACATTTTTATGAGTTTGATTATTGGACATGCTAGGCTTAACAAACATGATTCTAGAATCATAAGTAGCATGTGAAGGAGAATTAACTATATCAATACTCATATCAGAGTTAGAAGAACTTTCTAGAGGAATTTCAGATTCTTTCAAGGCATCTTCTAAAGACTTAATTTTTTCAAATAATTTCACTCTTTCAATTTCAAAATATTTAAGTCTTATCAGATGTTGATTGTTAGAATCTCTAATTTGAACATATTTCTCAATCAAAGAATAAATACTCTAGGAATCATCTTTTTCTTCTAATTTATAATTATTAGAATCAACAAGAGAAATGATAAATACTGAGTCTAGGATAACACTCAGGAACTTAATCCAAAAACAAGTGAACCTGCTCTGATACTAATTGAAAAATAATGACTCCTAAATTGTTCGACCACAAATAAACATGCAACCAAAATATAAAAGCAGAAAAGCAATAGACACAGATATTTTGGTTACGAAATGGAAACTCTTTGTACCAAAGAGAAAACCACTTCGAGTAGCCAAACCCCGAAAATCTACTAACAGAAGAAATAGGTAGTTACAAGATAGTAGTACTCACAATACCCTTGCAGTAGTCGTACCTTGAACTCTTGCAAGTACCTTTACTTGAGCACCTCTCAACCAGACCCCTATCTAAAGAGTTCTTCAATAGATCCCTTTAACTTAAAGCTCCTCTCTAAGATAGGCTTCAAATGGTTGAACGAAATACAAACAAAATACAAACAAAATAAAACTCTAAGAGAGTTAGCACATCTAACAATATCTGTCTAAACATCCTCTCTTAGCACACTGGAATTCTATTCAGAATTCTTACAATAACACAGCCTAGAAGGCCCTTTAAATAGGTTTCAGAAATCCTAATTCTACACAAATTCGAATTTCCATAGGCGACGTCCGAACCTAACTTTTGGCGTCCGGACCTACAACTGAAACTTCATGAAATTACTGAAACGCGTCCGGACTAGCAACCCTAGAGTCTGGACGGTTGCATAAAGTAGTTCCTTCGTCCGCAATCTTCACATGAGCATCCAGACTTCCTTGCAAATGGGTGCTCTTTGTGGTTCACGTTCGCTGAGCCGTCTGGACAGATAGCGAGCATGAGCTCTCTATGGTTCACGTTCGATAGGCCGATCAGACGTGGATCAAACTCTAAGTTTCTGAGCTAGGCGTCCAGACTCTGTTATCTGGGCCATCCGGACAGGCTAAAGGGAAAACCAACTTTCTGAGCTGTAAAGTCTCCAGAAATATTTCCTTCAACATGAACTTTCCTTCTTAGGGATATTCTGTGCAAATTCATGCCTTGATTAGTCCTTTCCATAGTGGAATTAATATTCTGCAATATTCTTCTGGAAGTCCTCTGGAAATACGGTGTCCTTGTTATGGAAGTGTTTTTGTCAAACAGAATGTGGCCATTTAAAATAAACCAACAAGAAATAACATTAAAAAATTCAATGGCTAAAAGAAGTTGTGAGCCAAATTTGGAGTGAAAAATCTGACGAGCTAATTTGGAGAGAAGATAGAGGGTTTAATAAACCTTACTTTTTGAGGATATTATCCAAAATTTGATGAAAACTTTGAAATAGAGAGATTGTTGGAGACACTCTCAGCCCATCAAAATTTCCCTTCCAACTGGCACAACCCAAGCATTGTGTGTTCAACCGGTCAAACTTAGTAGAAGAAAAATAAAAAACGTACAAAAGAACAATTTCTTGTGTGTTTTGGAAAAAAAAAAAAAAGAATGAAAAAAAAAAAGAGAAAAAAAAAAAAGTTGGTCAAGAGAAGGACAATGAGCACCACGTGGACTTCAAAGGGATAGCCACAAGGAAATTGTTAGGAGAAGGGAATGATATGATCATAATTATTTGATATTTTTCTTATCGTGCTAGAGTCCAATAAGGAGTATATCTCCGTAGATTTTATAGCCCAATAAAGAGTTAGATTCCTTGCTTATTAGATTTGTCCTTGTCCTATAAATCAAGACCTAATTAATCTATTATGTAAACTATAATATATTGTTTCTCTATTTAAATGGGAAATATCAATAAGAAAAGTATGAATTGATTATTATTGTAGAATACAGTTTACGATGTTTTGGAGGTCAAGGCTCCTTCGAAGTAGCTGATTTATCTGTAAAGAAATAATTCGAGATTTCGCGGGCAAGCCGAAGAGTGTTGATAACGTTCTTTCAAATATTGTGGTTAGGATTAGGTCTAGGGTTAAGTTACTTTTTGTTGGGGAAATTAGCATTCCCAAAGCTAATTGGCCTATGGTCGAACTGGGGTCCCAGTCGGTCCAACTGACCCGATTAGACCCGCTTGGTCACTATGGTCTTGGATACTTACTACAGACTCCTGTGACTGAGTCTTCTCGGGACATCTCTCCTTGGAGTACAAGCATCTCAGACTATAAATGTCTCGGAGCTTACAACATCTCAAGGTGCAAAACACCTCGGGGTGCAAAACATCTCGGGATCATCCTGCCTCGAATCTACATAAACTGTCACAACATATTGATTCGACTTGGGAAGAACTCCTTAAAATATATAGGAAGGTGTTTGAATATCTTTTGTTATCCTTTGTGAACCATGTCCATGATTTACGGGCTAAGGTTTAAATCCAGGACTCTCAATCATCGCCAAAAGGTTTCTATCCCGAATATCTCGAGATAGACTTTTATCTCCAAAATTATAGGATAAGATATCTATTAGCATGGAATCAGCTGAAGAGTTAGTGTCCTACTCGAATTGGACTCTATGAAGATAAGTTTAAAGCATATGCAATCTAGGACTCAGACTCCTAATTCAACTGCATTTTATCACTCCAGTAATTTCATAACTGTGTGCCTATGAATTTTAATGCAACCATTTATAAGTACTGAATATTAAAATGACTTGGGAGTAGTCATAACATGGTAAGCTAAGATAATAATGATATAAAGAAATTTTTTCTAAAATTTTATAAGGGACTTTGACATTTAAATTCTAAGGGGTAATTACCTTTTTCCCCCATAAACTACCAAAAAATGCGCAATGCCCCCATGAACTACCAACTCGACCAAAATAGAGCATTCAACTACCAAAGACAACCATTTTCCCCCCTTCCGTCAGTCAAAGGGGTTAAAACAAACGGTCAACGGGTCATGTGCCGTTTTATATGGGGGCATGTTGGAAGATGATGGTAGTTTATGGGGGAAAAAGAGGAAGATGGTGGTAGTTCATAAGGGGAAAAGAGGAAGAAAATGAGGGTAAAACGGCGTGTGACTGACGGAAGGGGGGAAAATGGTTATCTTTGGTAGTTGAATGCTCTATTTTGGTCGAGTTGGTAGTTCATGGGGGCATCGCGCATTTTTTGGTAGTTCATGGGGGGAAAAGGTAATTACCCCTAATTCTAATTAATTCATAAAAATAATGAATTCTCAACGCAGCTAGGTTATCATATTTTATTATTTACTAGGAATAAGATGGTAAATTGGGAATTAAGAATAAGAATTTTCTTAAGCCCAAGACTACAAAGAATTTTATTCTTTGATACTTACATGTACTAATCTTATGAATAAAATCATTCATAAGATTTTTTCCTATCATTTGGGTGTATGGATCTTGATTTGACGCACTTAGATGAATCACCTAAAACATATTGTTCCTTCACTTCGATGGTGCGAGGAGTCGCACCTCAGGCAGAGAAGTCCCATCTCGAACAAAAGCATCTCGAACATTACATCACCTTATATAATCTACCAACTTATTGAATACTAATAGAAATAAAACACAACCAACAAAGTAATCCTAAACATGACAAAGACTAAAAGATCAAGATAAAATTGAATTAAAAGAATCTCATTCCCAACACACTTCAATTCGTACAGCATGTAGGACTATCCTTATAGAAAAGGCTATTTCTACATTTTGTAAGGCTAAAAACTTCATGAAGGCCATTGAGGAATAGTCTATGAGTTTTATAAGACATTAGGTAATACCCTAATGAAAAGGTTTTGAGGCAAGACATATGACTATTCTGGTTAGGGTTTATGTCCTAAAGTTTAATTACTTGTTATGATATTTTAGTTTGAATTAAATAAAGTTGTTTATTTATTATTTTATTTAATGAGAATTGGGCATATAAACTCTTTACATATATGCTTTCAAATGATTATTATTGATCATATACACGTAAGGTCTATAAGTTACATTGAATATGACTTATGTGTGAGTAATGAGATTATCATACAAAAGATCTAAGTTATAAACCATGTACCTTATAAACTATTGTTCATAGTCAATAAAGGAACTGAGCATTCCATTTGATAGGAATATAACACATTAATCGTGATGATCTATCTTGATAATGTGAACTAGAAATTTTACATTTATGTGTTGGTGCAGATACAATGTATTGAACAAGTGAACAGGGCATTTGAGTTATCATTCTTTTATACATACTGTCAAAAGAAAGATGTGAAACTCACGACTACTCATAGCATTGACTTTCAATCCTGAAAGTGTCATGAACTCAAATGTGAAGTGGATGTTACTTTGATATACTTAGGTGTAAGACATTTTTGCAGTCAAAATTTTTGGTGTGTTGGGTGATCACATGTAGCATTGTGTGAACACCACTTGTAGCACCCCATAAAATAAATACACTTAGAATAATAAAAATATATATATATCAAACCAATTAAATAAATTATCATTAAGTTCTTCTATGCGTTATTAGCATATGATAAAGATATGAGATGGATCAAGATACGTTTTAAAGTCGTAATAAATCGAACTGAATATGTAACCAGAAACTTCAGTCATATGAAATAATATGCAAACAAACTCCAAATGCTTCAAGTAATATATCAAAAACGTTCATCTCGTAGTTATCTATTTACTCATAAACCTTTAGGTCAATTGGAGTTCATTTAGGGGTCGAAATTGGACCATAAATACAGCAACTGCTGGCAACCAATGGTTGGCTGCCACATGGCACCATGTGAAGTAGTCAACCTTGCCACATTGGCACTGTGATGTGGAAATGGTGACTCACCAGCTGGGTGATGTCATGATGACGTCAATGACATGGGGCGGTTGGATGACATCATTCTGCGACGTGGAACTCCCCTAACCACACAATGAAGGAACACGTGTCCCTCATCATAGTACTTAAAGCATCTCGCCTATAAGCTAAGGAAAAAATAGAAAATTGTCAATGTCAGGCATGAGATACTTGGGTCCCATTAAAAATGAGAATAGTACTTGCCTAATCATAGTAGCTAAAGCATCTCGCCTTGACCATACATCTTGCTCCATATGGATGGTGTTTTAGTTACAAATTAGGTTGTCATTGCATATTAAAATATTCTATGTTTTATTTTGGGTTTTTTATTATATTTGTTGATTGTAAAATGTATATGCCTTGATAATGTTCATGTTTAAATATTTTTAGATTAAAATGTCTTCTTTTATCCCTGGTGTGGTCATTTTGTGTACAAAAATATCAATAATAAAATTATCACTCGCAATAGTACGAATCCTTATAGGATAGGGCTATATTGAGGGTTTTGAACCTTAAGAACTGTATAGGTGTTGCTATTATGCTTTTCGAGATTAAATATAACTTAATTTAAAAGATGTTTGATTTGATTTTGTTTTCTAAAAATAAATACATAAAAGTAAAAGACATAAATGTAAAGAGAGTAGCGATGAGAGAAAGAATAGTACTTAAACCTTGGTTGTTTTATCTAATGGGGAGTGCAACGAATTTTTCTATTTTCAAGTAACAATGGTTTAATTGTTTTTTAATTTGAAATTTTCTATATGCGTGATGGTTGTATAACTGTGAGAATTGATCTTCATGTTTATATTCAATCATTATGAATTTCTTTTCTTGTCGTAGAAAGTCTTTTATATTGATTGAACTCAATCCTTCATATTTTATGTGATTATGTGAATGATTGTTATACAACGGTTTTAATTGATATATGATCAAGAGGGTTATATAGGTCATGCATAGGGAAGACGGATTGTACTACACCCTAGTTTAGTGTAATTTAAGTAGACAGTTTGTACCAACCAAAGATAAATTATACTATTTCATTGATTGTGTGTATCCTATTAAAGACGTAGGTAATTCATACCTAGGGAAGACGGGTCGTATCGCATCTTAGTGGTTAGGTGGACAGTCTGTGCCAACCGAAGATAGATTATACTTATTTTTTAAAGGTAATTTTTTGACTACTCGAGTGAGACAAGCCCTATATCATGCATAGTATGAATTTCGCTTGTTAATTTATGATTGACCATTGTTATACAGTGAGTGGTGAAATCAACCCCATATATTTTCTCTCATCACTACTCTCTTTACATTTATGTCTTTTACTTTTATGTATTTATTTTTAGAAATAAAAAAATTAAATCAAACATCTTTTAAATTAAGTTATATTTAATCTCGTAAAGTTTGATAACAACATCTATGCAGTCCTTGAGGTTCGACATCCTCAATATAACCCTATACTACAAGAATTCGTGCTATTGCGAATGATAATTTTATTATTAATATTTTTGTACACAAAACGACCGTATCAATAAGCCATCAGCGTTGACATCTTGTTTTGGGCAATAACATGGACTAGATCTAAATACTATCAGTGGCGACAAATGTCACCGCTGATATGTAATTATTAGCGTCAACCTGAATGTAGACGCTGACGAGCATTAGGGTTGGAGCATTTGCATTGACATAATTAGCGAAAAGTCGATGATAATAGTCAATTTTGTTGTAGTGTACGTCACTTTCCAGTTTCCAAGTGTGAGTAACACCATGATGGCCTAGCCTTGAGCATGATTTATCATTTAAATTAGGAATGTATCCAATGTTGTGGATCTTATCACATGTTTTATCCTTGGAGAGCACTTCATTGGCATGGGATCGGAGCGGATTCTCTACTAAGCGAGTAGGATAAGACCAGGCGAAGGAACCGGTTTCGGGCCTTAGTACATACGCTGTTTGGTCCTGTCGGCCCAATTCCCAATTTCAATGTTAATGATCGAGAAAACCAATATTTCTATGATTAAGAAGCCAAACAAGAAATGGTTCTTCTTTTCTTCCGTTTTTCTAGTTTTCAATTTCAGTCAATGATTGTCTGGGGCGTGTACCCATCAAAGGCGAGAGAAGATTCCTAAACGATGGCATGGATTGTATGAAAGTCAACAAGAGAGATTAAATATTGATGAAAGCAGCTGTGAAGTGCAAGCAAGTCACCATGGAATCAATATTTCTTATTCATGGAAGGAGACAGCTGGACTTTAATTCCTAATCCAAACAAAATCTTCTTGTTTGCAGCGTGTCACGTCTGCCTTGCATTTGTAATATAATATGTACATGTACGTATATATTAACATAAAGCTCTTTAAATGCCCCAACAAGAAGCTGACCTTGTCTCCTTCTAAATTATTTGCATATCTATCCAATTAAATCTCTATTTTTTTTTCTAAAATAATACATGAATGGGGTTTTTGTTTAATTTGTTCAATCTGTCTCCTACATTTTTCTAAAGGGTGGTGGGTGAGTTAGTCTATAGCAAACGTGCAGAACTTTTAAAGATTGCCTATGGATGTACAACTTCATGGTTAGCACGTTAATAGAAGAGCCCCACAAGATTGAAGACAAGACAAACCGACAAAGAAAAATGGAAAAAAATGCCCACAAGGATGACAATATATATATAAACAGGTAGCTTCTTTCCCACCAAGACCCTGGCTTTCTCAGAAAACATGGGCAGGAAACGAGTTAGAGTGCCGAGGTTGTGTTTCCGGACATGTTTCCGATCCAAGCCAGCCTCTAATAACTCCAGTAAAGCTATTCAGAAAACGGAGCTTTTGAGCAATGGCAGGGACGATGACTTCAGCGCCGAGTCTGAAAGGGTGAAAGCTGGTGGTTCGGAGAATATTGGAAACAAAATAATGGTGGTTGTGGATTCAAGCCTTGAAGCTAAGGGAGCTCTTGAATGGGCACTCACTCACGCAGTTCAGAGCCAGGATAATATTATCCTCCTTCATGTAGCCAAACAAGGTGAGATATATATATATATGATGCAATTCATTTCGTTTCGTTCATAGTTAATTTTGTAGGTACATATGAATTGAAACAAATACGCCTAAGGTAATTTTAGGCTACTGGTGCAGGGCCTAACGGGAAGGTTGACCAAGGAGCTCAGGAATTTCTCCACTCCATGAAAAATATATGCCAATTGAGAAGGCCTGGGGTAAGTTATTACGCAATTTGGATATTTCTTCTTCCAATTATACTGTTGTTATTATACATCAAGATCATAAAACACACACTTCTGTTCACTTTGTTAATTTTTTTAAGATTTTATTCCTAAAAACTCCACTTACTCCCTGAACTATCAACCGTTTTTCAATTATAATTTTTTTTTTTTTAATGTTGGTATCCCAAATTTCAGGCCATTTTAATTTCACCCATAACGTTAGGGTTTAGAATTAAATAAAAAGGTAAAATTGTGAAATATCTTTTATACCCTTGTAAAATTTTATTAAAATACAAATTTACCCTAAATAAAAACTAGACCCACTGTGTGTTTGGTTTTTTTTCAAATGTGACCTACGACGTGGGTTTGGTTCACTAAATCGATCCACAGCCAGTCCAGATCCATTACTCGTCATGGATCACCAACGAATCTTAAGTTTATTCTAAAAATAAAAAATAAAAACGGAGTTCCTTCATTAGAATTTAAAAATAAATTTTAACATATGAGTAAAATTAAAAGTACTAAAACTTGAGATACTGAAAATTAAAGATTCGAAGGTATAAGTGCAAAACCATTTAATATTTCAAAAGGCTAATTAAGTGAATTTTCCATTTTATCCCAAACATACAACAATAGTTTCTCCTTATATTATAACTCTTTAACACTAATATATATAAAATAAGAAACATAAGTACTGTGAACTGAATGTTGTCTTGGAATAGGTGCAAGTGGATGTAGCTTTGATTGAAGGACAGGAAAAGGGTCCAATAATAGCGGAGGAAGCAAAGCGACAAAGAGTGTCACTACTGGTTGTGGGACAAAGAAAGCAATCGTCCTTGTTATGGTGCCTACTTAAGAGATGCGCCGGGCAGAAAACTCGCGGCGGAGTTGCTGATTTCTGCATCCAAAATGCTTCGTGTATGACCATTGCAGTGAGGAGGAAGAGCAGGAAGCTTGGAGGCTATTTGATTACAACTAAGCGTCATAAAAATTTTTGGCTTTTGGCTTAATATATAATATGGTCCTTGATATTTGCTGCCGATGGTCGGACACATTTTTTTTTTTTTTTGTTTCTACTCTAACGGGAAGTGTTAGAGTGCCTTTTTCACTCTTGATCTGAATGGAATATCAATTGAAAATGCTAAACAATGTGCTCTAAAATTAGCGCTCCTTAAAAGAGAGCAAGTTAAAGTTGATGATGCATGTAGCCTGTGCTTTTAAGTTCTGTCTGTAAAATAAATAAAAAATAAAAGAAGAAAAGGATGGGATTTGTGCAAGAAGGGGAGATTAATTTAATCAGGTACATCAAAATAAAATTCCAGAATGATGCTATATATTGTCTTACAAATTAGAGTAATGCTACTCTTCACACTTATTTATCATATCAGTTTCATATTAACCGACGTCGTAACTTGTTTTAAGTGGCTTCCATGTAAGGTGTTTTAAGTATGAAAATATTCCAAAATTTTGTTTGAAATATTTATTTGTCTCTACTTGATGATTATATGCATTGAAGTTGGGCACCATAGTGCAGAAAGATAGACGAGGGCATGACTTCTTTCCTCTCCAAATTAATGCCAAGGTTGGCTTTTTTGACGTTAATTGCGGAATATATATGATGATAGCATGTTGAGGTTCTCTACAAAATCATTTCAGAGAAGAAACCAAACAACAAAAGAAGAAAATATGGAGTATTTGGAGGACAAAAAAGATAACTAAGAACATGATCATCACCCTGCCATATGTCTTAACAGAGCAAATTAATTAATGTTTCACTTCCTGATAAGACAAAATTTGTAACACAAATAATACAATAAAATTTAGCATTACATGAATCTTTTAATATTTTAGGCATCCTAGGATGAGCCTCTCTAGCTCATAAGACATAACTGTTTTTCAAATGACATGGTCAAAGACCTGATCCAATAATTACTATACAAATCCTGCGGCCAGGACTCACTTAAGAACTCTTTGATGCGGCTCAAAACAATAACCATGTCTGCATACAATTCGGTGACGCTGATCATATCCAGCAACTACTCCAGCCCCTGCCCCACCCAGAAGCATATTTGTTAACTCCTCAAAACAGTGCTCTAAAAAATATTGGAATGGAAAAATACTTCGAAGATAGACTTGTTCCCATTCAATAGTCAAGAATTCTTGACGGTATCTAGCTAGAACAACCTGTTCTTCTTGAATACCACTACGATATAGTATTCATTTCTCCTGATGATAAATAAGGCATCCACACTTTTTTTGATCTCTCATAGATTTCATAAAATGGGCTTTCCAATGACCTGCTGATAGTGCCTAAGAGCACTTTTAGTAGCTTTCCTGAACCCTGTTCCTTCCTTAAATATAAGGAAAATCTCCAAAAAATCACATGTCGCATGTTAGGAATAAAATCCAACCGTATGTAATACCCCGATGATTAATTAGAGTTGATTGAGCTTTGGATGTGCTAATGAATTTGTTAAGGTTCATTAGGGTTTGTTGGAAGAAAGAATGTTTACTTTTGGTTCATGGCCAAACGTTCAAAGTGGGATAGCCGAATGCTCGAGTCAAATCGCAATGCCGAACGTTTAACATTCAAGCAATTAATGTGCACCATGTGTCAGATATTACAGCCCACGCATTTGGTACGTACGTCAGATCATACACCGAACGTTCGCGGAAATCCAAATAGTACTCGAACGTTCGACAGTTAGACCGAACGTTTGATGACTCACAGTACTTACCTCAACCCTTTTTGGAAACACGTGGTAACTAAAAAGAAACGATTAGGATAATGATTATGGGATCAATTATGGTGAGAAGGTTAGGGTAGGATTCCTAAAGGATGAGAAAGCACTAGAAATACAGTCTTAAGAGAGAAAACATTGTATTTTTGAATCCTTTTAAGGCACTCAAAAACCTTGGAATGGTTATCATGATATGTGCCTCGAAAAGAGCTTTCTGGAATGAGGTCGCACGCGAAATTTTGAGACCCGTAGCAAAATTTATACTTGTTTTACTAAACATTGCGCAATAAGTCAAAGCTACAGAAAAAGTCTACAAACATTTGAAGAGGACCATGGATCATTCAACGCAGAACGTTCGACCCAACCATGAAACATTCGAAGGGACTTGTTGGACGCAGAAATGACACTTTTCGATATATAAAAAGAGAAATGATCCCTACACTCATTTCTCACAATAGCTCCACAACAAGCTGACGTGGCTGGTAATATTTTATTATTTTTTTACAAAAAGAAAACAAAACAAAACAAAACAAAAAATAAAATATTACCCGCCACGTCAGCTTGTTGTGGGGCTGTTAGAAGAAATGAGTGTATGGATCATTTCTCATATAAAAATTGTGTTTTGGGGCTAGGGTTCCATTATGTATGTCCCTTAACCCCAATAACGACCCAACAACCTTTATAAAGAGAAAGAAAGAAATGGAAAGGAATATAAGATTAAGAGAAAGAACTGTGCTTAGAACATAAGGATTTAGATAAAGCTTCAAGGGTAAGATCCTAACACTTTTGATGTGGTCGTTTGTTTACCAAAATATATATCAATAATAAAAATAATCACTAGCAATAATATGAATCCTTATAAGATAGGGCTATATTGAGGGTGTCGAACCTCAATGACTGCGTAAGTATTGCTATCAAGTTTTTCAAAATTAAATATAACTTAATTTAAAAGATGTTTATTTTTTGTAATACCCCGTATTTTAAGATATTGAATAAAATATCTTAAAATATGATTTAAGACCTAATAATAAAGTAAAAGAATAAATATGAATATTTATGAAAATAAATATTCATTTAGAAGCATTTATAGTTTTAAATTGATAAAAACTCAATCGGACCTTAAACTTTAAAATAACGAAAACAGGGTCAAACGAACTCTGTTTTAGTTGATTCAAAATCCAGAACACTCGTCTCGAAGTCCTCTAGCTACCCTCCAAATTTCATAATTTTTGGACTCCGTTTAGTACGCGAAAATACCCATGAAAAATGATATCCTGATTTGGACGAAAATTGAACATTAATGTTTATGGGCCCATTTTAACTTTTCATGAACTCAGCCCACACGTTGATAGTGCCCAGCCCATACACAATTGATACCTAACCCAACCCAGTCCACATGCATTAAGGCACTGAAGCTTGGTGTTGCTGCTGTACCATACACACAAGAACCGGCCAACAGAGAAGACAGAAAAACAAGAAACTAAAGAGAACTCAGTTAGAGGCAAGTTAGAAACTAAACACTCGTTAGAAGTTGATAAGAGAATCTTATCAATTGCAGATTTTCTTCCACCTACGAACTAGCTCATAGGACACTTGCCATTACCCCAACCTTTGATCAAGAGCCACCCGGTGGAAATCCAGCCGTCCAAGCAAGGTGCAGCCCCCTTCTATGTTCCTCTCTGTCTTTCTCTGATTTTCGTTCCTCTCTGAGATAAGTCACCGCCCAGCTCAATGCCCAGGTGAGATGAATCCTTCCTAACCATTAGATCAATTCCAGCTTCAAGCAATCTCCACCGTTCCATGCGTGTATAAGAAGGGTGCAGCACCTCCCTTCATTTCACGCACAGCTTCCTCTCCTTTCTCAATTCTCTTGGTTTCTCTGTAATTCCAGAAAGAAGCTCTCTAAACTCTTCTCTCAAACTCTCCCTCTGTTTTAATCATAGCAGCCCAAATGGAGAAAAGAAAAGTCTCACTCTCCTTCTCTCTGTTTCGGTTTACAGCAGGTTTTTAAACAAAATTCTCTTCTCTCCTTTCTCTGATTTTATCACTCGGCCAGTACCATTTTAGTAAATAGCAACTCTCTCCCTCTTTCTCAAATCTCTTGCACTCTAACGGCTCAAGCCAGAAAATAAGGAAAAGAAACGAATACAAACAGAAAACACTCACTCTCTTCTCTGTTTGTCTCTTCTGTGGCCTGCAATGGTATGTTTTGAAATTCCTGCACCTTTCCTTTAGAAACAGCTGCAGAAAATCATCTCTTCTCACAATCTGCAGCAGCAATTCTCTTCTTCTCTTTGCCTCAGCTCACTCAAGAAACAGCAAAGAAAAAGAAAAAAAAAGTGTCTAGATTCTAGAATAAAGATCAAAGAAAAAGAAAAAAAAGATTGATAACAAATAGAAAGTGAACGTGTGTGCTGTGTGGGGTTCTCTATATTCTCTCACTCTTGGGTCCACAAACAAAAAAGACAAGATAAGAAGGAGAAAAAGAAAAAGAAAAGAAAAGAAAGAAATCTCTCTCTCGGCTGGTCTCCAATAACAAGTGAGTATCTCATGCTTTTATGTAGTTTTTATTATTTTATAAGTTTAAAAGTATTAGGATTGTTTAAGTTATATTTCATGCTTTTTATAGTTTTTTATTATTTAAAAAGTATTTTAATGTGTTTTATGTTGATTTTTTTAAAAAATAGGGTTTTCAAAGCAGAGTATTTAATTAATAAATCACGTCGTTATAATGCCCGAATAAAAAGTTACTATTTTACAAAAGCGTTATTATGTCGCCTAAAATTTTAAAAGTATTTTTAGGCATTAATGCCGTTATTCTACCCAAATGTCATAAAATTAAAATAAGAATTATTTATACTCTACCGCTTGTGTACTTTTAAAATATAAAACCCATTAATTATATTAATGGAGTCACTATGTCGATTTGGTACAAATATATATATATATATATATATATATGCTTTTAATGCTAATGTCGTGGTAATACTCCTTTTAATTAAAGGGTATTTTAGTCCTTAATTAATGAATGTCGTAATAATTACCACTCGAAATATGTGGTAATATAATTAACCTATTTTATGCCGTTATAATATTTAAGTAACATTAGAAATTAGGATAAGTGATTTATTAGTCGAAAGTGATAAAATATTAAAATAGGTTCTTAGTATTTTATACTAATATATTATCAAATGTATATAACTGTGCAGTCATTATTCTTGTAGATCTCTCTTTGTAACAGAGAACTGTGAGTATTTCTTACTCACTGAGGGTGATGCTGAATTTTCATAATGTTATGATTTCTACTTTATTTAATTGTTTTCGCGTGTGGAATTTGCATATTTTGTTATTTTAACTAATGAATTTAATTATAAAAGAGTTGGAAGTGACGTCTGCCAACGGACCAGGGAGTGACGTCTGCCTGAGCCAAAAATATTAATAAAAAACAAAGTAGGGAGTGACGTCTGTCTGTGCCAAAAAGATAATAAATTATTAGAGGAATGACGTCTCCTTAGAACTCGCTAAACGGGAGTGACGTCTCCTATCATTCGCTAAACGGGATTAAAGTCTCCTATAATACGTTAGACAAGAGTTACGTCTCTTAGATTTTATATACTTGAGTGATGTCTCCTTGAATCTATTTGTTAGAGTTACGTCTCTATAAGGTGAATGCTAGAAGAAAATGGTTATTTAAATAAATAAGGCTCTACATATAAAACTGTCATTTTATTATGTCATTCCATTGTGTTCTTTATTTTTACTATGTCTAGTCCATTATTATTATTATATTCGGTGAACAATATTTATATTTTTGTTGGTATGTATTAATGATGCTATGATTATAATGTTTGTAAATTATCCGTGTCGTATGTGGCACAAATACTATTTTAATGTGTAATTATTTAATTACACTCTTTATATATATTTTGAAGTATTTTTGTTAGAAGCTCTGATGTGTTATTAAAAAAATATATTCCGCTACCAATTTATTACTCTGATGATGTCGTAATATTACGTGAAAATCGAAATTTTCACTTACGTCTTTTTGTAAAAGGCGGGGCGTTACATTTTTGTTTTCTAAATTAAATACATAAATGTAAATAGAGTAGGAATGAGAGAAAGAATAGAGGATTAATTTCACCACTCACTGCATAATAATGGACAATCATAAATTAATAAGGAAAATTCATACTATGCATGATATAGGGCTCGTCTCACTCAAGTAGTTAAGAAATTACCTCTAAAGAATAAGTATATCTATCTTCGGTTGGCACGGATCGTCCATCTAACCGCTAAGATGTGGTATGATCTGTTTTCCCTAGGTATAGATTAGCTACGTCTTTAATAGGATACACACAATCAATCGAAAAGTATAACCCATCTTCGGTTGGTACGAACTATCTACCTAAATTACACAAAACTAAGGTGTAGTACAATCCATCTTCCCTAGGCATGGCCTATATAACCCTCTTGATCATATGTCAATTAAAACCATTGTATAACAATCATTCACATAATCACAGAAAATATGAAGGATTGAGTTCAATCATTATAAATATTTTCTAAGACAAGATAAGAAATTCATAATAATTGAATATAAATATTAAGATCAATTATCACAATTATACAACCATCATACATATAGAAAATTTCAAATTAAAATACAATTAAATCATTGTTACTTGAAAATGGCTACATCAACACCCTTTTACGAATTTAGCCACTCATCATGGTGCTGGGATGGTCTCCTGCTATGTTCTTCACCTCTTTAACTTGTTAAGCCTCCAAGAAGAATTTTTTGTCTAAAGCTAAGCACTCTTCTCTTGAAGCTTAGAAGTCTATTTATAGAGACTAAGAGAGGCATAAAAGCCCAAGGAATTCAAGAAAAATCGGAACTTAATTTCTTAGTCCAAGTAAGAGATTGAAAATTCAATCCAAGTAGGAAAATGATTCCAAATTCGTCCAGATTTGCGGTCTTTTATTGCAGGGCAATTTTGACATAGTAAACGTTCGAATTAGGAAATAGATATTTCTAATATATTTGTTGTATTTTTATTAGCTTTCGAACGCCACCAAATTCATTGCAATCTGAGATCTGAGTAGAAAGTTATGATCCAAACACTAAGACTTATGCAGAATTCAAATTTGAATCTAATCTGATTTTGATTCTTAGTAAAGAAATTCTAATTTAATCATTCCCTTGATTTGATTAAACTTAACCATATCATATAGGTCTTCTCAAAGTATGTTTTAATCCCAAAATCATTGGAATTAATTTCATCTTTATTTAAAACCTAAAAACAATAAAATAACACAAAATCAAACAAATAACAATGCTAAGGAATTAACATATGCAAGTTAAGGAGCTTGAATGTGCAATATAAAATAACACATATGCAAGCTTATCACACCCCCAAACTTACATATTGCTAGTCCCTTAGCAATACAAAACAAGAAATAAAACTGAAAAACAACAAGATAAATCCTTCTTTCGTGATATGTACAATTGCATTTAGCGTATGCAACAAGCCTTTTAAATCCCTAGGACTCCTTAGTGGATGAGTGAAGTCTCATGAGGGTTTGCCAGAAATGATACCCACAAACATTGTTCCTACTATGTTATCCCCAAGAATGCAGCATCACAAAAATCATGGCTGCCCTGGAATGGTTTTTCTCTTAACTGAGTTTTCATTTCATCAACAAAATATTTTGTCTCTTTTAAATTCCGCATTTAAATATTTTGTTGCACAACTGATTACACACACATGTTAAATTAGGAGCCTTTATTTTTCAATATTATTGAAGCCCCAAAGCCTCGATATAAGTGTAACGACCCAGGGAATGCGGTGCTCCAGTACCACATGGCCTAACGTTACTAGATGGCTCTGATACCATTTGTAACAACTCAGAAAAACATGCTAGCCACATTTGCGCTATCACCCCAAAAACGTGAGCCCAATGAAGCTGTGCTCGAGCTCACTTGTGCAACCGAGTTGCGCTCAAGCCCAATATGGTGCGCTCGAGCGATTTTGGACAGTCAATTCAAAACCTAAACTTATACAGAAACATAAAAAATGAAATAAAAATTAAACAATACAATTGTCTTAAATTATGAATCAATATTAAAATTAATCCCAACAACTTTAACAACATAACCGTAAACAATCCTCGACTTCAGTGCCAAAAATTGATGTGGTCGTGGGTGTATCAATAATAAAAATAGTCACTCGCAATAGAACGAATCTTTGTAAGATAAAGTCTATGTGAGGGTATCGAATCTCAAGTATTGTTGGTTGTTGTTAAGTTACCAAGATTAACTCTAATTTAATTCTGAAAGCATTTTTGAATTTTGATTTGTAATTGAAACTAAATAAAAACATAAAAGTAAAAATAAGATAGTGAGGAGAAATATAAGGGATTGATCTCACCTCTAACCTCTAACCTCTAACTTCATCATAATAGTAAATTGCATTTAACATGAGAATTTCATGTACATGAATATTATGACTTGTGTGTTTGTGTCGAGCACCCAACGATGTCATCAAGAAAATTCTTTTATTAAGAAATAAGCAGAATTCATCTTTCGGCAAGGTATGAATGCTCTACCTAAACTAAGGTGTAAAACAATTCATTCTTCCTATGCATGAGCTATCAAATATCTTATTTAGCTTACACATAGTCAAGGGATAAGCATGACTCATCTTTCGGCAATCATAAATTGATTTACATAAATTAAACTAACTAAAGTGTAAAGTAATTTATTCTTCCTAGGCATGGCCTATCAAACCCTCTTGATTCTGTGTTCATTAAAACTGAAAAATAAAAAGCTTCTAATTAACTCTGTGTGTGTACTCAATCTATTAATAAAATAATATAAAAGCGGAATTTAAATGACACAATAATTTTGTTAAAGAAGTGGAAACTCAATTAAGAGAAAAACCACTTCGGGGCAGCCAAACCCAGGATATCCACTATTCAGAAGACAAAGCTAGTTAGTAGTTACAAAGCAGTAGCACTCACATACCCTTATGCAGTGGTCGTACCTTGAACTCTGACGTGTAACCCAACACGAACGCCTCCCAACCAAGTCACCTATTTGAAGGGGTCTTCAATAGAATCATTTACCCGAAGGCCAACCCCTAAGATAGACTTCAGTTTTAACACAGCACCAGCACACAATGGCAACGGATAGAGAGTGAGCAGATCAGTACAACAACTCCTAAAATAAACTCTGTAAGCTCTATAGAATTCAATACCGAATTCTTACAAATTACATACCTAGGGGCCTCTATACATAGGCTACAGAAAACCCAAAACTGAGTCTAATAAGATTTTCGTAGGCGGCATTCAGACGGTAGCTGAGAGAGTCCAGTTTGTGTTGTAAATATAATATTTTGTTGTGTTTTAATGTTTTATTTTATTTTCAGGTCTTAATTGAAATCTAGTTCAAAACACTTGAATTAGACTTGAAAATGCATCAATGGCGATTTGGTCATTTCCAAAGTTTAAAGTTACTCCTGCCAAGTGAAGAATTGGCTAAGGCAAATCGATCAATTGACTTTATAATCGATCGATCATACGAGGTGCGATGCGAGATGCGATTGATTGAGATAGGGTAACCATGAAATCGATCGAGCGAAATACGATCGATCGACTTCGAAGCGAGCGAGCGAATCAGGATATTTTCGGAACAATCTGGAACAATGTTGACATGTCACTCTTCCTTGATATTTTAAATATCTTCTGATTTTGATATTTTAAATATCTTAGATATTTTTTTAGATATTTCCAAAATATCTCTTATCTTATATCTTCCTTAGATATTTGTAAACTCTCTTCTCTATAAATAGGAGGCTGTAGAGAGAGTTATTTTCATGAATCTTTTGGGGGTTTCGATTTTCTCAAGTGTATCTTAGTTTATTTTAGTACTTTCATTTCCTTTTGTAATCCGAATTTTCTTAGATTAATATAGTGTTCTTAGTTTATTTAAATCTTGTTTTCCTTACTGTTTTCTTTTGATTTCATGCTTAGATTAGTTTACTTCATGTATAGCTAAACCCTTTCTTAGAGTTTTGATCAAATATTTTCCAAAAGCAATGGAGTGTTCTTGATGTTCTTGAGTTTTTCTTGATATTCTTGAGTTTTTCTTGATATGTTTGATGATTGTGTAAGGCTAGAGGATTTCAAAACTCATGCTAAAAAGTTTTGTCTTCAATATTCCAATCCATTTATTCATGAAAAATAGTTATACTTGTCTATAAGTTTTCTTGATTTCTTGAATAAAACCAATGTTCTTGAAGGGGAATGATGTCTTTTGCAATGATTCTATTTGACATAATGCGTGTTTACCTATTAGAGTCACCTTATAGGATATGCTAGGGAGCACCGGTCGTTTCACACCTTTGGTAATCTAAAACGTTTTTCAATTGTAGTGTAAACTTTTATATGGAATAGATCGGTGTGAAACTAAGATACCTTATCATTGTGGCCTAATTAGGGTATTCATGTATTGTGTATGCTTATTATGATGTTTTATAGAGTAGTAAGCTAGGGAGTACCAATCCTCCACACCTTTGGTAGTATAATTGATTTTTCATTGTAGTTTAAATCTTTAGGTGGTAAGTGTTTGATGTGAAACTAGGTACTTTATCATTACATCCTAACTAAAGTATTTTCATGTCAAGGTCGTCGTAATGGTTGACGCCCATTACGCGCTCATATCATGCACGTTAGGAAGATCCATATAGACTTTAAGCATTCCATTGGTTGAGGATTTGATAAGATAGTTTTCTTTTAAGTATGTTTTCATTTTCCCATTTTCTTTACTTTACTCGTTGTAGCTTCAATTCTACAACTTTACTTTTGTTTTTATTTGCAAAGTTAAGTTAAATACACTCTTTAAGTATCCCGTTATGCAAAACAACCCCCAAATCCTTGTGGTTCGATAACCCTTACTATAGTACAATTGATTCGTACTATTGCGAGTGGTAAAACTTATAAATTTAAAATCGATGTATCGTGTCGTTGAGACACGTACCAATACCCTATGGAAGATTTAGCCGCTCATGGAGATGCTGGTTTGTCGAAGAGAAATCCATCCTAAATCGCTGCTAGAAAATCTTCATTTTTTCTCCTAAACCTTAGCCTCTAATCTTATTAATTCTATTCTTTAATGTAAACTAATCTCTATATCCTTTAATCTGAACGAATTTAGGGTATTTATAGAGAGTACAAGTGAAATCTTTCACGGATTTGTACATATAAGAACATCTAATCCAACTCAAAATCGTAAAACAACTCTTAAGTGAATTTGGTGTCTTGCTTTCAACTCTACCGCATGATTGCACTCGATCCCAAGCATTATTGCGCTTGAGCTCAAGAATTTTGTGTCTTGATTTCAAATCTGTTGCACGACTGTGCTCGATCCCAAGCATTGTTGCGCTCGAGCTCAGATTGCACTCAAGTCTACTTCTTTCTTGGCTCAAGCCCAATAGGATGGTGTTTTCTGTGCGCATGTCTTCCAGCTACGCTCGAGCTTCTGATGCACGCTCGAGCCTCATGGCCTGATACGCTCAAGCCTAGCTGAGTTGAGCTCGAGTGGAATGGTCCTGTGTTCGAGCCTAGTATGCGCGCTCGAGCGTGTTGCCTTGGTGAATGCTGGATTTGGCGTTTGCTGAATTTTGCCTTTAAGTACAGAAGGTTACTTGTGTTTTTTCTTTGGTTCTTGAGAGTGTTGTTAACATCAAAACAATGGGAACATGGAATGTAAAAAGACAACTATATCCCTACTTTATAATTAAATGGAGAGAAATGGAGAGGATCCAAATTCAAAACAATGTAACATTGAAATTAACCAAGTGTAACATTGTACTTCTCTTCCAGATCAATGTACACCTCATTGACTTACTTTCACCTTTAACCTTACATGACTATCCAATCACAACAACGCCTCCAAACTCTAGGGATAGGGTTTGATCATCTCTGCACCAAACCACATTAGCTAAAATCCTCCTTATCAGTCATGATTATAAAATAGAAAAGGCGGCGTCTGGGGTCTCCGGCGTCGGATCTTCGGCAGGGTGCGTCCGGATGCGGCGCGTGTCCCACACGCGCCGTCACTCCGGCGAATCAGCCCCCTTATCCACTGCCGGCGACTTATTTAGGGTTTTCTGCCTTTGTGTTGTATTTTCCCTTGTTTCTATGTACAGTTTGCCTTTGTGTGGCTCAAGTTTTACTATAATTGTTTTAGTTAGGGAATTTATTGTAATTCTAGTGAAATTTGTGATTCTGCTAGGCAGCTGTTTTTAAGCCAGATCCTTCTGGCTTAGAGTGTGAGGGGTCTGTCCCTCATTTCTCACGATGTATGCCCTTTGAGCTTTGATCAATGAGTAGCACATGCTATTCTGTTCAAAAAAAAAAAAAAAAATATAGAAAACCTCCTACATTGAAATTAAGCAACATTCTTACACCAATAATCACCAAAATTTTACCAGGCTTCTAAAATCCCACTTCAAAAATAACCATCAACTACTTTCAAAATCACTTTCCAGAGTACCTTCAAGGCCTCAAACATTCCATTCTTAAGAAAATTTCAAAATCATACCAGTCTCTAGAAAACAAATTCTTGCACCACACGATCAATTAAATAGGAAATAAAACAAAGTAATTATTGCACCACACGATCTTTACATGCAAAGATTGCACTCAAAGCCTTTAAATCTAATGACACTTAATTTACATTCATATAGCTGTCCAAAAATATCCGCTATCCTAATTGGATAGTCATAACAACCGCAAAAACCATTTTCTATTACTAGCCCGATTTAGCAATCAAAACATACTAAATTATTTGAGTCATGAATTTTATGATAAGTAATCGAAATTTCATTAAAAGTGCAAAGTGCAGCTAAAGTATACAAAAATTAAAAAATATGTAGAATTGCCTCTGTAGAATTTTTATTTAAAAAAAAAAAAACCAGAGGAGCTATAAACTCAAATGTCCAAGTATAAAAGAGAATAAAAAAATGACTTAAACTCCTCCAAAATCATTTCACGGTCCTTGAAATTTCGATTGTTTCTTTCCCTCCAAAGACCCTACAAAAGGCAAGAGGGCATCATCATCCACACAGTAGCACTCTATGAGCTCCCCCAAATCCACTAGCAAGCAATAAATCAATAACTCGGCTAGGCATAACCCAAGATAGCCCAAAACTACTGAAAAAAGTATTTCATAAGACACCAAGAACCTCACTGTAGAGAAGAAGATGGTTCACGAACTTCTCATCTCTTTTACATACATCGCCTATCAACTACAATTACATGTCCATGATAAGGATATTCCCTACAGCTGCTGACCAAGTGAAAAAAGCCACTCTCAAATGTATGAGAGGCTGACAAATTTGAGTCATGAATTGCTCCATATAACTCACATTTCCACCATTACCAGTAACATATTTAGCAAATTTGAACAATTCCAAAAAGCCATTAACCCCATTGACGACTACCTAACATGCAAGTTCGGCTACAAAACCTTTTCAAACGGATAAAATTGAGCTCAATGTTTGTGACACTCTAGAAAGTTAGTTTTATATTGGGAATTAGATGGATTGCCTGCATTGAGTGGGTGGATTACAAAGGTGTTCATGGATGCTAATTAAGTCCTACATTGATTCTTTAATAGGTAAGACCGAGCTTAATTTACAACTAATTTTAGGGACTATTTAAAGTGATACTGCTATTAGAGAATAAACCATTGCCACAAGTCACCAGCAAGATCAGCACTGCATGCCATTCCTCTCTGCACCACGCCAGATCAGAAGCACCATCTCTCTGCAACAAGTTATCCACTGCATCAGCATCAACAAGTCTGCAACAACCTCACCATCTCTACATCAACAAGTCTCCCACAATCACAAGTCACCATTGCAGCAGCAAAGCCATCCCTCTGATCAAACCATTCCTCCTTGCCATTCCTCAATCCATACTACCTTGTAATCAACCTTTAGTTTATCATTTTGTACTCTTGTCTTTAACCTTTGTTAAAGCCTATATATTAAGCTATTTTGTAATCAAGCAATGAAATGAAATCAGTAAAGATGTAGTCCTTGGCTTACCTGTATTCGTCTCTTTTTCCTTCCCTTCTTTGTTTCTATCTTCACTTTGTTTTTCTATCATGGTATCAGAGCCTCAAAATCGACCAACGTTGTCCTTTCCTTCCTGAAGCTTCTCTGTGTATTTTGCCAAGCACATCTCCAGAAAAATAAACTACCTCTTTCGTACCACACCAGCTGCTAGTACTGTCTTTCCCTCTCCTGTCAAAACACATTTTACTCTCTTTCAGACCTTTTATCAAACACCTCACCCTCACCTTGTTTTTAGTTCGCCTCAACCCAATCGGCCACATCAACCCAAGAACTCAAATTTGGACTTCATCCTATTCTGCCATCTTCACAACAAACAACCAAAATCAAAACTCTCAGCTACATCCACCTTCCCATAAATCTTACAACCAGAAACAACCACCCCTAGTCACCAAAGCCAGCTTCAAACCATTCAGCCACTCTGCAAAAATCCAACACCAGCAGTCCCAGAGTCGAGACCCAGTGACTACTGCCCAAACCTCTAACCTCAACCACCGGAGATTGCAGCTTCTCCCTCACCGACGCCCTGTCCGACACCGAGAACCACCTCCGTGCTTTATCTTCTCCGTAAGTCCACAAGGCCCTGCGGTCTTAGTTCCACCTTCGCGTACACAGCCTCACCGAACCTTGGGTGTGGCCTTGATCCACCAGAACTGCTTCCGCTGATTTGAGCTGAGCTTCTCGTAGCCTCTCCTCCTCCAGTACCCTCTCAACCCAACACGCTCTCAAGTGCCATCATCATCCTCTTGGTAATCTTCTGATTCTATCATCACCTCTTGGTATATTTGGTATTTCTTTTCCTTTGTTCCTACATGCACTATTCAACTTTCAAATCCCACGACACCAATTCACAAAGTGCAAGTACACACATGTCTCCCTCTCACCTAGTCTCACGTCAGTCTCCTTCTCCTTATATTATTATACATGTCAGTCTCCTTCTCTCCCTCTTTATTTTTCTACATGCCACCTACTCCATGTTCTTTTCCACGTAGACCAACTTCAGTTTTCAAGTCTTTCCTCCAAATTTTATACACGTCTCCACGTTTTCTACACGCCATGTGTTTTTAATATCGTCACTGCTTTGTTTTTTTTTTTAAAAAAAAAAAAACCTCATGTCTTCCTTTTTTATTTTCTACACTCTTCTGTTGTATCTCAGGTCATCACAATCTATGTTCTTTCATTGAATTGGTCATCACAGTGTGGTCTATGTTTCATAGTATTGTCTATGGTCTATGTTTTCACTTTCACACTCTTTCGTTATCAGGCTTGCATTTATGCTTTCATTTCTCTTTTGATTTATTGTTTGTCTCTTTTATGTGGATTTACCTCACGTTACGCTTCACTTTTTGTAAGGTTTGTTTAAGTTGTAATTGTTATGGTTAGTTCAACAAACAAAAAGAAAAATAAAAAATAAAAAAAAGGGAGGAAAAGAGAGAGAGAGAGAAGGAAAATCTCTCTTTGGCCCATTGTTGGTCCAATTTCTAACTTGTGGCAAAAGTTCAAGGCCCAAGCCCATTTAAGCCCTTTGTTGGCTCTTTTCTCTTGGCCTATTGATGGCCCAATCTCTTGTTTTTGGATAGTGAATTTCTTGGGTTTCGCTGCCCCAGAGTGGTTTTTTCTCTTCATAGAGTTCTCACTTCGTAACAAATATCTTGTCTCATTTAAATTCTGCATTTAAGATGTTTGTTTGCACACAAACACACACACTTGGTTTAAATTAGAAGTCAATAAATTATTTTCAATTGGTATCAGAGCTTGGTACAGTCTGTTTTAGATTTATTTCTTGAGTGTATTCTTTTGACTTCTGTTTTTGATTATTATGTCTCAAAATCTTAATTTTGTTCCGTCCTTTGATGGGACGAACTATGGCTATTGGAAAGCCCGAATGTACTTCTTTTTAAAATCTATTGACGTCTGAAAAATTGTTGAAACTGTTTGGATTAAACCAGAAGAAACAGACGAAATTACTGTTATTCAAACAGGCACAAGGCTTTCCAATGATAAAACCCTCCATGCACTATGTAAAGCACTTTCACCATATGAATTCGCAAGAATTTCAAATTGTGAAATTGCTACAGATGCATGGCAAATTCTAAAAACAACATATAAAGGCACAAAACTAGTAAAATCTGTCAAACTTCAAATGTTGATTTCTAAATTTGAAGAAATTAAGATTCTAGAAGACGAGACATTTGGAGAGTTCTACACTAAGATTTCGAGCGTTTTATGAAGAATGATAAATTCAAGAAGAAGTTCTCTGACAAATTAAAAAAAGGCTCCTCATACAGCTGATACAGAAGAAGCAGAGAAGAAAGAACGGAGGGGTCCTCAGTGCTTCCAATGTTCAGGCTTTGGGCACATCAGGACTGAATGTGCAAATCTGAAGAAACAAAGAGGGAAAGCCTTTAATGCAACTCTCGTGATGAGTCTGAGAAAGAAGAAGAAACTCCTGAGGAAGAAAAATTCCTGGCATTCGTAGCCCCACATGAAGATAAGGAGGATTCTCAGTCTTACTACTTTGAGAATAGTGAAGAAGAAGATATGCAGTCAGCCTATCAACTTCAATATGTAAAATTTCTAAAGCTGAGGGAAAAAATACAAGCAGCAGGTTCTAGAACTGAACAGCCTCAGAACTGAAAAGACCTTCATGCTCATAAAGATTAATGATTTAGAAGAGAGGCTACTGGAGACACAGTTACAACTGGAAAGAGTCTCAAACGAGAAGCTCACTCACTTGCTCTCCATTCAGAAGTGCCCAACTGACAAGATCAGACTCGGGTATGTTCCTACTTCTGATACTCTTTCTACCTCCAAGACAATTTTCGTGAGGCCAGTTATTCCTGAATCTCCACCTCCAAGGATGGATAAGGGAAAAGCAGTTATGGAAGGAGAAGTTCCTTTCAACCCTCAGCCTATGGTCAAGCTTCCTATCAGGAAAAAGCCTCCCACATGCCATCACTGTGGCAAGCTAGGGCACATCAGACCAAATTGCCCACACTAGCAAGTTCAGTAGAAGAAAAAATGGCTGACTCCTAAAACTCCCATGTGTCACCAATGTGGAGCTAGCAGTCATATCAGACCAAGGTGTCCTCCACCTAAGGCTCCCAAGCATCATAGATCTCCGCCCATAAATCATGTTCCAAAGCTTCAGCAGCTACAGAAGCCTACTCAAGTGAAAAAGACTTGGGTCCCCAAGAAGACTGCAACAAGAAAAATCTCCAATGAAGGAACATCTTCCGCCAGTACTTTCATGCAAGATCTGGTCAGATTTCTGACTCTACAGCTTCAGAAGGAAGGACAAGACAAGGATGATGACACTCACTCCCCGAGGGGGAGTAGACCTACCTAGTAGGTAAGGTCGCACATGCCTAGGATTTTGGTTCCTAAATCCTAGAGCATGACAGGTACACTTGCATAGTTTACTTTATTTTATCATCTAATAAATACTTTGCATGTTGTTATGGAATCATCTTTTCTATCCCTATATTCTCTCTTAGGTTGTCTTGAGGAAATTCTACAGGTATTAGATAGGGATGATAGTAAAAGCACGTCGAGCGGCTATTTTCTATCTTGTTAATCTTAAACCTCTCTCCCTGAGGTCAGGTTTGTTTTTACCGTACATGCTTGGTCAACTCTACTCTCTTTATTTTGAAAGCATTTTTTTTTTTTATATAAAAAGGGTTAAAAGGATGCAGAGGTTTATTGTTTTATAACTTCCGGATATCTTATGTATGTTGTATGTTTAACTGATGTCTCAGTTTCTGATGCATTTATTCATCTGCCTTTATATAACTGAGAGTTCTTTTTTTTTTTTTTTTTTTATATCTACGAAGTTTCTTAGTGGCATCCATACTAGATAGTTGCTTTTCTCTTCCAATGAAAAATGTGCACTATCCAAGGCTTCACTAAGGTATTTGTGTCTCTCCTCTGACTTTTAGCTTCTGGATTTTTTTTAAATGAGAGATTTTGTTTTGCCAAGATGGTCAAATTGACCAATTCGTTAGTTGAAGCTAGAGCCCATAAATTCTGGCACTCTTTCTAGGTTGCAACACCAAGTGATAAAAAGGTATTCAAAACTAAATAAAAACGGATAAATAAAAAGATCTATTGCCTATGCTAAATCTGTTCTTGATCTTGTCCCTAAAGAAACAGTCAGTCACCACATCATTGGGGAAATAGACGGTCACTAAAAGAACATAGTAAAAGAAAAATATTGCAACTTAGGGAGAATATATCAGATGAAGGTAACTAGGTCCTAGCATAATAAGGTTTGACTTTTGACTGATCTAATATTGATTTTCTCTCTTCTTTGAAAAATTCGAGTGTTTTAAGTCATATTAGCATACTTCATACCTTATTGAGAAAGCCTTCACACATACACGCATTGCATGAGTTAAGTTTTCTATTGAAAAATGTCCTTCTGTAGGGAAATTCTTGTAGTGATTAAAACATAACTCTCAATTATATCTTGGAATTTTTAAAATGCTAATTGAACTAAGATATCAGTGTTATATACATGCGTGCTCTGGAAATTGTTTGGAAAATATTTTTCTACTCTTTTTCCTATCTTTTTCAAATTCTTTTGTGTGAAGCATCTAGACAGTGTTTTTGGGACATCCGGATGGTGATCCCGTATGTCCGAATAGTATTTCTGGTTGTCCGAACAATACGGTTGATTCGCCCGGACGTTCATTATTCTTGTCCGGACGAGCGTATTTTTGCGACCTCTACTTGGCACTACGTCCGAACGTCACTTAAGTTTCGTCCGGACAGTGAACCCTGTAGGGTTAAATCGCATTCTCCCTAGCGCCGCACGTCATTTTTCTCCTCTCCTTTTGTGTTTTTTTGTCGTCTTGTGCATTTTTCTTGTGCTTTTTATGCGTATTTCTCTTGTGCACGTGTCGTCTTTGGATTTTATCTCCTCCCCAGGTATGTATTTATACTCTTTTACTAATTTTTTTTTAAAGTTTTCATGCTTAAAATAGTTTGTTTTTGAGTTTTCATTTTTTTTTTTTGAGTTTAATATATATTATTGCTAAAAAATTCCTTAATATTTGGGTTGAGATTTTGCATATTTGTTCTAAATGTTTTTTGGGTTGTGTTTCTTGATGTTGTAATTTCTGGGATAGTCCATTTTACAGCCGTTATAATGCCCAAATTTTTTTTTGGACTAACAGGAATTAATGCTTTCATGGATTTGTGTCTATGTTTTTTTTTTAGTTCAGAAATTATGTCTTCAGACGACTCTCCTCCCCGAGTCAAGCAAAGAATTGAGGAATCAGTTGTTGACCGGTTGCACCGTATGCAATCCCGACAAGTCCTATATGAGCGGAATCTTCTCCGCGCAGATCTGAGAGACCCAGTTCTGCTTCCCATCGCTCAGATGCTATTAGAAAACAATTGGGAGTGTCTGTACAATTGTGCCTGCCAGGCATTTCCCAGACTAGTGCGGGAATTTTATGGCCACATGATCATCATTCAGGATGATGACAGAGGACTGATCATGCAGACTATGGTCAGAGGCCAGACAATTTTGATAGACCCCCAGCTTATCAGTTCTGTGATTGGGGTCCCTATTTTACTAGTCTCCGGAGTTCATTTTCTTGATGAGGCTCTTAGCATTGATTTTTTACATGACTTCTTTGGGACGAGACCACAACGCGAGGACATGCAAGTCACACTCCTAGATCAATATCGGTGCTTTTGCTCCTATGCACCGATTCTTGGCAAAGGTTGTTGTCACAAACATTTGGCCTCAAGCTCGTCGGAGTGAGATGACTCTCATGGAGGCCACCCTTCTTTATGCCATCGTGATGCGAAATCCTTTCTGCCTGTGCAAGCACATCTTGCACACTATGCTCGAGGTTCGAGATGAGAAGAACACGAGTCTGACGTTTGGGTGTCTGATCACTCAAATCTACCTTCAGGTCGTGCCAGATATTTCAGACTTGGAGCCCCGCTCACGGATCCCGGATCCTCTTGGCATTCAGACTTTCATGAAGTCTAATGCCCAGTTGCGACACGAGGCTCAAGGCGTTGTTCCTCAGCCTCCACCAGATCTCCCCCCAGCAGCTGCATCGTCATCATCTCAAGCTATGCCTCCCTCTTTTGACATTGAGGCTGCTTTTACACAGCTCATGACTTCCATGTCAGCTCTTTAG
Source organism: Alnus rubra (assembly GCA_028654335.1). NCBI lineage: Eukaryota > Viridiplantae > Streptophyta > Magnoliopsida > Fagales > Betulaceae > Alnus > Alnus rubra. Next base: position 147,829 of record JAJPGS010001072.1, read on the forward strand.
CGGGAATTCAATCTTATCGAGGAGCGTGTCAAGCAAAGCCAAATCGACATCAGAGAATGCTTGAAATATCATCATCCAAAGTTGAATGATGATGATGATTGAGTTTTTATTTTTGTTGTTCTTGTCTTATTTTCAGAATAATTTATGCTGACACTTTGTGTACTTCTTAAACACTTATGGTTTTAATTTATACTCTGTTTACCCTTTGTCATTGTGTGACAAAAAGGGGGAGTATTTTTTTTATTGTAATTGGTATTTAGACCGGAAATGTTTTTCCAAACCGGTAAAGTGTTTTTGTCCCAGAATGGCCAAAGGGGGAATTTGTTAGTATTTTATTGGCTACATTCTGGATAAAACAAAAACAATTTATGTAATGATTGCGTTTTAACAGGACGGTCGGTTTTCAATTCAGAATCTTCATGTTATTCAGAAAATGATCAAATCAAAGACAATAACTGATCACAAGCTGCTTAAAGATGTCCATGAAGAGTCCTTACAAAATCCAAGACAAAAACAACCGGTTCCTGTGCAACCATCCGAACGAGCCTTTGAAGGCGTTCGGACGCACTGCAGTGTCTTACAGATAAAAATTGAAGACGTCCAGACGTTAGAGCAACACCGTCCAGACGCTAGGGCAATCAATATTCAACAAAGAGTCTGTTTTCAGAAGTCGACACTGTTTGGAAAGTCTCTACAATCCGTCCGGACGATGTCCAGTAGTTCAAAATATTCCAGAGTTCTGTTCGAACGCAGAAAGGATTTAGTGAAGACCGTCTGGATGCTCTGTCAAACCGTCTGGACGTGAACCTGATAAAGATAGAATTATGTTGTTTCTGAAAGAATATCGTAGAAAACCGTCCGGACATGGCTAACTTCTGTCCGGACGTTCACCAGCCAGAGTCCAAATCTCAGCAGTTTTTGAGGTCTCTTGAAGCCTATAAATAGGGGGCTCTAGGCTAGTGTTTTGTACAAAATTCGGTGGTGAATTTCATAGTGCTTTTTGAGAGGGTGTTTAGGGAGAATCGAAGATCTGCTAGCTCTCAAGCCGATGCCAGTGTGTGCTCAAGTGTTCGTCTGAAGTCTATCTTAGGGGTCAACCCTAAGGTAAAGGAATCCATAAAAAACCCCTTCAGGTGGAAAATCTGGTTGGGAAGCGTTCGTGTTGGGCTACACGTCAGAGTTAAAGGTATGACTACTGTATATGGTTATGTGAGTACGAGTGTCTTGTAACTAGCTTTGTTTTTGGATAGTGGATTTCCTGGTTTTGGCTGCCCCGGAGTGGTTTTTTCTCTTCATAGAGTTTCTACTTCATAACAAATATCTTGTCTCATTTAAATTCCGCATTTAAGATATTTGTTTGCACACAAACACACACACTTGGTTTAAATTAGAAGTCAATAAATTATTTTCAATATTGATGTTGGTTTGATTGATGGTTTTTGGCCAATTGTGTTAGATGAGGTTGGACCAATTTCTCAATGTGTAGGTTTTAGCTATTAGGTGTTTTGGTTGCTAATATGCTTCGATATTGGGAAGTTTCGGCAATGTTGATGATTCGGCCAAAATGAATGCATGTTACTCAATTGGGTGTGATTTGGTTAGGTCTAGAATTGGGTATTTTGGTAATTGTCTTATTAAAGTATATTATGTTTATAATTTTAACCGATTTTGGGTGTTTAAATAATATGTGAAATGATATGGACTTTAAATGATTTATGGAAAATTGATAATCTCTTAAGAAAGAGTTTAGATATTGGGAATTAACATCAAGACAAACATATTATGTTAAGTGGCTTTTATAAGTGTACCTAAGCATATATAATTAATATTCAATAGTAATGATGTTAACACTTTGTGTGTATAAATATATATTTGTTGCAAAGGATGAGCTAGGAGAACTGCACCAAAGGACGATAAGTATCTCCATACTTACTGAGGACGTAGCTGGTTGATTTTTTCTATAATATTGTGATTACTGCTTTATTTACTTGTTTGCGCATGTGACTTTGCACATTTTATTATTTTAATAATCTGTTTAATAACAAGCTTATGGATCTAGATCCACAGTGAGTACATGAGGCTTCACTAGAGTTCCTAGGTTCTCGGTGAATGAGGAAGTACCTGAAAAGAGAATAATAATTAAAAAAAATGGTGTACCTAGGTCACCAGGGAAACCTAGGTTTCCAGGAGCCTAGGCTCCCAAAGAATATAATTAAGAGTTAAAGTGAGGAAGCCCATGCTTCAAATAAGACGCTAACCGTGCCAAGGCCAACAGAGGAGTGGAAAAAAGGAAATACCTAAAACTCTGCATTTAAAATTGTCATATTACTGCTTCATGATTATGTTTATATTCAATCTATGTCTATGATTCGCGACCATAGATTTTATATTGCGTATACATGTGATTATGAAGCCATATTACATTGTGTTGCATTTATTAAATAAATCAGCATTAATTATATTATTGGAAACAGCGGACTCACTTAGGGTATTTTGTATTTTTGTTTATATATATATATATATATATATATATATATATGTTGGTGCAGGTTTTGTAGATGAAGATTAGAGCTCAAAAGGTTTAAAAGCTAAGGACATATAGATTGTATTCTATTTGTAATCTTCTGTGTTTATAACCTTTTATGTTGAGAAGATTGCAAAAATTTCCATGTATTACTTTGTGTCACTATGGACACCTGTTTCCATGTATTTGTTCTAAATATTTTAATGGATGTCTAGAACTATTTTAGTTTGAAGCTCTTATGTATTATTTAATTCCAAGTCTGTTGGATACATTATATTTCGCTGTCAAATCTTAACTCTGACGATGTCTTAATGTCACGTGAAAATTTGAAACTTTTACTTACGCCTTTTTGTAAAAGACGAGGCGTTACATTTCCTTGGCCTACCTATGTTCTTCTCTTCTTCCTCTTCCCTTCTCTGTTTCTGTCTTCACTTTGTTTTTCTATTAACCGCAAATATGGCTTGCACTTTTCCTTGATTGTTGCAATTTTTGTATTGGTGTAAAGATTATGATGATCTGTAAACTCATATATTAGAGAAAGCCAAGGCATGCAATAGGACGTGAACCTTATGACAAGGTTTTCCTTAGGAGTTGTTCCCGCCCTGTACTAGGCTTTTCTGACTTGTATGTTTTATATGTTACTTGTCTCATAGATGGCACCTACAACAAGAAGTCATGCTAATCCAAACCATGGCGAATCTGAGGACTTCCGCAACCAGATCGAACAACGTGCATATTCTTGAGGTCCCAGAGGAATTAGGTCTTGCGACAACACATTTATTTGAAATGATTAACAATGGTATTAGCTACCTAACAATACCAAGTGGTGCTGAGGTAGTGCATGACATGAACCTGACGAGGACGTCAAAAATTTGACTGGGAGAAATTGTGACACTCCAGAAAGTTAGTCCTATATTGAAAAGATGGATTTCCCAAATTGAGTGGGTAGATTATAAAAATGTTCATCGGTACTAAGTCCTATATGGGTTCTTTACTAGATGAAATTGAACTTTATAAGTGATTGTAGGGAATCTCAATTAAACGGATAGAGTTATTTTTACAGACGGTTTTATTGAAACTGTCGTAATTTATTTTTTTACAGACATTTTCAGAAAACCGTCTATAAAAATTTAATTCTAGACGATTTTTAGAATCGTCCGGAAAAAAACCGTCCAGAATTTGCTTTTCTTTTTTTCTTTTTTCTTTTTTGTAGTGTTACGCCAATAATCTCCAAAATTTTACCAGGCTTCTAAAATCCCACTTCAAAAATAACCATCAATTACTTTCAAAATCACTTTTCGGAGTACCCTCAAGGCCTCAAACATTCCATTCTCAAGAAAATTTCAAAATCATACCAGTCTCTACAAAACAAATTCTTGCACCACACGATCAATTAAATATGAAATAAAACAACGTAATTATTGCACCACACGATCTTTACGTGCAAAGATTGCACTCAAAGCCTTTAATTTACATTGATATAGCTGTCCAAAAATATTTGCTATCCTAATTGACAGCCATAACAACCGCAAAAACCATTTTCTATCACAAGCCCGATTTAGCAATCAAAACATACTAAATTATTTGAGTAATGAATTTTATGATAAGTAATCAAAATTTCATTAAAAGCGCAAAGTATAGCTCAAGTACACAAAAAGTATACAATATATAGAATTGCCTATCTAGAATTTAAAAAATAAAAAATAAATTAAAAAAATAACCACCAAAGGAGCTACAAACTCAAATGTCCAAGTATAAAAGAGAATAAAAAAATGACTTAAGCTCCTCCAAAGTCATTTCACGGTCATCAAAATTTCGATTGTTTCTTTCCCTCCAAAGACCCCACAAAATGCAAGAGGGCATCATCATCCACACAGTAGCACTCTATGAGCTCCCCTAAATCCACTAGCAAGCAATAAATCAATAACTCGATTAGGCATAACCCAAGATAGCCCAAAACTATTGAAAAAATTATTCCATAAGACGCCAATAACTTCACTGTAAAGAAGAAGATGGTTTACGAACTTCCCATCTCTCTTTTACATACATCGCCTATCGACTACAATTACATGCCCATGATAAGGATATTCCCAAAAACTGCTGACCAAGTGAAAAAAGCCACTCTCAAAGTGTATGAGAGGCTAACGAATTTGAGTCATGAATTGCTCCATATAACTCACATTTTCACCAATATCAGAAACATATTTAACGAATTTGAACATTTCCAAAAAGCCATTAACCCCATTGACGACTACCAAACAAGTTCAGCTCCGAAACCTTTTCAAACGGAGAAAATTAACTGAGCTCAATGTTTGTGATACTCCAAAAAGTTAGTTTTACATTGGGAATTAGATGGATTGCCTATATTGAGTGGGCAGATTATAAAGGTGTTCGTGGGTACTAATTAAGTCCTACATTGATTCTTTAATAGGTAAAACTAAGTTTTACAAATAATTTTAGGGAGCATTAATTGTAACTTGACTATTTTTAAGTGATACCGCAAATTAATATGGCTTGCACTTTTTCTTGGTCGTTGCAGTTTTTGTATCAATGTAAAGGTTATGATGTTCTGTAAACTCATAGATTAGAGTAAGCCAAGGCATGCAATAGGACGTGAACCTGATGACAAGGTTTTCCTCACGAGTTGTTCCCGCCCTGTATTAGGCTTTGCTGATTTGTATGTTTTATATGTTATTTGTCTCATAGATGGCACCTGCTGACTTGTATGTTTTATATGTTATTTGTCTCATAGATGGCACCTGCAACAAGAAGTCATGCTAATCCAAACCATGGTGAATTTGAGGACTTCCGCAACCAGATCGAACAACGTGCATATGCTTGAGGTCCCAGAGGGATTAGGTCTTGCGGCAACACATTTATTTGAAATGATTGACAATGGTATCAGCTACCTAGCAATACCAGGTGGCTCTAAGGCAGTGCGTGATATGGACCCTGACGAGGACATCAAAAATTTGACTGGTAGAAACTATGACACCCCAAAAAGTTAGTCTCATATTAGAAAGATGGATTTATCAAATTGAATGGGTAGATTATAAAAATGTTCGTCGGTGCTAAGTTCCATATGGGTTCTTTACTAGATGAATTGAACTTTATAAATGATAGTAAAGAGTCTCTCTAATAGAGTTAATGTAGCTAACACCTTTTGAGGATCCAGTGTGATTTCTACAAACTGGTAGCTAGTTCTCTTATGTAATGCCATAGCTGTTGTTTTGGAGGCTTGCATGTAATTAGGACACAATTTAGATTTAATATATGTTTAGGGCTATTGGTGTAATGATATGTTAACGAAGTTGTTTGATGGTATTTATTTAGATGCTTTGGTTGTAACGTATTTGATGTCATTATTTGACAAAATAAATATTAGCCAATTTTCTGTCCCATAATTCGTATTTAAAGTATAGTAGTAATACTCCAAGTTATTTTATAGTTAAATTATTTGGGAGCGTTATACAAAGCTTGGCCCTATTGCAAGGCAGTTATTTTATAGTTAAATTATGTTGCCTTTCGCTTTACTCTTTCTAGATTATTTTTTGTGAAAGTTTAGCATTCTTCATTCTTAATTTGTCGGCGTTTCTTCATTCTTAATTAATATTAATTACACTAGTCATCAAGAGGTACAAGTCACTCTCTTTGGGTTGGTTCCTAGAAATATCAATTGCTTAATAGTAATTAATACCTTTAATTGCTCATCGTGTAGCCAAAAACCAAAAACATGTACAAAATGAAAAAAAACAAAATCCTCATCATCTAACCAGATATGCCAAATCATGTTGGGAAAAACAAAGATTTCATTTGGATGATTCTTCATCGATCTCATCACTTGAACAATCATTTGTTATCATCATTAGTATTATTATTATAACGTAAGTTTTATTGACTATATATTTCTGAGTGGGAGACAAGATAGGACATGAATAATTACTCAACTAACATATTCTTAATTTCTATTTTTTTTTTTCACTTTTTCAGGCCAGAATATGTAATTGTTATTTGGACTCAAATAGGTTTTTTTTTTTTTTTGAAAAAATAAATAAATAAGAGAATTAGATATTGATATATGAATAGTTGCATGTTTAGTTAATCAACTAATTTTATCTTGACCTAGCTAGAAAAAATCTTCTTTTTCTTTTTATTCTTTGTAAGTAAAGATGTGGATGGCGACTTTAAGATTCCATTCAATTCTTGTGGGAACAAAGAAATAAATAAAAGAAAAATTACTTATTTAGTTCACGAGGTTTGCAGTTGTATCAAATGATCCTTGTGGTATCAAAAATATTTTAATCCTGTGTTATTGTGTTAATATAGAAATGTCCTGTGAAGATTTTAATCATATTGAAATTCTGAAATTCATTGTTAATCAGCTAATTAAGGTTTGAGTAAAAATCATGTTCCTGTTCAACTAAAGGCTAACGGAGAATTGTAACCTAGAAATATTGTAGTTGGAAATGATAAATAATACAATGTGTAAGAGTGTGTTTGGGATTGCGATTTCGTAAAGAAAAAAGTGCGATTTTAAATCAAATCGCAGAAAATGAATCGTTTGAAAACTGCGTTTTTAAAAAATTGCGATTTGAAAACGTAGAAAAATGCTTATTCAAATCCCAGACAATGAGATGTTTTTCTGAAAACGCAGTATTTTAAAAGGCTAACCTGGGATTTTAAAGGTCAAACTGCGATTTTGCCAAACGCTTAAATGCATTTTTAAAAATCAATTTTTTAAATCGCACATTTTAAAATGGCTATTTTTAAATCGTACTTTTTGAAATCGCAAACCCAAACAGACTCTAAATAGTTTTCATAAAATATATATATTTTACAAAACAAGATAATAGTGTCAACTTTTAATAAAATATGGAGATCGAGAATATATTCAACAGTTACTACAAAAATACAAGCATTTTGACGCGTGTCTACAGTACCCATTACTGTAGACACGCGTCCAATTTGACACATGTCTTTGGAGACACGTGTTTAATTGTACAGCCGTCACAAATTGACACGTGTATTTAATACACGTGTCAAATTGTTATTTTTTTCCAAATATAATTTTTTTTAATTAAATAGAATTTCAACATTTGGACACGCGTATTAAATACACGCGTCCAATTTGACACTTGTATTTAATACACGTGTCCAATTGGACACGTGTATTAAATACACGTGTCAAACTGTTATTTTTTTCCAAATATAATTTTTTTTTAATTAAATAGAATTTCAACAATTGAACACGCGTATTTAATACGCGTGTCCAATTGGACGCGTGTATTTAATACGCGTGTCCAATTGGACACGTGTATTCAATACACGTGTCAAACTGTTATTTTTTTCTAAATATAATTTTTTTTATTAAATAGAATTTCAACAATTAGACACGCGTATTAAATACGCGTGTCAAACTGTTATTTTTTTTCAAATATAATTTTTTTATTAAATAGAATTTTAACAATTGGGGACGTGTATTTAAATACACGTCCCGGATTGGGACAGTTGCGCGGGAGAAATGCTGGCTTATGTATGTGTGTATATATATATATAATTTTTAAAATTCAAATAATATAATAATATAATAATAGATTAAATATATATATATATATATATATATATATATATATCGGAAATGGGTAGCAGGAAGCTACCCATTTCCGATCTGGATTCTCTCTCTCTCTCTCTCTCTCTCTCTCTCTCCGTCACAGCCGCATCGGCTAGCTTCCGGCCACCGCACATCAGCCCTTCCCGCCGGTGAGACGCCCTCTCTCCACCTCTCTCTCCCTCTCTCTCTCTCTCGCTCTCCGTCACAGCCACACCGGACAGCTTCCGGCCACCGCGCATCCACCCTTCCCGACGGTGAGACGCCCTCTCTCCACCTCTCTCTGCTCGGTTCTCGGTCTCTCTCTCTCTACCTTTCTCTCTCTATCTCTCTCTTCCTCTCTATCTTTTTCTCTCTCTCTCTCTCTCTTTCCCTCTCTGTGTATCCCTCTCTGTATCTCTATGTCTCTCTCTCTCTCTCTCTCTCGCTCTCTCCCTATCTCTCTCTGCCGCTCTCTGTATCTCTATGTCTCTCTCTCTACTCTCTCTACAGTCCGAAGCCCTCTCCGTCTGGCAAGGTCCTCCTTGCTCATTTTCGAGTCTTAGCTAAGACTCGAAATAAACAATAACAATAAATTTAAATAAACAATAACATAATTAAATTGGAAAAAAAAATCTAAATTGAAGTTTTTATTTAATTAATTTTTTTATTTATTAACCCAAATAAATTTAAATAAACAATAACAGAATTAAACTGAAAAAAAAATTCTAAATTGAAGTTTTTATTTAATTAAATTTTTTATTTAATTATTTAATTGTATTTTTAAATTAATTTAAAAATACAATTAAATAATTAAATAAAAAATTTATTTAAATGAAAATTTCAATTTGAAATTTTTTTTTAAAAAAAAATCGGTTTGACACGTGTATTAAAATACACGTGTCAAATTGTGCAGTTAGTGACTTGCACATCTGACACGCGTGAGACGCGTGTCAAAATACACGTGTCAAACTGTTTGACACGTGTACAACACTGTACACGTGTCAAAATGCACGTGACAATTTGTAAATTTTTTTTGTAGTGAGTCCATTGTGTTTTGGTGCATCTCAATTTTAATACTCAAGTTTTTAATTTTAAAACCTGAACTTTGGTATTAATTTCAATCTAAAGATCTCCGTCCACTTTTTCATCAAATCAATAGCAGAAATAATATAAACTTATAATTATGCCATTGATTTAAAAAAGAAAAAAGCAAAAAGATGTTGACTGGGGTTGCCATTTCTCTACCCAGCAAAGCTGCCGGGGTTAGAAAGACAACTCTAAAGAGTTTTAATTATAATTTTAACTAATTTTATTATTTTTTTTTAAAAAAAAGTCTTTTTAAAATAATAGAATAGATGGATGTAATTAACATTTTCTTCATATATATATATATATATATAGAGAGAGAGAGAGAGAGAGAGAGAGAGAGAGAGAGAACTAAGAGAGAGAGAGAACTAAAAGGTCGGCAGACCATAAACATATCCATTGTCCTAAGTAACAAGTAAAGAATCTGGAAACATAGCCAGTGCAACTCAATATTGCACGTGCTATGTTGTCAGAGAGGATGGAAAACCAGCAAATGACATGTCCCACAGCAAAGGTCAGTAGTGGGAACCAAATTAAATAGCGCCATGCTTTGGAAGTTAGGGTGCGATGTGTAATTTAAGTAACAAGTTCTAAAGGCAACTAATAACCCAAGTCTACGGGAAGTTAAAAAAAAATAATAATAAAAAATAAAAAATAAAAGAAAAGTAAAGAGAAGAGAAATATCATTTTGCATTCTCCTGGCCATCCCCATTGGCTGGGTTGGCTTGCCACCCACCCCTATAGGTAGTTGGGGATCGCAATGTTTGGGGTGGTCTTCGACCACCCCTGGTGGTGGCTGGAGGTGACCCCAGAAAAAGCAGGTGGTGGCATGCCACCATCCCCATGAACCTACCACCACCCCCTTCTTCCTCTATGGTTGCCTTCAGGGTTGGCCGGGGGTGGCACGCTGCCCACCCCATGAAACGTCGGTGGCTCTGAGGTGGCGAGCGCCACCCCCGTCTTCATTTGGGGTGGCCTTCCAACCACGACTAGGGGTGGTTCGAAGGCCACCCCTAACACCGGGGTGGCCGGGGGTGGCGCGCCACTACCCCTATGGACCGCAGGTGGCAGCGAGCCACCCTCGCAACCTATTGGGGTGGCTGACAGGCCACCCCAGCAAATAGGGTTTGCTGACGAGCCACCCATTTTTTTTCTATTTTTTTTATGTAAAATTTTCTTAAAAAAATATCTTTGTTTTAATTTCTTTAATTTTTAAGTTTTATATATTTTATATTTATATTTTTTTTATTAAGAGAGGCACGTATCGTCATTTTATTGGCGCTGACGTGTCACACTAATAGAATCCGTTAAGCATTTGATAGAATTTGACTGCAGGGAGTGATTTGTTCTTTTTGGCATACCCGAGGGACCTCTAAGTTCATTTTGATACTACATAGAGCTAATTGTAAATCAGGTAAACCACACGAATTGATTTTGCATTTTCCCCTTAATTTTAACAACAATCACGAGTTATAAAAAGATCCACATGGGATGCCACTTATAAATGGTTTTCCAACAAAATGTTATAAAATGAATTTTCTTTAAATTCATTTTCTCCATTTCTGAACGTTCGAGCTTCCTCCCAAACGATCGAGTTGTCTTTTCCTCGAAAGTTAAAGTTAACCCTAGACGAACGATCGAATAATACCCCAAATGTTCCATACCTTCGTACCGAACGTTTGGCAAACCTTATCGAACAAAAGGGAATGGTTTAGCTTAGTTAACAATTGAGTAATCAAGGTAAGCCACCACCCTAACATCAACTCACCCTTTCTGATAGGATCGGTGTGATGTTGTAGCTCAAGTAGGCAAGAAATATTAAAAAAAAAAATGGCTAGCTTTTGCTCTATCGTATTGTGTGCTGCTTCACTCAAATCCCTAAGAGTGATGTGGAGAGATGAAAGGTTTAAGAAAGCTGCTTCAATGGGTGATCCTTCGAAAGAGTAAGTACAACGAGGGTGATCAATATCAATTTTAGATCATGTTTGTAAAGCACTTTAACTTTTTAACCACCCCAGTCAATCTTATCCACTCCCCATTCTTATAAATAGCACACTACGTCTTTTAGCCCACATCCTTCATTCTTGCATTCCAGCAAACCTTAAACCTAGATAGAGAAAATGTGACATTTGGTGTAGTTCCATCCTCCATAAGGTAATATTTAAACCTCAAATCTGATTTTCATAATATTAGCATACTACCTTGCTGTTTATCAAGTATTTATGAGTCTTAGCATGCCATGTTATGTTTATGATTAATTACACAGGGTAACTAGGTTTTTCAAAAATTTATGAACTTGTTCATGTTTTTCGCCTTTTATCATGTTGTGATGGCTTAATATGTTTTTGCAGGGTTATTAGAAGCTTTGGTGAAGTTAAAATGTGAACTAAGTAGAAGTTTTTAGTCTTTATATATGCATGATGCCATTTGTCAAATGTTTCATTGCACTTGATCGAACATTCGACTCTTGATAGGCAAACGCTCAACCTCGAAGCTGAATGTTCAACAGTGACCAGAAATGGGTAATTAGGGTTTTTAATGATAGATTAGTATACCTACTGCATGATTAGGGTTTTCACATGTTGGGATTTGAACTCTCGAGGTATTGTTTATAATACTAAGGTATGTTTTGTAGTAACGAGGAGTTAGAGATGTTCGAGTTTGTGGATGAGCAATTGAGATAAGTAAATGCTTACGAAAGTTTTTTTACTCTAACGTGCAATATGTTAGAAGACTGAGCATGCTTTTACTTTTCAAATAATATGCCCTAAACCAAATGGATAAATGCTTATATATGATTTAAAAATAAATAAATAAATAAATAAATGAACAATATTTGCATTGTATAACATGGTATACCGGTACGTGTGGTAGAATGGTCATTGGCTTATCATTATATGGATTTGACCTTATGGTCAAAGAGATTTACTTTTTATGTTTACCCTTGGATATAATGTTTTTTTATAACCAAGGCACCATGTACGGATAAGGTCACCACGACGAATTTGCAAGTTGCGTGGGCCACCTAAGGTCGGACTCAATTGGGCTGGAAGTATATGACGGTATGCGGAAATATCTGGGGCACAAATATTGTACTACGGGTTTGGATAGACCAAACAAAGAAAAACTATGTATATATATATAATGCACACTTTTTCTATATTAAAATACCAGTATTGGTACTGGAATTAAGCCACATCACTTCTTAAAATAAACCATATTTTCAATGGTATAATAATAGAGACAACACATAAAATATTGTGAAAATTCACTTTTAATATTCAAGGGTTATAAATTATCACCTAAGGCTCATTACATAAACGGGTCCTATGATAATTTACTTACTAAGTCGAGGACTTAGGCAGTTACTTTCTTCCACCTGTCAGACACCTTGGTGTCTTGCACAGGGACGGAGCCAGCCATTTGGTTGAGAGGGGGCCAAACAAAAAATAATTTAAATATGTAGTCAAAGTATAAATACAAAATATACTGGGTGGATTCGGTATCTCTTCATCTTCAAGTTTTCAACGCATTCTTGAGTCACTTCTGTGTTTGGAAAAAAAAAAAAAAAAAAAAACGCATTTTTTCTACAATACCTTTTTTTGTTTTTTTTTTTTCCTTCCTCTCAACTCTACACTACATCATCTACAACATAAACCAATATTTCCTTTCATTTAAAAGGTAACATCAGTCACAATATGGTAGAGTAGTAATTTTCAGGGTGTGGTTGAACCGCATATTAATCCAAAATTTATTTATTAAGGTTCCAACTCCTACAAAGATCAATATTCTCAAGATTTTTTTTATTTTTTTTAAATCTTCCTCTTCTCAAGTTTCCAGCATTCAAGAACGAAATTCAAAAAAAAAATGCTGAGAAATTTGCTACTCTGTTTTAGGCCTGCACCCATACTTTAATTGATTTTTATTTCTCCACAAATTATAGACCGTTTTATAAAGAACCAATTGACACAAATAAGTTTTAAAAGATTTATTTCTCTACACTTTAACAGCAAAAATTGGCCAAAATTTAAATTAAGATTATATATACCATTGTCCATTGGTCTAACATATACCAAATCTGCTCCCTAATTAACTTGACACACAAGATTAAATTAACCTTAATTCTCTTAATAAAACCACATATAATTTAATAAGAGATATGATTGGGCCAAATAAAACTTTTCTTGCACTACACCATACGTTTATAGTACCAGCATCATAGGAAACTCAAGAATATAAAAATAATCTTTTGTTTTGCCCATTTATGGACGGGCGTCATATAAAAACAAAGAACCATTATTTTTTTCAACTGAACTGGGGGGGGGGCATGGCCCCTACCGGCCACCCCCAGTTCCGTCTTTGGTCTTGCAGATTAGGAGGTTGCCAGGTCGTAGAGTGAGAAATTCACTGGGATAAAGATGCCAATGAAATGACTCGCATTGTCCTGTTTGCTTAGATAGAAATAGTTGTTTAACATTATAATAATCTATGTTTAGAAACTTTGAGTCTATATTAATCATACATGTTATTGTTTATTAATTTATGTTAAGTTTTCTGAAATTATTTAATTATGCTTTCCGCTATAATATACTCTGACAATTAGTTGGCCTAATGAATTCAAATAACTTTGTAATGAGAACATGTTAACTATTTAAAAAGATAAAAATGAATTCTCTTCGCAATGTAATGGATATAACTTGAATTATTGTAATTATGAGTCTTGATATATATATATATATATATATATATATATGCATTTGTGTGTAATGAATGTATATACATACTATAAAATAAACATATAAACACGATAATCTTAATAATAAACATATAATCTTAATAATTATATTTTTAAGATTAGAGTTAATTTATCTAATCACTCAAATAATAAAACATAACAATAATTATTATGAATTTGTTTTTTTTTAAACAATCACGTCATTTACTTTAAATATTGAATGAATAAGTTAATTGAATAACTCGTGAACAAGTTCAAACTTGTTCGAAAAATAAATAAATAGAGTTTTAACAGATTGCCTAGCTTTGTAATAAGTTTGAGCTTGACTCATATTTAAAAAAAAAAAAAAAAAAGAGCTTAAATATTCAATATTCAAATCGAATTACAACCCTAGCTACCTATCACTAAAAAGAAAAGAAAAGAAAAAAATAATCCCAATATTTAAAAAGGAAAAACATTTCTCTAGTAAATTTCAACTTTCAACTTTCAACTTTCAAGTATGTTTTGGCAAGTAAAATATATTTTTACCAAACCTTGATGTCACTGATTACTACTCGTAAAACTGCCTCACATGGTTTCAACTTTCATGTGCTGGGCTTTACCTTTGTTATTTTCTTCTCCCTCGCCAAGCGCCCGACTCTGCTCGGAGCTTCATATCACGTAGAAAAAACCCTTTATTAGTTAAGTTCTTTACTCTTCCCACTGTTTTCCTGCACTCGCACCCGCACTCACAGATCACCGTCAGTCCTGCTCTTTTCATTTTCATTATTCACTTCGCCAAAGATTCTGATTATTGTTACTCTATACAATTATTGATTGATTCACAGAAGTGTTTATTTGGATATGATATATAGAGTGAGTTTATTTTTCATATATGAAACATTTTTATCTGACCCAAGTGTGCCAAAACCAGTCTGATATGCTGAGAAGCCTTGTTCTGGTGGGTTGTTGATTGAATCTGGGATTTGGGTCAATGTGAATTCTTGATTCGGCAGTGAATTGACAGTGATCTAATGGCTTTTGATTGAATCTGGGATATTGGTTAGTCTGCATTCTTGATTTGGTGGTGAATTGTGGAAGAAATCGGCAGAAGATGCGGCGGCGGCGCGTGGTTCGAAGGAAGCCTTCGTTTTGGATCTGGGTGCTTCTTGGGTTGTTCTCCATTGCTGGCCTCGTTTTGTTTGTAGTTCACCATAATCAACGAGAAGATCGGGTGGAACAGCCGGTTGCGGTAAGAGTACAGAGGACCCTGACTCTGCTTTTTTGTATTTTGTTCTTATATCATGTCCTTCTTGGATTTAGTGGCTTTAGTTTGTTGAATTTAGTGCTTTCTATCGTACCCATTTGATTTGATATCCTTGCAAATATATATGGTTTGGATTGATATCTGATTACTGTGCTTAAGATGAATTGTGCAATAAAGTTCTCTTCTCCATTTTAGGTTTTTTATGATTTAGACCTTTGAATATTCTGAACTCGATGTACAAACCAATATCTAGCCATGTAACTTGAAGCACATAGCAAGTATTTTATATGTATCCTGTGTAGTCAAGGAGGTATACACACTGTTTTATTCACTATGATTCGAAGGGTGGTATCCTAGATGAGGCAGAGTTGAGGGGAGGGCTATTCTTGGTTCCAAATGAAGCCTAAACTGCTATCATGGAATATGAGAGGGTTCTTAACGAATTGGCTTAGTTTGTGTACCTGGGTTGTGCCTTTGTGTTTCTTAATGAATTTTCAGTTACTTATAAAAAATAAAATTTTAACTAATATATATCTCTTGGATTAATTTTGTTTCCATTGATCCTATGGTGGGTCAATCTTCAAGGCCCAGTTATTTCTGTGAGTGATGTGTTTCACAATGAGGAGAAAGCATCAAATAATCATTGGTATACATTACATCAATTTTGTGTATAGTTTTACAAGTAGTGCTCTAATTTCTAGATTGCAAGTTTAAAATTTTGTGACGGCAAGAGAGGGTAAGTGTAACATTGAAGTGTTCTCAAAACATCAATGACTAAACTGATAGGGACGGATTTTTTTTTTTTGATAATTAAACAACAATTTTATATAGAAAGCGTAAGGCGCCCCAGTACACAGGCAGTATACGACGAACACTTACAAGCCCAAAACCCAATAACACGCCCAAAAACAGCAGAAAGCCCCAACAACACCCACAAAATCCGAAACGCCAAAAAAACACCAGCTACAACCAAAATCCAGAGGCACCCAAAGACCAAGCCTACTGAAGCCGACTGAAACCACAAGAGACCCAAAATCCAAGCCGACCGAGGCTGGACTACAAAGCAAACCCAAAAAACAACGGAAAAACAACCCACAACCCGCCAAGACCTACTTCACGTGAGCCTTGCCTTTCCTATGCCTAAAAGGAACCAAATCGTCGCCATAATTGATGGAGCTATGCAGATTCAGGAGCTCTCTCTTTCCTTTGGACTTTTGGCGCGCAATTATCTTATCCCGCTGAAATTCTTCTTCCATGGCATCTCGAATTGCCATAGCCTCCTCCCCAAAGTCCCTATCCAACGCAAAATCCCCATCCAACGCCCAATCCAAGGGCAAACCATCCCAAAAATCATCTTCCTTCTCCAAAACCACAATCTCCCCGTTATGATCAAAACCGACAGGCCAATTCTTGGATTAGGAGAATCCATTTCCCTCCACAGAGAAAGGAATGATGCAACCACTCGGAGGGGAGGAAGGTCCTACCACCCCGACATCGATGACTTCCGGAGACGAAGCAGAAGGGGCTAAAACAATCGGGCGAGGGTTGAGAAACCCCTTCTTAAGAATACCCTGCTTCACTGGAGGCTTTACAACCTTAACCGCAGGAGGCTCTGGCATCAACACCTTATTGACAACAAGGCTAGCAGACAACTTCGAAGCTTCCAGAGAGTCCGATAATAACTCATCATTCCATTGCAATGAGTGACCTACCCTAAACTCCCTAGCCCTCCTGATATAATGCTGAAAAGGTTGAATTTGCAGCAGGGGGGGGGGGAGAATGAATCTTCACTCCTAGCTTAGAAGCTCCTGAGAGAGGAGGAGCAGCAGCAGATAGGGACGAAATTACACTTTGATTCATAGTTTAGGGACCAAAATCGTATTTTGACCAAAAATTCTTTTGGATGTAGGGTTTTTAGTTGAGAAGGGGAAAGACTGATCTCATGCTAATTAAAGGGATTGTGTTAGCGGTTAGTCTAGGTGGTTTTATTATCGATGTGTACTCCAATATATTTATCAAAAATAGAAAAATATGTGGAGGTCTAAGTGCCTTTTTCATTTTTTTAATCCATCAAGAGAGTAGAAGATAGTCTTTAGTTACTTTGAGCAGGAAAAGTATCCCTTACCTTTAAGTTTCTGTCTAACTAAATTCCATAAATTGGGGCTTATCATGATCTGCATGAATCCAGTTCACCTCCTTTGATGCTTAAACCTTTATGTATATTTTCTCAAGAGAAATAGAATAGAAATCCTCTTAAAGCGTTCTTAGTAGCCTCACCAAATTTACTAGCCAAAATAGCTAAAAATCACTTTTCTCTATTTTAGCCGTCCACTTTTTTAAAGTACCTCTAGCAGCCTCACCATTTTAGCTATCCACTATCACTATTCCATTTAAATAATCATTTAAAAAAGGAGGTTGTGTGTGATGCATGAGAGAGAAATTAAAAAAAAGAAGGAAGAGAGAGTTTTAATAGTTTTTTATTATTTTGATTACTGAACAGTGCTCATTATAATTGGTGAGTACTGTTCACTCACCAAGTTGGTGAGGCTACTGAGGACTCATTTTAGACTATTTAAGAAATTGATTCACCCAAAAAAGTCAAAAAGTTATTTGGTGAATCTACTAAGAATGCTCTTAGATGTCTATGCATCTTTATCATGGTTAGGAATTTGACATTTCAAATTCCAACAAAATATATCCTGCTGAATATGTGCAAACTCTTTTGATACCTATTATGGTAATTTCCCCTTAAATTTGTGTGTTTTGTGTGGGAAGAAATCAAATGACTAAACCTTCAAATATTTATCTCATGATTTTGACTAATACCTTCTTGACAATAGGAATTGAAGTAGTTATTCTTTTCCTGAAAACAGTTCTATTTCTTGTTGTAGAATATCCCTTTAACAAGGTCATATGATGATACATGACCTAAACGCAAGACTCATTGACCTCAGATTTTTACTGCCAATTATTTACCCAACTTGCTGGTGCTATATATTTGCATTACATTCTCAAATATTAATTTCTGTATGTTAGGGTGACATATCAAGATACTGTTTTTCGTTTCTTTTTACTTTTATAACAACCATTCTCTTATCTTATTACTCTTTTCCTATTTTCTGCTCTTACTCAACAATAGTCTACTTGTTAGAACTATTGTTCTAAACACTTGGGATACATGCTCATAATTATTAAAGTTGTATACAGCAGCTTGCTTAGTTTTCTCTTTAATGCTTTAAGACATCATTTTATGTCCTTAATATGAGTTTCATTACATGCATTAAGAATGCTTCATCCTTTTGAGTTATATATGTACATTGTTGTCTTTGTTGCACTTTTTTTTTTCTTTCTATTTATAAGTAAATCAATCTCATTAACAACCACAAATGGTACAACTGAAGTACACAAGAAGTATACAAGAGAGACTCCAATTAGGGAGAAGAACGCAAAACCAAAAATTATGTAAAATTAGAGAAGTGAAAACTGTTGTAAGCTGCCATCCAAGCATAAAGAGATTTGAACATAATAGCTTTTAACTGTAACACCGTTCTCTTTCAATTTTTGAAGTTCCGAGCTTTCCACTTTCTCCAAATGCACCATATTAAGCACAAAGGAGCCATCCTCCAGGCGTCTAAAGTGCAATGGCTTCCCAATTGACCTCTCTAGCTAGCCAACAACTCGACCACCCTTTCAGGCATGACCCACTTGAATCCAAAAAGATGGAAGATCAAAGCCCACAAGTCCCTAGTCACTTCACAGTGAAGGAGATGATCTGTGGTCTCTCCCTCTTCTTGCACTTGAAACACCAATCCATCACTCTGACATACCTCTTTCTCAGGTTATCCAAAGTTAAAATGGTTCCTAACGCCACTGTCTACACAAAGAACGACACTCTTGAATGAGCTTTATTCCTTCAAATGCTCTTCCAAAGAAATGAGGAGCACAAGATAAAAGGATTTGACCTTTAAAGTTTGCCTTTTGGAAGGGATCCACCAGAGTTTATCCTTGCCAGATGCCACCTCTTCTCAACCTAAAATAGTACAAAAGATTAAAGAACAAAGTGACCGACTTCAACTTTCTAACCATGCATTGATCTGGTAAAAGTAATATTCCACTGAAAAATGTCGTTAGAAAACTGCACATGTTTCTTGCCATTGAAACCTCCTTATAGCAAGCAATACTAAATAACTTCAGAGAAGATGCCTTCAAGGTTGGTTCTCACACCACAAATAATGCCAAAACCTGATCTTAGACCCATCTCCCACTTTATATCTGACAAATCTAGAGAAATCCCCCCACCCCGACCAGATGCTTTTTCACACCCCGACCCAACAACCTCATTGGAGCACTACCCTCTCCACTTGCTATAATATTAGCTTCACCACCGATCTCCACAAGGCCTCTCTCTCTGTGGCAAAATGCCATAACAATTTCTCCAATAGAGCTCGATTAAACTGAATTAGGTTTCTAACCTTCAAACACCACAGAAAATCAGAGTACAAATCTTAGATTAACTAACTAGATGGAATTTGAACTCATTACCAACTCCACCCCACACAAAATCCTGCCAAAGTTTCAACGAGGATGGGAAGAGGTAGATAATAAGTAGGCAAAAAACTGCGTTCTAATTTAACCTCAGAATTTGTCCGTTCCACTAATAATTGACATTGAGTTTGTCATAGCATGTTTCGTTCATAGGTGATGTTAGTTTTGATGTTAAATTGCATTTTGCATATTGGGTTTGGCATTCCATACTGGTGTTCTTGATTTAGGATTAAGGGTTTGGCATTCCATACTAGTGTTATGTGATTTAGGATTAAGGGATGATATTTTTCTCTTTCTGGTAAATATCAGATGCCGCATGAAGCTCATGCTCTGCCACCTGTGCAAGAATATTATGGGAAGTAGGCCTTAATGACTACATATGTGAAAACTTTGACGGTTGGGTCTCTCAAGATTATTTAAAGAGAAAGGATTAAAAAATAGACAAAGACATGTATTGAATATGGAGTTTAATTTTAACAGCTAATTTGTTGGGGTCAATTGCAAAGGTGCTCTCGGGAGACAGTTCTGATGATCCTGTTTTGCTCATACAACTCCCTTACACTTAGTATCTATTTACATTCCAGACTCATACTATAATGATAGACATATAATTATTGTTGTAATTACTTGTATTCATGTTACATGGATTAACAAACCAAGTGCCTATTGATTATGATTGTTCTTTTATAACTATTAGTTGTTCATTTCGAGAAGTCATTAGAAAAATATTAAGTAGGTTCACCGGGCTCTTTGCATGTGATTGAAGGGCTGGAGGCTTTTGGCCGGGTTCTAAGGCTCACTTAAAGCCCAGCGGTTCTACTCTAAAGAACTCTTAAGTCTTGCCCAGAAGCCTAGTGGTTTTTGTCTAAGCCCATCAAGCTATGCAAAGAAAGGTGTGAAGTGTGGGGTTGGTAAAGGCCTTATCCAACCGAGCAAGCCCAGTGTCAATAGGGTTTCTAAGCTGGGCTGTGACCCGAGTCATGCAACCATTAGGGCTCTGTTGTGGGTCGTGGCCGTCCAAGTCCGTCCACCCTGGTTGGAGGTTCCTTGGAGACTTCGACGGCGGTTCAGTTGCATTTTCCTTCGGTTCAGATTCCTTCATCTTCGAGAGGCTCAAATACGACGATCGTGGGTTTGGTTGATCGTGGGAATGTTTCCAAGATTTCGCTGGTAGGTATGGCTCATCCCTAGAACTCGCCGGTAGCTTTGGTTCTTCCCCAGAACTCGCCGGTAGCTCTGGTTCACTCCCAGAAATCGCCTGTAGGTATGGCTCATCCCCAGGACTCTTCCATAGGTTCCCAGTGTTTGCCAGCGGCTTTGGTTGTGATGGATAAGGGGGTTGAATAATATATGGGAGAGAAAGGGAAAGATGGTGAGGTTGCACTGTGGTTCCTGGATGGGATGGATGGGGGTGGTGATGGTTAGGTTGGAGAGGTCCTTTCTTCCCCTCTGTGTATCTATCCCACTGTTGTGTTGGAAGATTCTGGGTACTCAGATTGGGCTTTGCATTATGTTAAGGAGATCTGTGCTATTGTGGGGATCTTTTGTGTGGGTCACAAGGAGCAGTCTTTGGCTCTTTTGACAGCTATTGATGAGGAACATTGTTGTGAGGAGTTGGCTTCGCTCTCTAATTTGGGCATTAAAGGTAGTAAAGAGCTAAGAAATTTGGAATGCTCCATTAACTATGATAGCAGAGGCGAGTCTTCTAGCCATGGAAAAGGTAAGGTTCAGGTCTCTTACCGTTGTGCGTAGTTTATGCGGGTGCCATCATGTGGGGCTTCAGGTGGTTTTTATGTGGGACTTAAGGGTAGTGGAAAATTTAGACGGGTGTGGCGGACTTTACCTTGTTGGTAATTCTATTCAGGTTGCGGTTCTTGCCTCGGTGTCCTGTGTACGTAGGGGCGTCTTATGCTTTAAATAAATTTTTGGTTATTTCTAAAAAAAAAAAACTATTAGTTGCTAGAACTAATCTATGAAGAAAAAGCTTCTTCTCCCCATCCCCTGGGAACTGTGATCCTTATCGCAATCCCAATTTGTGGTCATTTACAATTCCTGAAACTGTTCGTTCCCAAATACAACAATTAATTGAAATTTTTTCCAGTGGAAACTTGCAAAATTTTACCACAGATGCCAGAATTTAGATATGGAACTTCCGGAAGTATCATTTGTGAATATAAGTTTCTAACTTCACTTATACACGTAAATAAGAAGCTATTTTCAACTCAAACAAACTGCTTGGATTGTGCTACCTGTCATTTTCTGCTCTTTGGGGCCAAATTTACTTTTATGTATTTTTCATGGTCTACTGTGGGCACCATCTGACCTGGTTTCTCCCATAATTTATTGTTTACACAACCTTATAAAAGAAATTATTATTTACATAAAACCTCTTTAAATTACAAGTGAGACTAGTAGCTAGGAGATGTGTGCATGCAGCTAATTTTCTGGTATGGACATCTCCATATCTCAGTACAAATAAAACTAAATATGTCTTTTAATATTTTCTTATGTGAATTGGTTTTTTGGTTTATTGAGAAGCATTGGAATCGAAGTGGGGCTTTGAATAATGTGTTTGGTTGTTGTAATATAGCATTGGAATTATAATTTGTGATGAAAAAAAAAAAAAACCAATATACATTAGCCATTGGTCACCACCTTCACCACCATGCCGCCCATCTTTTTGCAGCCATTCACTAGCACCACCATTCGTCACTTGCATTAGCACTGCTACAACTACCTGTCTAAATCTCGCAGCATTGTGAATGAACTGTCACCACCACTCCCACTACCATTGCCACCGCTACTGGTGACAAATGTGGTCACTACTTCAATATAACCATTACTGCTGCCAATAACCTTCACCTATATGATTTTTGCATATATCACTAAAATACATGTAAACATCTTTCAACTTTGAGATGGAAATAACCGTATGAGCCTATTCCAACTTCTAAAACTAAGACACCTACTTTCAAAATTTCCTTTATGATATAGTGGCTTTCCATGTATATCAAGCCAAATGAACTATGCTAAACAGATATTTTTGGAATCAAGTTGTATGAAAATTTAGTAATTTGTTTATTGAAACATATATAAAAAAAAAAAAAAAAAAAAAATAGCCTCAGCTTTTGTTGATATGAAGAAAGAGATTTCTTGCAAAAAAGAAAAGAGAGAGAGGCTGACACAATTTAGCTTGGTCTGTCTATGATCATCAACCATGCAGATAGAAACTTCAAATCTAGATCTTCCTAAGATCATTCATTTGGTTGCCTTCAGTGATACAATCAGTTGTATTGTTGTGGTATATAGTATCATGTGTTATGATTTGCTTGTGGACAAGCCAGACTTTATGGTTCTATTCTCTTTTAGGGAAATTATACTCCACAAAAGTAAATTCTTTCGAGGCATTTTCATATGATGACTTGACAGTTATTACTGCAAAATTGTTGTGTGATATGGTCCATCGCCTTTTGGATTTGCTGTTTGACTTGGCATGTGGCTTCCCTTTTCAGGAGAGAAATGCAAGATTTGAACAGGTTGCTTACAAGGATTTGAACTTCACTGAACAAATATTGAGTGCTACCTCATTTTCCCGGCAATTAGCAGAGCAAATGACACTTGCCAAGGCTTATGTCATTATTTCCAAAGAGCACAATAACCTTCACCTTGCTTGGGAGCTGAGCTCAAAAATCAGAAGTTGCCAACTTTTGCTTTCAAAAGCTGCCATGAGGGGGGAGCCCATCACATTCGAGGAAGCAGAGCCAATAATTAAAAGCCTATCATCTCTCATTTTTAAGGCACAAGATGCCCATTATGATATTGCAACCACAATAATGACAATGAAATCTCATATTCAAGCCCTTGAAGAGCGTGCAAATGCAGCAACAGTTCAAAGCACGGTGTTTGGGCAACTGGCAGCCGAAGCACTACCCAAGAGCCTTCATTGCCTAGATGTTAAACTCACAGCTGATTGGCTTAAAAAGCAATCTCTTCAAGAACTTGCAGATGACAGGAGAAACTCTCCTCGACTTGTGGACAACAATCTCTACCACTTCTGCATCTTTTCAGATAATGTGCTGGCAACCTCTGTTGTTGTCAACTCTGCAGTCTCTAACGCTGATCATCCAAAGCAGCTGGTCTTTCACATTGTCACAAATGGAGTCGACCATGGAGCAATGCAGGCTTGGTTCCTTAGTAATGACTTCAAAGGTTCCACCATAGAAGTGCAGAACATTGAGGAGTTTTCTTGGTTTAATGCATCTTATGCTCCCATTTTGAAACAGCTCCTTGATGCAAATTCATGGCGCTACTATTTTGGAGGAGATCAAGATTTAAAGGTCGAGCCAAAACTCCGGAACCCAAAGTACCTGTATTTGCTGAATCATCTTCGGTTTTACATTCCAGAGATCTATCCACACCTTGAGAAGGTAGTTTTTCTTGATGATGATGTTGTTGTCCAGAAGGATCTGACACCACTTTTTTCGTTGGATTTGCATGGAAATGTGAATGGAGCAGTGGAAACTTGTCTTGAAGCATTTCATCGTTATTACAAGTATCTCAACTTCTCAAACGAAATTATCAGCTCAAAGTTTGATCCACAAACATGTGGATGGGCCTTTGGTATGAACGTTTTTGATTTGATTGCATGGAGGAAAGCGAATGTGACTGCACGGTACCATTATTGGCAGGAGCAGAATGCTGATGGGACACTCTGGAAGCTGGGCACTCTTCCTGCTGGTCTCCTAACTTTTTATGGTCTCACTGAGCCACTTGATCGTAGATGGCACGTGTTAGGGCTCGGATATGATTTGAACATCGACAACCGTTTGATTGAGAGTGCAGCAGTAGTGCACTTCAATGGCAACATGAAGCCATGGCTGAAGTTGGCCATTGGGAGGTATAAGCCTTTATGGGAACGGTACATAAATCAAAGCCACCCCTATCTCCTAGATTGTGTCAAGAGTTAAAAAGTATGATATACTTGTTGATTGCAGGTTATTTATGCGAGATTTTAAACAATTTTTGAACTCAACCAGTGATCGCATTATTGTAGAGTCAGAAGCAGAAAGTTTTGACTTGAATAGGAGGTTTTCTTTTTTCTTTTTCCCATCATAGTGCCCTGAAAGAAAAAGAAATGATTTGTATACATTAGAAAGTTCAAATGTACTAGGGGAACGGAACGAACAGGTTTGGAGGATTTTTTTTTTTTTTTTTGGCTGATGGGGGTTCACTTCTTTCCCCTTCTACAGGCTGTAGAATTATTTCTTCTTATACTTTTTCTTGTAATAATCTTTCATATCTTTCAACTGTAATGTACGTTATTGAACAAAATATATATATATATATTTTCTTTTGTTTTCTTTTTATCTTATCGTCCGCCAGAATATCATCTGGTCACTGGAGTGAAATAAACTTTGGACTTGGAAAATGAATGACATTAATTCCCACTGTCCTAACTGTTAACTTCGCTAAATTAGCTTCCCACTGGGAACTTCAGTTTCAGAATTTTTGCGAGACTTTGCTAATTCTGCAGACTTCCTCTAGTATCTGCTGCAGGGAATTTGATTCTTGTACAACACCATATGTGAGACCACCCTCATGTGAGAGATTGTTATACAGTTGTTGTATAGGTGTTGTAAATCTAACATTTTTCAAAAGGTAATGCTTTTTGTATTAAAATAATGCTAAGAGAATCACTTTTACTTTTCTAAATGTAAGGTACAACTTTTAATTTCTTTAGCGCTTTCTTAATAGCGTTGGTAATTTAACAGCACAATTACACAAAGTGGCAGTAATTTTTTCTCAAATGATGTCATCTTATCCATACCTAATAAACGTTCGAGTATCCTCACTCCCTATTTATGTGGTGCCCACAAATTAATTAACTAGTAAATAATGTAATATTGGTATGAGCTTACCAATATATACCCTTGCATCTCTATTTTTTCCTCTCTTTTTCTCCTTTTTATTCATCATCACTATTAGTCCATTACCAGAGCCTCTAACGAGGACAAAATCATGCAGCAGTTTATAAGGACAAAAAGTCTTGCTAATGAAGTGCACATTATATTATCAATATGTATATCGCATCATAACCATCATCCACGTAACCGATTCGTGTCTTTACTCTTTCACAGTAGGATATGCGCGTCCGTGAAACATATGGTACAATCAGATTAAGCAACTCTGCTTAATTTAGAGTGGTGACGATCGATGATGCTGAGACGTAGGAGGTGGAAGCCATTCATTATATTTATTTCATCAATTTTTTTTTGTTATTCCATAAAACAGAAGTTAAATATACACTTTTTATCCTCTTGGGTTGGCTCATAATTAAGCTCATTTATGAGTAATCTTATTGCTTATATATCTTCCGGAGCTGAGGAGGCATGTTTATTTGATACGTACAGCAGAATGCAGTGCCATGGTGTAATATTTAATAGTAATAATAATAAAAAAACAAAAAACAAAAAGGAAAACATAATGCCATTTGATCTCATATTCGACTAGTTGTGTCTGATCCCATACTCAATGTGGTGGCAGCTCTAATACAAAATGATACAATCTTCAAGTAAAATTTGCTATTGAAAACCGGCTCGTAAGAAAAAGCTACCCAAGAATTTATATACATATTATTAATATTTAAGCTTTGTAGGACGTACACTCACGATCGTAACAGTAAATAGTCTTTTTTTTTTTTTTTTTTTTTTGAAAAGAACAGTAAATAATCTCTTTTTAAGCAAAATTTTATAATATTTATCTTGGATAAATAAACCAATAACTTCTTGTATATCTTTTTCTTCTTAATTATTTACCATGCATATAGTATCTAGTTTTTGTTGTGTCATTAATTTCATAATAATTTTAACAGGGAAATGTATGGAGATCGATAATTAAGAAGAGTAATTGAATTCAATACAATATTCTATATAATTAAAAAAACCTTGAAAATTTAGCAATTTTAATAGAACCGCATCAAATGACGTCATTTAGCAGGTGTGCATTTTGTAACTGGGTTGTATGTGTTGTAAATGTGCCGAGATGAATAATGGGTTGTGACCCATGTTATGTGTATTCTCCCAAATTCCCAATTTCAATCAATTCAAATTACTACAATTTCTTTAATCAATCATTCAATCCAAACAATCATCATACAATATCACATATATGTTTAGAAATTTCTTCAATGTAAACTTGATTTATTAACTGTTTAATAGCAGCTTGAGCTAAGTCATGTGCCGCCTTATTAGTGATTATACTTATGATGAATCTGCCAACTAGAAAAAATAAATAAATAAAAATAACATGATACGAGTATCATCCACTAGTTGTCCAAATCTATTCCGCTTTACGAACATTAGAACTCACCGCTTTAACCGCTTGGAACGCATCACCTTCCAAAATGATATGATGTAAACCTAATTATTATTTGCAAAATAAACAGGCATGGAAAGCTGTTAAGACTTCTACAGCTTCCAGTTCTAAGTGACCCAATCTTATCATACTCCTTACCGCATGCACATATCCCCCATCGATACCGCACTACAATATCAATTCTCATTCACCCACTGAACTTGTCTATAACAGAACACAGTTTACCTTGTAATGTAACTCGATAGGAGCCTTCCATCTGGATTGAATAGTACTTCTATTCTCTGTTGGATGTACAGTTTCTGGCAAATTTGCTCTTTTGAAATCCTTGACTGATTTAAAAGCCTCCTTAACGGTAGAGTTTGGGCGAAGGAATTCTCCATCATGGACCACCATAATTCTACGAACCAAATTTTCCTAGCTATCCCACAAATAACACAAATTCATCCTTATCACATTTATCCACCATAGCCTCAACCACCTGTAAAAAATCAGATCCACAATAATTACTTTTTTGAAACTTTATCCCCGCTCACCCCCCATACATTCATCGCAGATGGACAACTCCATATAATAGGTGATGTGTGCTTTCAACCTCTAAACCACAAAAAAAGACACAAGAAGATCAGTTACAATACCTCGCTTTCGCAAATTATCTTTAATCGGCAGCATATTGTGACATGCTCTCCATAGAAACATTTTTACAGTATTATGAATTTTCGATTGCCATATAAATCTCCAAATATCACGTCCACTAGTTTGCATTGAAGTTTCAGCCTTGAATTACATCTTGTCTTTCTTTTTCCAAATGATAAGCAATGATTGCTATTCATCTCAATTGTACAATAGTCGTATAATATTCTATTACTAGCACTACTCTTATAGAAATCGTGGCTTTAAGTACATGAGGAAAATGTGACACAACCATCCAAAAAGTTGCCATGAACACGGAGCTTTTGGGAAGCCAAAAACCAAAACTAGAAGGAAAAAATCTAATGTAGATCAACCTTGAGAAAAGAAGTTTGGGATGGAAAACCATCTGAAATTATTCCTCCATGGTTTTTAACATCGGTTTTGACTGCGGGCAATTAATTTCACTTTCCTAGTGCGGCAGTGCAGTGCTCCAATCATATCGTTGTTTCATGTCTTTCTGTAAAAGTTTTAGAAATGATTGAAAAGCAAGTGGTAGATAAGTAACTACTTCAATGAAAGATCTGTTTAGAGCATTCTTAGTGAACTAGTCAAAATTAAATCTAATTTTAGCTAAAAAAAAAATCACCTTTTGCTATTTTAACTAACCAGTTTTTAAAAGCATCAACATCAAACTCTCTAAATGTTTCTCTACTTTAAGCAAATATTTTTTTTATTAGATTTTAGAGTAATCAATTCAACTGTCTTCCAAAATTGAACATCAAACATCAACCACTTCAACAGAAGGAAGGAGTGAAGGAGCATATTGAGTATCTAACAATTCATTTGAACAAAACAAGAATTGAATGCATGTCTTCAATTCTCAACTACCATGAATTAATGACAATTTGAAACCATTCGTATCTAGTGCACAAACATATTCATGGTAATTTAGACTTAATGCATAATTGAATGGTTCATTGGACAAGACAAGACATGGCTAGAGAGTTGAATTGAATGCTTTTTTTAATGCATAACTGAACTCAATGGTTTCTTTAATTCAATTGAATGCATGTATTTCTGGTGCACAACCATTTGTTCTCTCCTCTCTGCATTTAATTGAGTTGAATGCGCACCTTTATTTATCAGAGAGTAGCATCAAACTTTCAAGAGTTCATCCTTAGAGAGTTCGTCCTTCACTTTCGATCTAAGTTTTCTCTCTATGGCTTGCTCTCTTGGTAAAAAAAAAATGCTTCTTATTGAGTTAGACTCTCATAAAGAGTTAGACATAATTGCAAAACTTAATATGGAAGAAGAAAGATCAACATTACATGGTCCTTCTAGACGACATCACACATTCATTAGCCATGATCACTTGCAAGCCGAAAAAGATCTTTTTCGTGACTATTTTGCTGAATGACCAATATATCCTCACATATATTTTTGAAGAAGGTTTCAATAAGTCGTCTTCTTTTTTGTCATATTCAAAATGCGGTTGAAGCTCACGACACTTATTTTCTTTTTGTAGTATTTTGGCCTCATTCTGTGTTTGGACAAAATCACTTAAGTGTAAAGATGCTGTAAACAGGGAATTCCACTTTTCAGAGTCTTCAAGTCAGAAGAATTCAAGTTCCCTGTCAGCCGTCCGGACGATTGAGCCATCCCGTCCGGACGCCCATCCTGTCCACTGTGCCATCCGTCCGGACGACGTGTCTACTGTTCGGACCTCCAAGACAGATTAGCATCATCCGTCCGGACGAAGTGTT
This sequence comes from Alnus rubra, assembly GCA_028654335.1. Classification (NCBI taxonomy): domain Eukaryota; kingdom Viridiplantae; phylum Streptophyta; class Magnoliopsida; order Fagales; family Betulaceae; genus Alnus; species Alnus rubra. The sequence continues at coordinate 177,322 of JAJPGS010001072.1, forward strand.
CATTTCGTCCAGACCATACTGTATCGAGAAGTTTTTGTGCCAGCTTGCATCCGTCCGGACGTTTCAGTAGCACGTCCGGACGCCTCTCAGTACTCGATCAGTTTTTCGATTTCCTTCCAAGTTCCAAGAAAGGGAAGATCAATCAACCGTCCAGACGATGTGGTATCCCGTCCGGACGCAAGTCTTCTTAAGGTAAGAATCGCAATTCAAATATCAC